>CAIGQV010003909.1:17213543-17229125 GCA_903798115.1 Danio jaintianensis
ATAGATAGATAGATAGATAGATAGATAGATAGATAGATAGATAGATAATCACTATATAAGTTTAATATTTAAAATGAACAGTGCCACCTGTTACAATTCAAAGATAATGCATAAAAACATTTAGCAAAGTGGATCAACAAAAGCCATTACTGAATGGATTTTTTCTCCATGATTCTCGTGGAAGGTTGTAGCAGGTTTGTATTCAATATTATAATGTATTAGGTCTTAAAAGCATACTGTAAGCGACCTGTGAGTCATCTGCTTATTTCTGAAAAGAATCAAAAGGCATCATTTACTCTTGATAGTCGACCAAAACCTGCTTGACGACCTCATTATCACTAAACTTATCTGTGTTTTGGGTGTGTGTGTGTGTGTGAGTGAGTGTGTGTACGTGCGTTGATAACGCACTTCTGTTTTCCCGTACGTTTCATTCTGAAAGTATAAGGAAGTGTTTAATATTTAACGTTACATTTGACCGGCTCGTACCTGCATGTATCACAAAGGTTGCAGAGAGTAGAAGTAAACCGAGCAGGGAAGCGGGAGATTGGTCGCGGTGTATCCACGTTGAGAGCATCTTCACCCGGTCACGCTATTGCCAAACGCCCCCCAGGTGCTCTCGCTCCAGTCGGCTGAAGCCTCGCTGAATCCTCTGTGAAGGATACTTCAAATAGTGTGAAATATGGAGACGGGCCCTCCTCGAACTTTACAAACTTATAAAAACAGATTGCACCGTGGTGGTTTATAATAGAAACCTGCTCCAGAACTTTCCCCAAAATGTGTAAAGGCTACAGTTTCACAAAATGTTCGCTCAGGCACATCGCAGACCCCGTCGGTAGTGAAACGCATCAACCAGCGTAAAGTTCATCTCATTCACAACTCCGCTAAACCAAAGAACGTGTTTCTCTCTGAAGACACAGGAATGAGTACTTGGCAGCTTTTATTCCTGTAGCGGCGAGAAGAAAAAGTTGTCCGTAAGCGTTAAGCATAATGCCATAGTTGTGAGATGTCCGCTGTTATCTGTGGAGCGCCATAGTCCTGACGCTGCCGCTCGTCTGGATCTCGAGAACTGAGTGTAAACACACGGACACGGGTATGAAGCGCGAGCCTCCAGACTCTCATCTCCCATCAGCCAATCATCAACCTTCACTGAGCCACACTGAGCGCTGGAGAACAGGGACGCCAATAGAGATGTGAATGGAAACACAGAAATCCCGGAGACGGATTAGGGATTCAGGAAAAGGACAAACATTTATATATTGTAGTAAAATTCTTCTTTTTCTTTTTCTTTTTCTTCTTCTTCTTCTTCTTCTTCTTCTTCTTCTTCTTCTTCTTATTATTATTATTATTATTATTATTATTATTATTATTATTATTATTATTATAGCTAAACAAATTATAGTGTCATTTACATAGGCATAGATTTATTAATCCATTACTTTAGCATTTATTAAAAAATATTATTATTAGGCTATTATTATTATTATTTATTTTTTTATTTACAAAAGAAAAACGTGCTTAGTAAGGAATATTATAAAAAATCTGATAATAATTAGCTACATTCTTTTGACCTTTAGCATGTAATTGTGTGTCTTTAATTCAGATCTACTGTAATTATGATTAATTAAGGGTGGTTTGATAATGACGGATGATTATGATGTGTTAATGTTAGTTTCAGGATTAGTGTTAGTAACACTATCACAATCCACAGTCATGCCTCCCAGCATATTTCAGTCAGGTTCAGTGCATTAATGAACTTCTTGTTGAGAACACCACAAGAGGGCGACAGTTCATACATGTGCTTTTGAGTCCATGCAGAAGTTGAATACAGGCTGATTGTCCATTGTGTCCACTTGGTTTCATTTTGCTACCCTTACAGAAGACTGCGGTAAGAGCTGTCTGGTTTTGGTTGTGTAAGCAGGAACTAAAATCTAAACAGGTTATTCAAGCTGCAGTCCAGGATCGGAAGCAGAATCGTTTGAACTGCAATTACTATGCAGGACCATCTTGGAGTCTGGTAAAGGCAGCAGTTTCTGATCTGCAGGTATTTCTGAAGCAGACAGCTGAAAATGCACCACAATCAACAATTTAAAGAGAATTTCCAAGAGAATGTAAATGTTTTATTTTTTTTTAAAGTGCTGAGAACTTTTATTTATTTATTTATTTATTTATTTATTTATTTATTCATTCGTTCATTCATTCATTCATTCATTTTCTTTTCGTCTTAGTCCCTTTATTAATCTGGGGTCGCCACAGCGGAATGAACCACCAACTTATCCAGCACGTTTTACGCAGCAGATGCCCTTCCAGCTGCAACCCATCACTGGGAAACACCCATACACTCCCATTCACATACATACAGTACATACACTACGGACAATTTAGCTTACCCAATTCACCTATAGCGCACGTCTTTGGACTTGTGGGGGAAACCGAAGCACCTGGAGGAAACCCACGCCAACACGGGGAGAACATGCAAACTCCACACAGAAACGCCAACTGACCCAGCCGAGGCTTGAACCAGCAACCTTCTTGCTGTGAGGCGACAGCGCTACCCACTGCGCCACCGCGCTGCCTTATTTATTTATTTATTTATTTATCTTCTTCAGGTTTAATGAGGTTAAATTTCTGAAATATGGTTGTACATAGGTGTACATATGCTAAAATTATAAAATAAATAAACAAATAAATAGATAAATAAATAAAATACTTATTTTTGTATGAAGCATCTACACTGTGACTGCGTCCTAAATACAAACCTATGAGGAGGTACTTATGTTGAATAAGTCAGTGAATGGAATTTGTTTATGACATCGTTCACGACAACTCAGAACCTTCATAAACTGAGTATTAACAATAAGCAAAAACCCACTGCTGCATATTGTTTATTAATCATGTAGTAGATCTAGGGTTAAAAATTTTAATTTTATGTACATCGCTATCTTGCTCCAGTTAAAGTGACTTGAACACACCTGTTGTCATAAAGATAACTTGGTAACTTGCAGATATTAAATTACCTGGAGGACTTGAACGCAGCATAATTGCCATACTTTAAAGATGAGAACCATGTGACTTACACATCCTTAAAATTGAAGACAAACTATTTTGAGCACTATTTTGAGCACACACTGGTGCCTGGCTGTAGTATATGTCATAAACCCCGCCCTTTTCATGTAAACAAATTAGTTATAAACCCCAAAAAATGTAAATTAAAAATATCTATTTGCACTTCAAATATTGTTTTCCTAAAGACGGTTTAGGGTAGTTCTTGTCATGTTGATTTACATTCATTACATGTTTAATATGTTTGCTTTTGTTAAGTTATTTGTGTCAAAAATAGGTGGAAAAAGGTGCTCCCTGACTCATCCTCCAAAATGACAGTGTTAGCATTTATCTTGGCTTCTCTTTTCTACAGTGGGAGGAACTGCAGATGCTTTGTACATCATTTTTTACAGTCTGTGATGACAACATGCTACATTCTGTTCTGAGGTTTTCACATCCTTGGACTTCCACTCACATATTGTCCAATTGAATCTGCAGAATTCATCTGTTAGCATATACGTTCACGCGTAGCTTTTCACTCATGCGCTCTTCAACATTATCTACTTTTTGTCGTCTTCAGTAGATTGTTTTCATTCCATCTCCTTCATTTCTTTTCCAACTGTGAAACAACAGTCAAGCTCATTGTTTCCATCTTGTGGACTAACTAAGTGGTGTAAAAAATGTGCGCAGTCAGACAAATTGGGGGTTCTGTTTTGTCCTGATGACAGTGTCACATGCATTGTAACTGCATTCACACATACAAGCAAAAACTGAAGTATATTTTGGGGTATATTTTACGTCAAACAGCGTTCATATCAAAATATCTGACATTCTTTCATATAAATGTGACTTTGAAAGCTCATAATCCCCCGTTGACCAGTTTTTAATTCCTCATGACTCTCTCTATGCCATTTTCTGGAACATGAACGTGTTTAGACCAATTATTTCTTATCATGATATATATATATATATTTAAAAAAATTTCGACAAGCACAAACAGCAGAAAAAAATTGACATTCTTGATTAAGAAACAATTATAATGATAACATATTTGTGACCATGGGCGTACAGCATTACTTTGCCGCATCTTTAATTCAGTCTGTAAGATGCTGATACTTTCTGAACAAACTGTCAGAACGATTTGATACTCTGCCAGTGTCATCAGCTTAGAGAAATTCAGAGCTTACTAATGGAATACAGTTTGCTTTCATTATACTTCCCATGCATATCTCAAACACATCTTCGGTTACCGGGCAGATGGCAACTGCTATAAGATTTGAAGTGCTTCAGACTGAATAACGCTGAGATTAATTGGAAATGTAACTCATGATGAACCGCGTAACAGCGAGGTGAGAGAAGGTAAGAAGTGAGAGGGATATAAGAAGAGCTGGAGAGTGACAGAACAGCATAGGGAAAGAGGATGAATAATGGAAGATGATGCTGCTCATTGAAGAGAGACGACGAGAACATGCGCATGCTGTTATAGTCATTATAAGAAAGATGCTGATAATAAATGTCTAGTGCTGCTCACATTAAATAAGCTTTGTCTTTTGGTTTTTAAAAAACTTACAACTTGTGCCATACATTCATGAAGGAAATGCCTAAAAATAGACTGTGAATAATGGAGTGGGATAACAGAATTATTTTCAGGAATTATTGAGCTGACCCAAACCACAGAGTAATTATGCCTGCTGTGCCAGAAAGGAAGTCATGCCATAGATTTCAAGTAAGATATCTTTTCTTCTTCTGATCATACTGTTAAGTGTTATGAGTATGGTAGCAATGCATGTTCTCAAGTAACACCATCATGGGAACATGATGGTGTAGCATTACAGCTGTGAACTTATGAATGTATATATAACTTACTGCATAAAGTAAATTATAGAAATGTAGACTATTAAAAAGTGATACTTTTTAATAAACATACATTTTATATGTAAGTTTTAATTTAAACAAAATAAAAAAAGAAGAATATTGCTACAACTACAACCCACACAATATAAAACATTTAGTTTTATTTTGATTAACTTTAAAATGTCTGGTCTGTGGGTCAGATTTTGTACATTTTGTCTTGTAAAACCTGATTCACATTTTTAAAAGAAAATGTGTTTTCATTCAACAACAAAAAAAGGATTATATTTAAAGTAATAATTCACCCAGAAAATGAAAATTGTCCCATAATTTACTCGTTCTCAAACTTCCAAAGGTGTACATGCCTTTCATATTTTGTAAATTATCCATATTTAAAACCTTATAATCTATTATCGCTTTCTTTTTGCAACTGTTGTGCTCACGTTCAGAAAAGAGTTGAGTTAGAAATTATGACGAAAATGTAACGGAAGCTAGGTAAGAATTGAAAAACTTGGATCCGGATTTTAAGATTCTGGACAGACCAACAAATCCACCATTTTAAGAAGGATAATAATACAACTCTGCCTTTAAAAAAAACTCACTTCCATTTCTCTTATGTCCTACATCATACAGTGTAACTCCAGAATATAGATGAATAAAATATGAATATGGATTTAAAAATAGTAAAACTCAACTTTAGGGGACTAAAGTTTTCAAAAATTTTGAAAAAAAAAGTGGTATGTTCCTTTAAGCACAGGTGTATGTTTAGTTTACATATAAATTGAAAGAACCTAATTAGCACAATATTATCCTTTTGTTCCCACAAGAATAGTAGCATGACAAGACATGCACTGAGGGAAACCTGTGAGGTAAATGACTAAATACTGTTTTAATTAGCATCTAAAAATCAAAAAGTTGCTGGGTGGGTTAGGTTTAAGAGTGGGTAAAGACATATAGAAATTAATAAGCTCAGTATGAAAACAATGGAAAGCCCTTACACTAATGTGTGTGTGATTATCAGTATGACTGTGAGTGAGTCCATGCTGAGTTCACCTGTCCTGCCTTGTTCTAATCCCCTGATACACCTGGGCTCATGGGCCGCAGGAGCTTTTAGCAGATTGCATGGGCAAGGCTATTACTCTGATTGTTGCCCTAGAAACTCAGCTCTCCTGCGGGGGTTTGGGGGACAGCTAATGAAATTAAAGGTGCCACAACAATTGGGAAAAATGTCAATTTTCTGTCCGTGTGCTCCTTTGAACCCTTCCATCAGCTGCATGCTGAAATGTAGAAATTAGCCTTAAGCTAGCAAAGTAAAAGAGCATGGCAAAGGGGTCAGACAGAGGTTTCAGAAAATCTTTGGCTTCTGACTTTTCAATTTCTGAAGCCCTTGCTTGTAATGTGTGGAACTGTGGATAGCTAAAATCATTAATGAGAGAAGGAGATCAAAGTTCTGCTAAACTTGGACAAAAAGGAATTTGTTATTAGTGATTAAGGACCCAAGAAATTGCCCATTGAAGGTATTTCCATCTAATCAACTTTGAAGGTTACTTTTAATCAACTTTGAGCAGTATCCTGTCATGTAAATGTAGACTTAAAATTACAAAACTTTTCTTTAACTATTTAATATATGAAATAGTATTAGTATATCAATACTCCATTACTCCAAAAACACTTTTGTTGCTAGTAAATCATTAAAGGTTAGTATCAGGCTTCATGGTAATATATGGGTAGATTTAAATCGGAAAGCATTTTTTACCTGTCAAATGCACATCCTTAACAGTATTGTTACTGATAACAAAATAAAATATTGAAATTGTCAACACAAAGCATGGGTTTCTGCATTAATATTTTCTGTACGTTTGTTTAAGATTTGTTTAAGAACAAAACTATCTTTTCCCATGTGCACTTACGGATTAGAATATACTTATAAACATTCAGTATGAAGTATCATAAGATATTTTTCATAAGATATCTTTAAAATTGGTGTCATGGTTAAAAATACAGAAATGGTTAAACTATGTCTTGAAAAACAGCATTAGATTAAGAAAAAAAGATTAAGATTAAGAAAAAAAATATTGTAGTCTGATTATGAGCATGTTAGATTGCAATATATTTACAATCACTTGTTTTTTTTTAATCTGTTCGTTTAGCATGTAATCAGTTACTTCCCAGAACTGTGTACACTATACACATGCCCTATTATACATGAAGTACTTTGGACTTTAGGAGAAGAATTAGGGCATGAAATATAATCAAATAAAGGTGTAAATGGAGGTAGAAATTTTGGTTTCTTATACACGATTTGTTACAGCGTACAGATAAAAAAAAAAAGGTATTCTAAAAGCTAACTATAGTTTAAGGCTAGCTTTAGGGGTAGGTTTAGGGATAGTTACTACTGTAGGTATTACCCTGTTTATGTTATTACAGTACAGTACATAGTATGTACATGCAAAACAGGACTGTAAGAAACGTGCAACAGATATTAAAAAGTACAATGGAAGCATGCATACATACTTTTTTTTAATCATTTATTTAAAGTTAGTACATAGTGTTGATAACCCTTAACAAAGTGGGTATTTTTTTAAGGAGATAAAACAAACTCATTAATTCATATTCAAATAAACAATGTTTTTTAAATCTCGCAAAAGGCTGAGGCATATATCATATTCCTGTTGACGAGTGGCACAAATACACAGAATTTAATCGAAAAATGTGTGTTTTGTTTGTAATTACATGCTGCCAGAGAGAAGCACAATACCGTTCAGAGCTGTCAGTTGTACTGAAGACCTACAGTATTTCACACAAAATGCAGGTTTGCCTCTAAATAGCAGGTTATTTTTTATGTGAGCAGATTCATCGTAAAAAATTGTTTTCCAAGGTAAACAGATTCTATTCAGCACAGGAATGACTCAGAGCTCAGTGAAATAGCTGGGTCCTGCAATAGATGCTTACACATTGTGGCATTTAGAGCACATAAAAGCAACACGCGTCTGAGTAATCCAGTCTTCTTACATCTCACATCACCTGGGTAAATACCTGAGGACCAAATGCCAGATCTGAGAAAATATGGAACAGTCTAGAACAAACAACCAAAGATTTTAGACAGAAAATTGAAGAGATAAACTGTTTGAATTATATGTTTGGTTAATTATATTTAATTTGTAAGTAGTATTAACTAGTTGTTTTGGCTCTCATCATTATAAACATATTAGGTCAATTAAATATTATTGCTTTTTTATTGTAGTATCCATACAACTGATTGCAATTGAAATGTATTTGTTGTATTAAACTTTCTTGATTGAAGTATCTACACTATTATGCAGTATAGATGCAACAAAACCGATCTGGACTAAGTGCCAAAATAAGATTATGCTCTACTGAGGCCGTTTATCTTTTCCCGGTGTGCCATGTTCACATCTGTGCATCCTCTCCTCTTTTTCTCTGCTCATTTATTTAGTTTGTCCTCCTTGCACATTAAGCTCACGCATAATGCGTTCAGAATGAGCGGAGCAAATGAGTCTCATCTGGGAAATGTAAGTTGATTTATCCAAATCAAGAATGAATTCACACTATTTTTGTGTGTGTGTGTGTGTACATGCATGTGTGTGTGTGTGTCCCACTGATGAAGGCTAAAAGGTTAATTAAACAGCATTTGTCTGCATAAAGGCCTGTGGGAACATAGACTATAAACACGAAAAGATTAGATGGTAACATGGGTCATTTGAGACACACACACACACAAAAAAAAAAGTTTTGTATAAAATATCAACTGTTTTCTGACAAATGCTGGGTTACATTCCTAATGTAGTGTGAATCTTTTAAAAGTTTTCAAAAATAAAAATGATTTAGGTGCATTTCCATACAGTTTTTAGAGTGGGTGACTGTAGTATTGGTAACCTAGTAATCAACAGAAAACAAGACAAGCATAATGGAGAAAGCTGATTAGTCACGTGGGTGTAATGTTTGCTACATCTGAGTTTATTTGGCAGGTGTGTTTCCATCTCCCATTATTATATTAACCCTTTTTACCTCAAGTAACATAAAAACATTTTTTGCAAATCAAGGGATTTTAATTCCAAATTTGTCATTTCCATCAATCGTTCATTTCAAAATGTTCATTAACACAGTGTAATGAAAAGCAGCTACAGTACTGTCTGAAATGGTTCATTGAAGAATTTGGTTACTCTAAAACAGGGGTGCCCAAACTTTTTCTTATGATGGGCCAAAAATCAAACTTTTTCTTATGACGGGCCAAAAAATACCAAACTGTATTACATTAGTTTCCATGAGTAATTTTCGTATTTATTTCCTTATATTTTAAAATAACTACAAAATATTGCTTTAAATTATATTAACTAATGCGGTATATTTAAAAGTTCAATGCTGAATACACTATGCTGCACCTGCATTTGCTTTGAGTTGCTCGCCGATGTCTTGTGCATTGCCCTCTATTTGTCGAGTGATAGTATTTACATTTTAAATAAGCAGATTCATTTACAAAACAAAACAAATTACAAAACAAACAAACAAAATGTTACATTAAATTTCATTGAAAATAAAATTCCATTCTATCTCTCTTCTCAAATGGGATGGTGGGCCAAGTCAAAGGTTAGCATGGGCCCACTTTGGCCCACGGGTCCTAGTTTGGACATCTCTGCTCTAAACTCCAACTTTATGAAAGCTTACTCTGCTCTGATTTGTCAGATGGCCCACTTTGTTTTGATAAGTTTACCACTTACAGTGTATGTCGGAAATTATACACCCATTGCCATATCTGAATTTCAGCTCTTGAGGATTCCTTATACAACTAGGTACTTGTACAGATAAGAACAGTAACAATGGTGTCATTTTTACTGCATTATTTCAAGCTTGAGTCCTCATCCTATGAAAGCGCATGCAATTTGATTTTGCTTCTGCAGTGACAAAAACAGCATCTTCTTGACATCAAGCCCCAATAAAATACTATGTTTAAGCGAAAATTGTCCATTGATATTGAATATGTTCACTGATAAATCATTATTTGTTATCATGCGTAATCATTATTTGTTATCATGTATTTGTTTCACGTGCGTCATGTCAATGTATTGTATATATTATAAAATAAATTTATAAAGAACAGTAAAAACAATAGTAGATGGATGAATTAAAATAAGTGTAAAAACAAAAACAAAAGGGTGTGTACACTTTTTAGATATACAAAGCAACGGATGAAGACATTGTATTAACTTAATAATAGTATTAAGATATATTAACTTTTTCACTTACTTTTCGAGTGCTTTGGACTTATGATTTTTTTTTGTGTATGAAGACACCGATCACAAATTAAATTTATAATCATAAGAAAAAAGATATGTATAGTGCAGGTTTAATGGTTAGGAACAGATTTAAGGGTGGGTTAAGGGGTAAGGGATAGTCAACAGTGTAATTACAAATGTAATTACAGAAATTAATTGCAAATGTAATTACATACATGCATTTAATCAATCATAAGTACAATGTAAAAACATTACATGTAGATTGTAACAAATGATTCATTTCAGTGTAAGTACATATTAGTTAAGGCCACATAATATAAAGTGGGACCCAATTGTCTCCTTTAGTTATTTACAGTTCTTTAAACTCTAAAAATATAGAGGAAATGTATTATTTCAACACAAATTTGTATGAAACAGGAGCAAACCTTAGCTACATGTAACCTTCAGCTAAAACTTACAAAAGTGTTTGACAGTAAAAATAAATGTTGTTTGTGAGCAACTAATGAAGAATATGAGGTAGTATTATGCAAATGTGTTACAAATATATTCAGGTTTGTGCAGGAAGTAAAAACCTGATTTACTAAATGTCTCATCTGAGGCAATTCAGAATCGGTTCCCTCAACATAACTTTGAGTCAATTATAGACAAACCCTGTTGGATTACATTAATTATGTTTTTACCCCAACCTTGGGTTTGTCCATAATTGAATCAAAATTAGATTGAAACAACTCAGAATTAAGCCTTACATTAACAAGCATGTGAAAGCCTGAATTATATATATTTTTATTCATCCAATCATTTTTGAATTTACACTATCCAATTAACCATCAAACATCAGCTTAGCCAAAGTAACTAATGAACATGCATTACAGAATGACATAGAAAATTCACCACAGCAACAATCAACAAGCAGCCATAGCAACTGTTGAAGAATAAAAAACTGCAAATGTGTATTTTTTTTAATCGCTGTGAAAAGCATCAGGTGTTTACTGTGAAGTGTGAACATTGTTTATATAGGTGTGTGTGTGCGTGTGTGTGTATGTGTGTGTGTGTGTGTGTGTGTGTGTGTGTGTGTGTGTGTGTGTGTGCGTGCGTGCGTGCGTGCGTGCGTGCGTGCGTGCGTGAGTGCGTGCATGCGTGCGTGCGTGTGTGTGTGTGTGTGTGTGTGTGTGCACTAGAATTAATGAGGGTGGCAGAGGAAATGCCACCTACTGGCGTTTTACACAAACAACTTCTGGTTTGGTGATGAATTGGGGAAACGCCCGAGGGCAGAAACATGTCTTTTGCTGTTCTCTCTTATTCCCTCCATCATCCTTCACTCCATCTCTCCTGGACCACCTCACTAATGATCGCTCAGAGTCTGGGACCCAGCTATGCATCATTTACTAGGAGCTCTGGAGACTGAAAGGGGAAAGAGGGAGACTGAGGCTGAGATAGGAAGAATTAAAGAAGGAGAGAGAGAGAGAGTAAAGAGATAGGAAGACCTAAAGGGATTGCAGATAATATAATTTGGAAAGGAAGGGAGCATAACATGCAGAGAGAGGGAAGGAAAACAAGAGGAACGAATTGAATTGAAGTCAGAGAGAAAGAAAGAGAAGGATTGAGGGGCGACACTGGAAATGAGAGTGATGGAAAGACAAGTGAGTTGGTGATAATTTCATTGGCAGAGAGAGATCAGAAACAGACGATGAATTCTGGAATGTCTTTGACCTTCCAATGTCATGGCTCTATTACTAAAGAAACAATAAACCCAAGGGTATAATCTTTGCTTCAAATTTAAATAGGCAAAAACAAAAGCTAAAGATGTTCAACTGGTGGATGTAAAGATATTGTTCAATTTATTTATTTATTTTTTTTAAGAAAAGGTTGCTGTTTAATTTCTAAACTGAGTGTTTTTGAATGAGTACATTAAGTAAATGAATCAATGTCTCATTCATAAATACAACAGTTTTTTTCCTGAACGTATCAGTGTTTCTCAATGATGCTTAAGTACACTAATGGCTCAATGAAAAAAAAGTCTGGTAAATTCCTGAATCAGTCAATTTTTGGTAGAATCATCTGTATAAATGAATTAATGACTTGCCCATTAAGAAAACTACATTTTATTAATACATTAATGTGTTTTTAAACAAATCAAATGAGTGAATGAATCAATGATTCACTCATGAAGACAATTCATGATAATCAGATTCTTGAACAAATGGATTGCATAAACGTGTCAGTGCTTCGCTCATAAAGTCAGCTGCTTGATTCCTGAATTAATCATTGTTCCTTTTCCAAATGAATCCTTGTTTTTGAACAAATCGACTGAGCAAATGAATCAGTGAATCAGTTTTATAGAAATTTGCCTTATTAATTGAGTAAATTAATTATTGATTCAGTCATGAAAACTATTGCCTTTTCAAACTAATAAAATGTGTCAAAGGCTCACTTGTAAAGATAACTGCCTCAATGACTTGTGAATCCATGATTCAATAAAACAGACATTTGCCTGTTTCAATCATGATATAATCATTGTTTTTTTATTGACAATTTACTGAGTAAATGAATAACGAATCCAGTTTTGTGCCAAACAACAAAATGAATCCACGTTTTAAAGCAAATCAAATGAGTAAATGAATCAGTCATTTACTATTAAAATAATTACTTGAATTGTTCCATAATGAATCACTGAAATATTTCAATGATTGAAATAATAATTGAATAATTGAAAACATTAAAACACATCAGCCAATCAAATTCAAGCACTGGAAGCAAAAATTGCATGATCCTGAAGCTTAATCACTTCTCTCAGTGTTCAGGAACAGCAAAAGAAACTCGTATGTGTACGTTGCACAGTGTAAACAATAATAATAATAAGTCAAAGGTTTACACCAGGATTAAACCCACAGCTAAACGCGTCCATCCAATAAAGCATTTAAAGGCATGTCGATCTCATAAATGTCTCGGCTTTATGAGCAGTTGGATGTATTGACTGTTCTGCAGAATACTGGTAAAATGAAAGTATATGTAATGATCGTCAAGGATAGCGGAAAGCATCTGCCAGCCTGGCGAGCCAAGCTTCCCAATGTTAGCGGATGAGAGAGAAGGAGCACTGTGCACAGAGTATAAATGGAGAAGGTGAGAAAGCGCTGGAGGCTATAGGAAAGAAAAGGCCCATTCTATTAATCATGGCTTTGATGGAGGGCGCCATGGAGTGACAATAAGTTCTGCAGCAAACCACGGGTCTCAGGTGCTGCTGGCCTTCACTGCAGCTACACAGAGAGACCCCCATGGGCCCACTGCTCAACCCCACTCTATAAAAAAGACAAGTGGAGACTAGCTTTAGGTAGCAGGGGATAAAGTAGAACAGAGTTATGGAACAGCGGTTCTTTGGAAAACCTATAAAAAAGCAGCAAAACAGACACAATGTGCGCCTTTTAATCAAAGTCAGATAGAGGGATGATAGGGAAATGCTTGTAAATTATATATCACAATGGATTTTAGAAATCTAATAACCATCTCTTGTCACCTTTGCTTGCAAGCAGATGGTCTGACAAATGAGTCTTATGACCTGAAGGATAATAATGTGTGAATGTTCTGCTCTGGACTACAGCTGCTCGCTGTCTTGGTCACCTTATTAGAGGCCTATATAAAGGTCCAGGTGTGTGTATGTTGTGTTCACACAGACTTCTGCATCACACCAATCTCAGCTCTTCCTTGGGGGTGAGAGAAGGAGAGTGGAGGAGGTGAATGAGATGGAGGATGGATTGAGAACATAAAAGAAAGATTTCTTTAATGCCGTGTTACTTTATGTGGTCATTTGTGAGAAGTGTGAGGTGTCGCATTACTGCTGCACTCGAGCAATAAGGCATGAAGTGTCTAAAGTATATTAGGAATTTGCTTCTTTTCTGGCCATTTCACCTGTTTTCAATATGACGTTGAGCTTCTTTTTATGTTTGGAAGCAATTGCTTGGGTTTATAGGAGTTTTATGCTGCTTGCTGCTATCCAAATGAAACCTCAGTTCATTTTTCTCAGTTGCACAAATCCAAAACAATTACGAACAAATTTATTTTTAAAGTGCAACCTTTCCATCAAACATTACAAACAATAACAAAAATTCACCACCTGTTGGGTAATCTTGACCATAAAATTTCTACATTTTACGATTATTCAAATTTTTCTACAAACTTGACTGAATTATTATTTAAGTAAATGTATACCTATAGGGCGACGCGGTGGCGCAGTGGGTAGCACGTTCGCCTCACAGCAAGAAGGTCGCTGGTTCGAGCCTCGGCTGGGTCAGTTGGCGTTTCTGTGTGGAGTTTGCATGTTCTCCCCGTGTTCGTGTGGGTTTCCTCCGGGTGCTCCGGTTTCCCCCACAAGTCCAAAGACATGCGGTATAGGTGAATTGGGTAAGCTAAAATTGTCCGTAGTGTATGCGTGTGAATGAGTGTGTATGGATGTTTCCCAGAGATGGGTTGCAGCTGGAAGGGCATCCGCTGCGTAGAACATATGCTGGATAAGTTGGCGGTTCATTCCGCTGTGGCGACCCCAGATTAATAAAGGGACTAAGCCGAAAAGAAAATGAATGAATGAATGTATACCTATATTTCCCCATGTTAACAGTTACTTCTGACTTGATTTAATGGAGAAAATGACGATTTTGGTTTGACTTGAACTGCATGACTTTTATGGCCAATTATTTTAGAGCACCTGTAATTAAAATTTTATTAAATCAAAGACAAAGATAGCACAGAGGAAAAAGAATCTTGCAAGAGGTTTTGTATTGGACATAAACATGTCAATAAATCTAAACAATAGACTATGTTCACAAAAGAAGATTAAAAAAGTAGACTCTAATTTCTTTCACTACAAAAAAGAAAGTTATATTAGATTACCTGTTAATATGACTAACATATAGAGAAAGTGATATGCAAAAATGACATACGTCAAAAAAAAAACATTTCATTTTTTTTAAGTCGCTTTTAATGTCACATATGCAGGTTTGCCAGGTCCAAGAACATTTACCAGCCCAATACTATCTCAAAACCCCAATCAAAAGGATTTTTTTTTTTACCAAATTGCTGGATTCCTACAAAATTAAATATTTACTATATCTTCTCAGATATTTTATATTACAATATACTTTGTTCTCTTCTTTTACTTCTGTAATTCTACACTAATTTTTCTGTCAATTGAGACAATGGAATACTATTTACATATACATATGTATACTGAAATTCTGTTTAACGTGTAAGTAGACCAAAAAAAATATATATATATGTAAATACTCATTCAATAATCATGGTTGTTTGGCTGTTTAATTTCATATGCATAAGTTAAATGTGGAGGATCTTTTTATACTTTTTTTTTATAAAACATTTTCTGTAATTGTGTATATTCCTCCAATAAATAAATAAATAAATAAATAAATAAATAAATAAATAAATAAAT
>CAIGQV010003909.1:17229135-17264536 GCA_903798115.1 Danio jaintianensis
AATAAATAAATAAATAAATAAATAAATAAATAAATAAATAAATAAATAAATAAATAAGATATTTGTATTACTCATACTTCTATACAGCATATGTGTTACAGTATTGACTGACTTTCCACACACCAAACGACACTTCTAAATACCTTTCTCAGATTTTTTGAATAACTGACGTTCTCCTAATTTAATGTGTCATGCTGTCAGGCGGTTTTACTTGTCACTTGAAGCAGTTTTTGGGTTGCCAGTTAAGCATTATGGGATCGATGTCCATTAAGAAACAATTCAGGTGTCATTTGCAGCAAAGAAGCATTTTGGTGGCCATGGGCCATTAAGAAAGTACCTCCAGCCAATCTACACAGCACATATCACCTGTTCAAAGCATTAAATTTATTTATCAGTAATTTGACAGTCTTTACTAAACCTCCTCCCCAAGAGGCACATCAGCAGCATCATGTAAGCCCAAGTTGCAGGTTCTCTTCCACCTCCTGCTGATCCTGTGATCCAATCCACCAAACCACCGGATGATACTCCTATCTCAAACCGTATGAATCATGCACCGCTCTAATCCATCTCACATTCTTCTGTTTGAACAAACAGCGATAACAGCAGCAGAACAGCATTAACTTATGTACCGAACTCGCCAGAAAATGTAATTAATTTTCAGCGCAGGTCAATTTAAAAGACTCAATCGATATTTTCCTGTGCATGCTTTTACTCACTCTTATTACAGACACCGTTCTCTGGTATTAACTGACATTTGGTGCCAGCGATTGGAGGCAAAATGAAGAGGAGATGAGCGTGGGACACTTCCAAATGTGTCTTTGAAATGGCATTAGTCCCATAAAACAACAGCATGTGGAAATGAAAGACTGAGAGGAGAATAAGGGTAATAGACAAAGATAGGGAGAGGGGGAGTGAGAGTGAGAGAGACATGATAGAATAAAGGGTTTTTAGCCTGCAGTGTTGTAGCTTTTCTTGGTGAGGTGTAAGGAGAGCACATTTTTCCCCGAGTCTAAACGGGAGCAGGGCAACTCAAAGAGGTGCTAATTTAAACGCAGAGAGACACCTGGACACCTGATTCCAGCTATCCACGGTCCTCACACAATGAGCACACAAGCCCAGCTAAATATAACTCTGCCACACGCTTGCTCTTGCTCACACACACATGTCATACCCTTACCGCTAGCATATGTGTGTCTACCATCTCAGTCACTTAAGGTGCATCTGTCACACCAGGAAGGAGGAAAAATAGATTTATTACAATTTTAAACATTTAGGATAGATTGTTAATCATTTGGGTGCAATGTCTGTGTCCTAATTAAGGTTTCCCAACTGATTTTACACTTTTAAAAAAAAAGGTTTCACCTTGAAATTATATGGTTCTTTCTGACATTTTTAGTTAAAATTGAGTTATTTGCATATTCTTAATCTGTGACAATTTATTCACACTGTGTGATGTGTCGTTTTGTGTACAATTGGGATTTTTTTATTTATTTAATTTGGTTATATGGAATGCAAATATTTTAAAGCTCTGTGTTTCTAAACTACTACTGCCTGTAGAAACTTATAATTCAAAAGTGATGAAATGACATGGCAGCATTTTCTGTGCAAAAAAACAAACAAACATAAATTATGTAGCTCAAACAAGTGAACACATGTACAGTACAAGGTAAACCTTTAACATCTGTGGAAACTTTCCATTCTGTTAAAAGTTCGTTATAGTGGAAAACATTTCTTAATATTAAAGAAATATGGTTCTTTTAACAACTGATCAATGAAAAGTTAATTTGTGAACCAAAATGGTTTTATGACATTGCTGTAGAAACACTGTTTTGTAGCTTTTATTTTGAATGGTTTGGGTGCTGGCAACATTATAAAATGAATGTTTTTTCTATGGTTCAATGAAAAACCTTTAACATCCATATAACATTTCCATTGCACAAAAAGTTCTTTATGGTTTGAAAAGGATTTAAACTTTGTAGTGGGTGAAGAATCATACGTGGTAATTTCATCGACATTGATTACAATAACATTTTTAACAATAAAAGTTGTAATAACCCTCAGTAACACTCCAGAAATTTTCCAATGAGTATTTCAATGAGTGCCCTATAAAGGGTTAAATTATTAAAATGTTCATCAAATGTTCTTTGGGGAACCAAAAATGGTTCTTCTGCAGAAACAAAAAAGTTTTGTAACCTTATTTTGTAAGAGTGAAAGTCATAGGCTTGATTTAATAAGAATGCACAGACTTGTATCTTAATAGCAAATGACTGCCAATTCCATAAACAGAAACTTGTTTGGTTCCAACGCCTGTCCAAAGAGCTGTCTGTTGATGATGTAGTTTAGACATTATATTGACTTAAAGGTACTCATATTCCAAAAGGTTTGCAAATCTTTAATTATGCTGCCTGCTACTGCTGGCAAACTATAAGGAAGCAATTCTATAGTGCATTGTGAAGTCTTTAGAGAGAGATAGAAAAAAACAACAAAAATGGTATTAAATGGCAAGAAATGTGACCCAGGTCCACATAACCAGTCATAAGTGTCAATTTTCTGAAATTGAGATGTATACATTATCTGAAAGCTAAATTAATGCATTTTCCATTGATGCATGATTTGTTAGGATAGAACAAAATTCTGCTGAGATACACAATAACAATTTGAATATCTGGAATCTGAGGATGCAAAAAATTTAAATTCAACTTTAAAGTGTAATAAACTAAATGAAATGCCAAGGAATGCACATTAATAATCAAAAGTTTTTTATATATTTACAGTAGAATTTACAAATTATGTTAATGTAACATGAACTTTATTTAATATTCTAAGGATTTTTACCATAAAAGAAAAATCTATAATTTTGATCTATACCACTTATTTTTGGCTACTGCTAAAATAAATCACACATTCGTCACAAGACTGGATTTGTCATTCGTGGTCACTAAAGTACTACATAACTGACCCTTTGCAAGATCTGCATCCCACCTCTCACTGTCAGTTTGTGCCCATCCTGAGAGTGAGAAAATAATGAATAATTTCTGGAAATATGACATGCTAATTTCAGACAGAAGCAGACAGAAGGGTGCACAATATACATTTGAATGATTCAGTATAATCTGGAAGACAATAAAATTATTAACACTGTATTGTTAGTTTTTTCCACCTCTCCACCTGTTTTTTCATTTTCTCAGTCCCAATAAAGAGGTGTACTTTCAAATGTGACGAGTTTAATGCAGTTCACTTCTTTTTGGAACATAGCACTTGCAGACATACTATGCAATTTCCACAGCAAAAATTGTGGTGTATTTAGGAATAAAACCAAACGTCTTCAAAGCTTATCCCTGAAGCATAATTCAATCGTAAAGACTGTGTCTTTCTAAAAGATGAAAAAAAAAAAAAAATCAACAATTTAGAAGAAACTCACAGTGTGCTTTTAACTCAGGAATGGGCTCTACACTACGTGAACCCTTAGCACAAAAATCAGAGTCCGAGTTGAGTCAGGCCCCTGCAGAGGGCTCTTTTCAGACAGCAGGGGTCCAGGGAACACAGAAGACAAAGAACTGCTCTCAAACCCAATACAGAAGGAGAGAACGGCTGCTCGCTCTCTCGAGAGGAGAAACGCTTTGCTTTATTCTCTTTTCCTTCTTATGTCTCTGTTTTAAGTCAGGGTAGCCGTTCCGCTGGGGAGCTCTTTAAGCTAAGGATGTGCATCGTACACAGATGTAACAAAACATGAGCTCTTTAAAGCTGTAAAAAGTCAAAGATGCTACATTTGAACCATTGTTTATACTACAAAAGCTGAATTACAACATCTCTCAAGTGCTTCACAGTGATTTTGCGCATACATGATTGTGGTAAGAGTCGTGGTTAAAATCCCAACTGGCAACCAACAAAATGATACAGCAGAAATATAAAAAGAACAGAAATGGAAAAACATTGTATAAAAAAGGGAAGGACAAGAGGACGGACAGAGACAAACTGTTGTTGGAGTCAGCCATCAGAATCAGATTGTGAGGTTGGCCGAGCAAGAACACGGTGGACAAGATAAATGATTCAGATACAAATTACCAGGCGCACAGAGAGATATTCTGGCGCCATGCAATACATTCAGCATCGTACTGAATGCCCAATACACAGATGTTCAAAATCAATAAGAAAGGAGTGAAGAAAAAAAATCAAGTAAGAGAAGAACACCTGAATCGATGAACTCCTTGATGATGAGTATAGGGTGGAACTGCATCGTATGCAGATATCTGTACCATTATATTCTGAAATGAAGAGGCAACATCCAATATAAATTCATGTTCTGTTCGTTGTTTATACGGTTTCTTGGATTAAAGGCACCATTTCTTATTCTACAGACAATTTCTTATGAAATATTGCTTTAAATGTTTTATCTGTATCTTTTTTTTTTCCTAAAAACATATGGTGGTAGGAGCGAGGCAACAAATCAAGTGATCCTGTACTGAGATACCTTCATCTGGTCAATTCTTAAAAAAAAAAAATCATTTTTTGCATTTTCATTGACACTTCTAGGAATAAATTAATATTGTAGCAATGAAATATTCACAAAACCCTCTATATTTTGTCGTAGGCCATAAAACTATTATGCTGCCTCAGAAGTCTGTCCAAAACCATTTTGTGAGGCACCTTCATGAACAAATGCTACCTGCAAAGTCATTGCAAGGCAACAAGTCAGCACCTTTTTAGTCAAGCCAGCTAAATATACTTCAAGCTAAACCTAAGAGCGAGCTGGTGAGAGGTCATTTTGAACAAAATCAGGCCAAAGGAACTTCATTTTGAAACAGCACATCAAATCTGACTGGAAAAGTTGGCTCCAGCTGGTAAACACCTTTTAAGTAAAGTACTCATTGTAGCTAAGAGGTGAAATGAACACACTTTGTTTGAAAACCCCATTTTAGTTTGTAAATGCTATTGCTCAATTTCAGTAAAGATAGACTGAAATGCAAACTTTTGAAAACCGAGACATGGCTATCCTCAATCACTGACAGGTCTTCTGGACTATTGCATATCATTTTCTAATTCCTCAAGCCCCTCTCATATCACAACTACACTAGTAGTAGACTGCAAGACAGGATGCTAGGCAAAATATGTGCATGCCCAGTGAGCATGAGTGAGTGAAGTGAGTGAAGAGTGAAAATGAACTAGTTTAACTGCAATCTGTGGCCTTCTTGGACCTGGAAATCGTCTTTTGTTCATTTCCTGTTCATTGAATTAGTCCACAGAGTTAAAACATTAAACACTGGAAAGCCAACGTCTCTCAAATTTGCATTAGGTTGAGCATTTCTCAGCTTTTGGACCTTATCCAATTCACTTTCAATCCAACAACTCCCTTACTGAGTATGTATTTCAGCTCCCAATTGGAATGAACTGACATGTTGCTCATCTCTGTACAAGTGTACATCCAGGCTTTTAGAATTACTGTGTGTTGTACAGACAGTTATGATTATAGTTTTTCTTCTAGATATGAACAGGCCTCCGTGGGCCTCCAAAACTGTAGTACAGCACATTTCGAATATAGTGGAACTTAATATTTTACTAGTCAGTTTTATTAGCAGGCGTATGTGTGGTTCTAAATGTATGATTTATTTTATTCGCTATTGAAGCAAACTTTTTATATATAGCGTGTGTTTCAGCCTCTGGTTCACTTCAAAAAAAAGGGGAAGCAGACAGAACTCTGAAGAGTGCTGAAGAAAGTACGTAAACACTCTTTCAGGCCGCAGATGTCTTGTGAATGTGAGACTTCTTCCTGAATCATGAAGTGAGAGAACAGAAAGAGATCTCACCACTCAGACGTTCTTTTATCAATAAAGCAGTGGAAGGGGAAAGTGTGGGAGTAAAACACAGAGAAGAGGAAGCAGATACAGTAGGGTCCCCAAAGCGCACAGCATGGCGTCAGTGCCAAAATCAACAGATATCTTCAGCTGCTGGAGTGTAATTCAGAATAACACCTTGATTTTGTTCTGGCTTTGTCATTTACCTTCTTTCAGACGAAGTACCATTATAGGTATCTTACAGGGATCATTTACAGTATCTACTACACCAACAAAAGGTTGTAAATCAGAATAATCATTATCATGAATATATTGTAAAGTTCTAATTGTTCCCTGAAGTGTTGCAGTATTAGATTACATGAAAATGAATTCAAAGGCATATTCAAGAAATTAAAAAAGCTTTATCTCAGATGCTAAAGACTTGCACAATGTATTATGCAATTTAACATCTTTGCATGTAAACAGAATTTGGAATCAGTTCTTTTCTCAGCAAGAATGCTTGTTTTTATTTCATTAGTTCCATAATGCAGTAATCTGGTCCATTGATCACTGTTGTGTGCTCGAGGATTAGCGTAATCTCACACTTGAGCAAATACCATTATGTAAACTGGATAAAGAGAGTTAATCTGGGCTGGAGTCTTTATCAACATGAAGAATAATCCAAATTGATGAATTAATTTAACTCTAATCAGTGTAATGGGAAATTGTTCTTTAGTTCCAACGACAAATTTGTTCAGTTAAATGTCAAATAAGGTCAGAGGCATGTAAAATAGTCCATAGGAACATTTGTTGGATTAGAACAGAATAACCGCATGAATACATTTTATAAAGGACATTTACATATAGTCATTTAGCTGACACTTTTATCCAAAGAGACTTTGAAGGAGGTTGGGGACATTTTTCGAATTATTACCAAAGATGCAAAACATTATGATCACCTGTATAATATGTCATTGATCCACTGCACGCTGCCAAAACAGCTTGATTGCTGGGGCATGGACCCCTGAAGGCTCCCTCCCCATAAATTGCCATTTGCTCAGGGTCTCAAAAAGGTTAAATGCTTTACACTGCCGAGTGCCCCTTAGATTTAGTACACTTTAGGTTGCATTGTAGTTACATTAATCTTATTGGTTAAACATATGCCACAGATTTGGATTAATATCTATTAAATTTGGAGGCCAGGCAGCACTACTATTGTGAAGCATCTGCAATAATGATTTACAATGATATGATGTAGTGCTCAGCCCCATATGTAGCAGAGTGTAATGCACTGTTTGTTGTGACACATTCCTCCTATAACCATCATTAAAATTCTGTGTGACTTGTGCTGTGTGACTTGTGCTTCTGTTATCTCAGACCAGATGGGATAACTTCTATAAACCCATTCAACAATGAGTCTTTAGTGGCTTATACTCAGTCACCCTAGCTGTCAATCTGCCACTAGCCTTTCTATTCCAGATATAATCTGACCCACTCGTCTTCTCATAAAACATACTTCAAAACATCCAAATCAATGTTTTTTGCAGCAATGCCATACAATAATCATTTTTTTGGTTCCTTAACTTTTAAGAGAATCTTTTAGTAAAATACAATGTCTTTAAATAACAATTTTATCATTGTGTGAAGAACATTTTAATTATCTCATAGTCCTATTTCCACTATGAAGAACCGTTTATGGATTGAAAAGGTTCCATGAATGTTAATGGCCTTTCATGGAATCATCAATGCCAATAAAGTAGCTTTATTTTTAAGACTGAAAGTAGCTAATATCTTTTTTCCTGCCCATTTCTTCTGCATCTAACACTTTAATTACAAGACTAATTGTTTGTATACTATCTAATCTACCAAGTATGTGGCCTAGTTAGGAGAGGATTAACAACAACTACATCTGTGAATCTGTCCATATCAAAAGTTAAATTATATCAATATATGAAATATCAATATATTATATTTTTTAAATGTGTTTTTAATAAGCTATTTTTGAGAGAATAACAGATTAAATATTCAATACTACTCTGTCTACCAGAACAAACTATCAGCTGTTCCCATCCTCTTTTATTTGGGTAAAAAAAAACATTCCAGCCCTTCCAGTAATGTTCGTGATGATGAGAGTGTGTCCACAGTGCAAATGACTTGTGTATTTAAATAAGTTTTAAATATAATTAAAAAGCTGAAAATGTCATTGTGT
The DNA here is from genome assembly GCA_903798115.1 of Danio jaintianensis. Lineage (NCBI taxonomy): Eukaryota > Metazoa > Chordata > Actinopteri > Cypriniformes > Danionidae > Danio > Danio jaintianensis. Next base: position 17,237,116 of record CAIGQV010003909.1, read on the forward strand.
GTGTTTGTGCTTGGGGGGGCTGCGTGTTGGATGTTAGACACCCAGCTAAAGGCGTCAGACATATGACTGAAATTAGATTACACAATCACAAATGTCCCAATCAAGACCTCATGCATAATTCATAACTGCGCCTCACGGCATGATAATTACTTAATTAATATCCTGCCAACCTGAGGCTCCACTGAGACTGGACCGCCTGTAATCCCATGGCATCCCAAAAGCAAGCAGCCGTGCCCTTGGGATGGGTGAACCTCCAGTCTGGACCTCCCGATGAGCATTCGGTGTTCAGGCTCCCACCGTATCATTGACAGTCACCATAGAGCTAAATCCAGCCTTCTTGGACCTTCTTTTTTCTTTGCTTTCTTCCCCATAATCTGGCCGATCCAATAATGTTCTCAGCTGGGCCTCGAACAGAAAGATTTCTCCCCTGCGCCACATTCCCAGGAGCCATGAGGCGACGGTGGATTTGCAGTTTTCCCTGAAGATGGATTAGACAAGACTGATATGAGAGGACGGGTGGTTTTCAATAAAGGTCTCAATCACACAAGAATGCGTTTTCATATCCAAGGGAAAGCGATTTCTTATGGAGCGCATTAGTTTGTGTCGCGCTAAACGCTACAGCGATCCCAGAACTAAACAGCTTAAGCTGAATTTGATGAAAACATTCTTGGTCTGTAGATTTGGCTGAGCTGATTATTGTTAAATAATTTAAATACTTAAATTACTCTAAGATGGCCATTGCAAATCTTTTGGTAACCTAAACTGACCTTGTTAAAAGTTCATTCAGTTCTGCTCTGATGAGCTTGAATTCATTTCTTTGAATTACAACAACAGCTCATTAGCGCTAGCAATCATAGGTATGTCTATGTGAGTCTGACACCTATACAATTCCATATGCTTTCTCATTAGTGATTATATGTTTACATGAAGGGTGATTCTGCCATGCATAAAATGGCATATGCTTGCAGACATGGAAATGTATACTATTAATGTACGTAATAATTCATGCAATTAATAGGTTTGTTTTGTTGCATTTACTCAATGTAAAAAATAACCTAATTTGACATTTTGAAAGTTTTATTCTGTGTGATTGCTGTTGCCTTTCAAAGAATTGCATCACTTTACTTAAGTATAAACTGTAACATTTTAAAAATTAAAATGAATATCTGCAACAAGATTTAAAATTCTGGACATTTTCAGGGATAGGAGAAGATATGTTCTTAATATCAGAACAAACCTTTGTTTACTTGCAATAACAGTTTTAATCACTTTTCTTATTCAATTATTGAATGTAATTGACATGTTTAAGAATACAAATATATATGTTTAACATTCTTACATTTAAGGCAGGTACCAAATTAATTTAAACTTTTTATAAGATTAGAAAAGGAGTGTAATAACCAACCTTTCAATGCAATAATAACATATTGTTTATGACAACACAACAAATATACATGCGCATGAAATGGCTTCATATTTTGCCTGCAATCAATCTATCCACTTTGCACTTTCAAGCATTTATCAAAACACATAAAATCTTATGAATACTAATAAGGTCATGTTGTGATTTAAACTCAGTGAAGTGTGAATTCATAAATGTTACAAAAAATACTTGCTTAAGGCAAAAGCAACTAATATTTATCACACATATAAACAACAACTTCTTAAAACAGCTACTTAACCTTTGCTCCACAGAGCACTGATAAATATAAACCGGTAATTAACATTCTTTGCTTATAATTCATTCATTAAAGCTCATATAAGCTAAAATTAATTACAACCTTTTAACCACACTCTCATACCCAACGCTTATGCACAGAGGTGCTAAAATCATAACAAATCAAGCAAAAAAGTGTATATGTAAGTGTGTGTATACACCTCTATTCTCTCAGGCTTTCATCGCCCGGGCATCAAGAAACATGGCAAAAAAAAAAAAACATCCTACTGCCGCCTCCATAATCAATCAATTCCTACTCTGTGGGCCAAATCCATGTTACTAATTACCCAATCAGAGTGGGCGAACTCCTTCAGCCTGTCACAGCAAACCCCACGGGGGCCCCTGGAGACCTGCTCCGTCTCTTCCCCTCATTAACTTCTCCTGTCCGCTCGCCTTGTCCAGACGCTCCCGAAAGCAGCCAGGAGTTGTGGGTAATTCGGTGGACAGTCTCTGAGGTGACCGTGCGCCTCGGGGCTGGAAACGGTAGAGGACACATTGCTCCCTCTCGGTCTCTTCTCACTTTCTCTGTCTCCTCTCGCCCCATCCCATCCACATCTGCGTTTAACCTAACCTACTGTTTCATCCTGCCTGTCCTGTTCACTCTTTATCACAGATTCCTGCAGCCTCCTCCGTCTGGAGAGTCAATGCATGTTTTTAAAACTAACATAGGTTTGTATTCTTGCAATATGTCTACACCTCAGGCACTTTGTGTGTGCATGTGTGTGTGTGCGCGCGCTGTTCAAATTAAAATCAGTGCACAATGAAAGAGTAGGTCTGCTGTTGTGCTAATTAAAATAGATAAGAATGACTGTTGGTGTGTTAATGGTTTGCTGTATTGCAATGGATTTTAGGAACAAAATTGTGCTGACTTATTAATCTTGATTTTTTTTTCTGTTAATGGTTTAATTTTTAAGTTTGGCATAGTTGAATTTTGCAGTTAGAATGTATGGGGTTAAAGTTTAAAGGTTTAAAATGTAGTCTACCTGTATGTGATCTTGTGAAAGATTATACATTTCATTTGTTGTTCATTCATCTTGCATTTTGGTGTATGTTTTGGGAAAAGTATAAATTAGGCTGATCAGTTAGAAAATAAATTAAATGAGCTGATTTATGTATGTGTGTGTGTGTATGAGAATGAGATTGTGTATGGGTGTTTTCCAGCACTGGGTTGCAGCTGGGGCAGCGCGGTGGCGCACGCTGTCGCCTCACAGCAAGAAGGTCGCTGGTTCGAGCCTCTGGGTCAGTTGGCATTTCTGTGTGAAGTTTACATGTTCTCCCCATGTTGGCGTGGGTTTCCTCTGGGTGCTCCGGTTTCCCCCACAAGTCCAAAGACATGCGTTATAGGTGAATTGGGTGAGCTAAATTGTCCGTAGTTTATGTGTGTGAATGAGAGTGTATGAGTGTTTCCCAGTGATGTGTTGCAGCTGGAAGGGCATCCGTTGCATAGAACATATGCTGGATAAGTTGGCGGTTCATTCTGCTGTGGTGACCCCTGATTATAAAGGGACTAAGCTGAAAAGAAAATGAATGAATGAATGGGTTGCAGCTGGAAGCGCATCCACAGTATAAAACATATGCCAGAGTAATTGGTGGTTCATTCTGCTGTGACGACCCCTGATAAACAGGGACTAAGCTGAAGGAAGTGTTGAGTGAGTAAAATGAAAACCAGCTGAAAAAAAGTTTATTTATGTATACATGTATGCTTGTGTTTATTTCAAATAACAAACTTTTTAGATTTTAAGTTAACTGTAATTACCCTTAATATAGGAGCATATAAATAACACTGTTTTGAAAGAAAGTCATACATATTTAAAACAATGAGAGAATTTTCATTCTTGGGTGGACTATTCCATGTTCATGCTTCAGTTCTACATAAAACTGTCCTTCTCATCAGAGATGATGCCACTGCACCAGTTTTTTCCACTGATGCTTCTCTATTAGGCCATATTACAGTGTGATTATGACCTGTGATAAATAGGGAAGCTTAACCGAGGCAGTAAAACACAGGATTAGTGTTTAATGGGCTACAAACTGCCGTCTGCTTTTGTGAAGAGGCAACTTTTATTGGCCAGCTACTTCTTTTATTCCTTTCTGTCCTTTATTCTCCATTTGTACTCGATTTCTCCTCAGTTCACACACTCTGGAAGGCAAAAATATATATATTTTTTCCAACAAGTTGATGCAACGGCGCTACCAAATTTGGAGCTTGAGCACAGACACTTATTTGGAGGAGGAAATTTCAAAAATGGTAACAACAGCCGTGGTGCGAGCGATCACACCTACACTACACTGCCAAAGCAAATACAGAGAGACTTCAACATGATGGAAAGCTTTTCTGCAAAGCAACTCGATGACATCAGCCTTTCATTTCTGGAAGAAAAGTTTCATTCTTTTGAGTTTTATTTATTATGAATTAATAGGCTATAAAAGGCTTTAAAATATAGCCTTATCACATGGTATAAGAAGAGAGATGTGTCTATTAAAATAATTTATGAATCATTGATTGATTGTATAACAATAATTGTATTCCATGTATGTTGTAAATAAGCTAGGCCAAAAGAAATCTAAAACAGTTTTGTAGATACAGTTAGAAAACAGTTTTCATCAATATATACAAATGCACTACTGACATTTCTTCTTTTTATAAAACTGCTGTGATGATATAATTTAATTCAGTATTAATGCATCAGTAACGATGCATAATCAATGATTACTGACAAGTACCAATTTTCTTTCTTTTTTTTTTCAAATAAATGCTGTTTTGTGGTTTTCATAAAAATATAAAGCTGCAAAACTATAACTGAGCACCAAATCAGAATATTACAATTATTTCTAAAGTATCGGTTTGACCTATATTTCATATATAATTTATTTTTGGATATTTTACAGATTTTAAAATATGTTTAAAACTGCCACACTCCATGATTACCATTTCTGTCAAATACCTCAGCTTGAAAACTGAATACGTAAATACACTCATGCTGAATACATTTCATAAATCTTTCATAAAGCGCACCTACACAAATCCAGCTCCACAATAACACACATGTCCAGACACCAATAGACACGACAAGCCTTTCTGACAGGTGTGTCTCGCCTCAACGCCCTCAATAGGTGACTAACACCGCCTGACAAGCGAACAAAAGCGAAGCGGTCATTTTTAATCCAATCAGCATCCAGCACACCCGTCCCGCTCTCCTTCACCTGTCACCCTCTGCCTCTAATGCTTATCTGTCCAGTTACAAAGTCCCACTGGAGACTCTTTGGGCCGACTCAGCAGTATAAGATCAAGGTGGGAGAACTGCGCTTGTCTTCAACGCATCATTGCCTACCGCCCAAAAACCTCCATCCCTGCACCCCCTTGGGGCGTTGATAATGAATCCTCTCCCTTCTGCATTCGGTGGGTTTCCATTTGAAATGGTCTGGGGGGATTATCATATCGGAGCTGAGATTATGTTTGACTCTGGTGCCGTGTTTGAATAGAGCTGAACAGAGGTGGGAGGTAATGAGAAAAAAAAGGAGCTTCTCCGTTCACTGGCATCAGGGGAACGGTAAATGATTTGATGAAAAGCAAGCAGGCATCCACGGCTGCTCTTTATTTTAGGCCTGAGTAGTGGCAGAGGGGCATGAATGGATTCTAAATTACTTTTTGTGGGTGGATGAAGTATGAGTTCAGAGATTTACTGTTTCATGAAGGAGAGACTCATGGCGTGAAGATTAACTGGGACGCGTGTCACGCAACTAAACAGATACCTTGGGTTTAGTGTGTATGAGCTCACTTTAGGACTGTCTAGAGAGAATCATGGGGGAAACAGGCAAAGCTGCATAATGCTGTTTGTAAGCATGTAAAATGATAATAAAATGTGAGCTGCAACTTCTAATAAACTAACAAAGAAGGTCCGCACTCATAATTTATTAAACGAACAGGAGAAAAGAAAAAACTTTCATCCATGAGCCTTCATAAGTGTAATGATTCTTTAACTCATGCTGCTTATATATAGTCATTTACATATCTCGTTAATCTCATTGGGTTCAAGTCTTGATTTAAATCAAATGTTTTTCATCAGGAAGAGAGAGAAAAATACATAAATAAAAAGAGAGATGCAGCTTCTAATAAGTCATTTTGTTGATGTTTATTGTTTTAACTGACATTGCATAATGCGGAAGATGCACATTTTTGAAAGAAAAAAAACAAACATTTTGCACCAAACAAAATATTATTTTGTCACAACAAAACATTGGTTGTGATTAAACTTCATTTTAAAACCTTCCGTTTAATAATTGATTATTTCTATGTTATGATGAATTTGTAGCTTGTTGCCTGGAAGCAGCATATTGTACAACAATGAAATTATTACGAACACAGTGTGAAAAATGATTCATTGAAAGAAAAAAAAAATTCAGGAAGACAAGTAATGCATTTTGATGTAGATTTTCTATTAATACACTCAAAACAGCTGAGTTTGATAAATGCATTTTAGTTCAAATGCACTGTAAATATAAAGAAAAGTATACTTCATGTACTATTTGGGGTTTATAATCATAACTGCTATAATAACAGAAAATGTTTCATGAACAGTAAATCACCATATACAGTGTGATAATAATTCATGAAGAATTTCAATGTTAGATTTAAATAATATTTCAGAGTGTTAAATTGTTACTATTTTGATCAAATACATTCAGCCTTTTGAGAAAAGAGACATTTTTTAAAAAGCATTTTGGAAAATAGTTCTACATCTTATTCATGAAATGTTTTTTCTAAAAACCCACCTAGAAAAAGTGAGTCATAGCGGCTTGGAACAACATAAGGGCTGTTGTCTATTTAAAACAAGCATTGTGTTCTCCACATTTATTTGGTAGAAATGCTGAATACATAACCATTTTAACCACCCAAAGTTCTATGCAATGAGTAAAAAGCATTGCATAGAACACTTTTTAGTTGATAATAATAATTTCTAAAAAGGCAGCTGTTACAATGCTGACAGATTGTACACCGTACCAAGCTGCCACTTACTTTAAACAGATTAATTAATTAATTAAAAAATATGTATTTGTTTTTCCTTGTACACTACAGGTCTTCTAGTGTGTATACTGTATATGCACCTGCCTGTGTGTGTGAGACACATGTATATATGTGTGTGAGTGTGTGTCTCAATCTGATGAATGAAACATTTGCCACGGCTTGACACTAAACATGTTGTCCAGTTGGCTAAATGCCTAGCTTCCGAGTGACCTCGTGGCTTGGTACAAACTGTTGACCCTCCTGGCCATGTTGTGTTTAATGGATTCAGTGTCTCGGCTGCCAGCTCTGCCATGCCCTGGCAAAGACATGGACACCCAGCTGACCTCCTCTGCCCCATTCTCTCATTCAAGCCAGGAGCAGCAAACCCCAATGGATTTCTCATTTGTGGCTTGTGCGCAATCAATGCACCTTCTCCTCCTTCCCCGACGGGGACCATGGATCAGCACTTTCCCGGGTGTGTGTGTGTGTTGGACCACTTCCTTTGTTTTCACTAACCTTTCCCCATAGCCTGCCCTTGCGAAACCGCAGTGTCCACTGGCATGTCTTCATCATTTTTTCTCTTTCAGCCTCCCTTGCTGGGTTTCTCTATGCTCTTGTCGTTCTCTCAGTTTAGCGGCATTGGAGACAGCTGGAGTAAACAGAGATGAACGAGGCGTACAGCTTCCTCCCTGATCCTCTGCCCACTAGTGTCTCCTCTTCTCTTCTTTAATGTTTCCTTAGCTTGGATTGGCTCATTTCAGGGCCACGGCATGTCTGGATATGCTGCAGAGCGATTTGGAGCCCGTGGGAGAAACTGGGGCAAAAGCCAAATCCATCTATGACAAAGGCATAAAGCCTCATCTATTTTCAAAACCGAACATGTACTGTTAACAGACTATGGGGCTCACACTGGAGCTCATTTAGTAAATGTGTGGATGTATTTGTGCATAAATCCTGTATGCAAATATTTTCACTCAGAAATTATTCATCAGTTTGTTTGCATTTACATTTTTTTTTACCATACAATATATATATATATAGGCTGAGACATTTGTAGAAATTCAAACCAAGCATCAGAATGGGGACATTGATATAAGTGATTTGAGGCTGGACTGAATAAAAAACGACCTATCTACTAAAAATATAATAAACTGCCATTTCTAAGGTACTACACTGTAAAAAATATTCATAAACTAACAGTTTTCTGTATTGTTTCAGTATGTTTTTAAAAAATACGTTTTTACTTTTAAAAAAATGTATCCTTTTGAATTGCCATATGGGATCTTGACCTTTCCTCCAACAACTTTTGATGTTGACAAGTTTTTAAAAAGTGACTTTTATTGACAATAATAGTTTGGGGTAATATATTGTCTGAGCAGCCGATTCGAATGTTATCACTCGATTGAATGGGCGTTATCAGTGGTTATCAGCTGATAGATATGGGCCAGTAGGGACCTTCTGCACCTACTAGTAGGCTCAGAAGGCTGTAATCATCCATCCACATGGTTAATCAGATATAGATCACATACTGTGGCTGGAAGTTAATGAGAATTATTTATATTATTTATTAAATTTCCCATTTATTGTATTTTATTAACGTCTACCCCTACCCCAACCCTTAACACAACCGTCACAATAATGTAAAAACAGATCTGGTGTCTAATCTATTAGTATAGCTGATTAACCATGTGGATGGATGATTACAGCCTTCTGCGCCTTGTAGGTGCAGAAGGCCCCTTCTGGCCCATATCTAGTAGCTGATATCCACTGATAACACCCATTCAATCGAATGATAACATTCGAATCGGGTGGTCTGAGTTGATGTAAATTATGGTAAAAAAACAACAACAACTGGCTGTTATCTTACAGAATTAATTTTCGATATATTTTTTTCCTATACAATATTGTGTTTCAAACTAAAATGTCAATAAAGGTCACATTGTTAAACTGCACATCAAAAGTCGACAGAGCAGAGATCAAGATCAAGATCCCATAAACTCATTCATTCATTCATTTTCTTTTCAGCTTAGTCCTTTTATTAATCTGGGGTCGCCACAGTGGAATGAACCGCCAACTTATCCAGCAAATGTTTTACGCAGCGGATGCCCTTCCAGCTACAACCCATAACTGGAAAACACCCATACACTCCCATTCACACACATACACTACGGACAATTTAGATTACCCAATTCACCTATAGCGCATGTCTTTGGACTTGTGGGGGAAACCGGAACACCCGGAGGAGACCCACGCGAACACGGGAGAATATGCAAACTCCACACAGAAATGCCAACTGACCCAGCTGAGGCTCGAACCAGCGACCTTCTTGCTGTGAAGCAACAGCGCTACCCACTGTGCCACTGAGCCGCCCCAGGAATAAAACTATGAATCATAAGATATTTATTTATGTATTTTACAGTGTATGTAGGGTAGGCACCAGTTCTGTAGGTAAAATTTTGACACCAGAGTTTAAAGATCGGCGATATGTTCAAGATTAAGGAAGTCATAGCTCTATTAACCACTTTCACTTTTTTCAAAGTTTATTCAACTCTGCAGGCAGGAACATGAGGTGTAATGATTTGGAGGAGATTTACTTGGAACACTTTGGGCCAAATTGGGCATTGTTTAAATGCTACAGCCAACCCAGGTAATGTTGCTGACCATGTCCATCCCTTTATGGACACAATAAAACCATCTTGTGATAGATACTTTTAAAAGCCATATCATAAAGCTCAAATCATCTAAAATAGTGCTTCTTGAAGATGACAATGAGTTTAATAAACTTAAATAAAAATCCCCCATAGTTACCAGATCTCAGTACAGTAGAGCATCTTTGGGCTGTATTGGAATGGGAGATTCCCATCATGTGCAGATAACAAATCTGTAGCAATTGTGTGCTATCATGTCCACATTGACCAAAATCTCTGAGGAATGTTTCCAATAACTTGCTGAATCTATGTCAGTAGTAAAGCAGATTATTGTATCAACTAGGTATTTTTCAGTATGTCACTGCTTTTTATTTTAAGTCAATGGCGATACAACAAAGTGCATATAATGTGGAGAACAGGCATCTACAGCTATTTGGTTCTTTTGTATGTGACTTGTTTCCCTTATAAATACAGTGCTTAGCATAAATGAGTACACTGCCTTTTGAAAATGAATATTTGCATCCATTTCTCAGTAAACGTAACCAATATATTTTGATGCATTTAAACAACACAGTTTTATTATACAGTTATATCCATTAAAATAAGAATTTGGTCACCTAACATCTTAAGGAATAGAAAAGTAATACTTTTAAATTCAAATGAGTTCATGCAAACTATAAAATTACTAAATGTAGTCAATTTTATAATTTAAACTAAATGTAATATTATTTTATGTTTCCCTTGATTTTTCCTGTCTATTAAAATCTTATTTAACATTTAACTCCAACATATTAATTTCAGTGTACTAAGTTTTGGACTGTGATCTTAAGTGTTTTGTTAGATTAGTTCCAATTTTGGCTTTGGTACTGACTAATCTAATGTATATGCACAAATTATTGTAAAGCATCCAATAGAAAATATTAATTTAAAAGAGAGATTTGTGAGGGACGTACTCATTTATGCTGAGCACTGTAGCAGGGTTTTTTGTCATTGCAGTCAGGCTCTGTCTGATGTGTTTTTTATTGCATACACTGTACATGTTAAAAACAAACAAGATAGAGAAAGTGCTTGAGGCTGACACCTACTGTTTATCCTCATGGTAAGAGTTACACCTCAGGCATCTTATGCCAAGTAAACATACTTCAGGTCTTAAAGAGTCAACTGTATTATTAAGTAAAACTCTGTTTAGTGATATTATGTATTTTCACCCCTATATAATTCAGTACTCAAAGCAAGTCATTATGTTTATCATGTTAAGCATCCCTGAGGCAGTAGATTAACATTGAGGCTATTACCACAAGATTTTGACAAGTCTTTAAACCTGTCCATATTTGTTCAAGGTTAGGTTGAAAGAGGTGTTTTGAACAAATAATACATTTGGAGGCAATTTTTGTATACTGTAAACAAACTATTCCCTTATTTCAGTTGCAGCGCACTTGAAAGAAGGCAGACATCCAGGAAAACACTCACGATGAAGGCATCTAGATCCAACGGGAGTGATCACACACACACACACACCTGCGCATACTTGCATGGCTCGCACAGATCTGACAGCTCCCTGCGGCCCTGCAGGTAGCGTTTTATGAGGCTGTAGCTTCTCATTATCAGAGCTCAGGAAAAGACCATCGCCATAAAACATTCCCATCCCTACTGCGTTAAATTGAAACCAACGTTTTGTGTCACTTCCTTTTGATGCCAACATCAAATCTCAAAAGGATTTCAAATCTTTCTAGATGCTGCTAACCTGTAATACCTGGAGAAAGCTGCTTTAGCTGTTAGCATTACCATTCATCTCAACAGCAGTCATTTGACTGGGGAAGATCGCCCTGGTGGTATGAGATTTAAAACCTGACAGCTTTACTCACTGGTGCTCAATAGTTATGATTTTTTTAAAGAGAATCACATAAGTCATTGTGCTACGTGACCAATTACTCAAGACAACATGATGAAAACTACAAAAAGCTGGAAAAAGAAGAAATCTTTACTGGTGAATGCATCTACCATAATAAAATAAACAGAGTTTATTTAAAAAATAAATCTTGAGTGTAACTTTAGAAATGGCTTAAATGTCACTGTTCATCAACATTAATTTGTCTTGAATATACGATGGTCAAAATTTACTAAATTTCAACGTCACTGCTTAGTGCTGTTTGAAGTTATCCTAACAAGAGTAAAAGAACAGCTTTTAAAGTATATTTTATGAGATATTCTGACGCACAGTATAAAAAACATTAATTACAAATATGTCATTTGAGCACACTTTCAGATACTTCATTCCTGTTAATCTGGCACCTGGTCATAAATCCCTTAATTATCTGACAAATCCTAATGGCAGACTAACTTTCACAACACAGGTTCATTGGAAATACGTGCCTCAGCCTACATTATTTTGTGAAACTGAAAATATGTGCTTCAACATAGTATGTTTAACTGAAGTTTCAAGTTAAAATGAACATTACAGAGCAGTATGACGTCATCAACTGTTGTTCCTTTTCACACTAATGATATTTATTCTGTAATCAAGTACATTTTCCTCACCTTGCTATCTCAATGGACAACTTTTCTATTGTGGTCACTTTGCCCAGTGTTTGTGCTGCAGAGTGCTCAAGTTCGAGTTGAGCCTCGAGTCAAGCCCAGGCTTCTTGTGTACAAGAAGGACATGTTTCTAAAACATATAACAAAATTAACCCTAAGTAACATTTATCAAAATATAAACAGTGCCCTCTAGTGCATTTGTCATCTGAATCGTGCAACAAAACATACCTGGTGCAACTTATTTTATAATTCGCAAAACTGTAGTCTAAAGCATGATTTTTTTTTTTTCAATGAATTTGGGCTGAACTTTCCAGTTTTCACTGACTTGGCAAAATGGTGAGCTGTTCTAAACTGACTGAAACCATCTTACAGAAAGTTATCTAGTTGAATGGCAACTGGAAACCTTTTCAGTCATAGAAAGAGAAGTTAGTCATTATATATGATTTCTAGAATATTGCACACTTAGAACTAAAGGTAGAAAATCTGTCACTGGGGCAGTACCTTTAGGGTACACTTTTGCACCTTTAAGGTTCACATTTATACCTTTAAGGGACTATGAGGTACATTGTACTTTTTAGGTATTAATATGTACCTTTAAAGACCTGTTAGAAACAAAAAATATACCTTTTAAAAAAGGTACTGCCCCAGTGGTAGATTTTGTACCTTTATTTCTGAGAGCGTGTACAACACCACTAACTCATTGAAATCCACCAAAAAAACAAGGCATCCAAGAAAGGAAAATGCAATGGAGGACAGGATAATGCAGAAAATCTCAATGGGCAACATTAAAGCTAGAATTCCTCACCAGTTCAGTTCTGAACAGGGTAAGGATCTGTACCTCGACATACAGTGTCTCCATGTTTAAGAAAATTTGGACTGAAAGCCCCACAGTGACCAAACCTCTCATCAGCAGAAAGAACCAAAAGGCTCTACCAACCTTTGCTGAGGAGCATATTGTGTGGACAGAGAACTGCTCCAGAGTTCACTCGAGTGATGAAAAATGTAATTTTATTTGGGTCCGATGGGAAACATCATGTTCACCGTCAAACTGGGGAAAGACACAAAGTCTGTAAAGAAGTCAGTGAAAAGTGGAGAAGGTGGTGTCTTCTTGCTACAATGATTGATGTTCTTTAATTTCCCCCGCTACTTTCAACAAAATAGTGTGTTTCTGTTAAAGTGCCTTTGTTATTTTGAAAAACACTGTTCTGCTAGCATGGTATAGCCACACCTAAAATCACTTCCAATTTAAAAATGACAAAAATGACATTATTTCTGGAAAAACTAAAAAATCAAGTGCTCATAAATTGTTTTCTAATTTGCATCACCACTTTATATATCCTTTAAATAAATAATTTCAATATTGATAACATCAATAAAATCTGTACCGATAATAACCAGCAGGGTTAAACTGAATCTAAATGCAGGCCAATCAGCAAACATTCAGAAGTATTAACCTGAACAGATCCAAACACATAGTACGAATTACAAAATTTGGACTAATTTGTTACCTAATTTGAAATAATGATTCTAATGATGTCTAAAAACCATGCCAGTTTGCGGGATGCAGGTGGTCTATAACACGCACAAACAGTGATAGGCGTTGAATGAGGCTATGGCAGATGGGGCACAGGTGTGGAGTTGCTGGTGGGCCAGGGGTGGATGTGAGCATGAATGAAACCTCAGGATCGGCGTACCATGGTTTTAGACATGGTAAAATATTGGGAAAGGGGATTTTATTGGGTAAAAATTCCCAAGCATTACAAGAAAGGCTACTAGTGTGTTTTTAGAGTGCTAGATGATCTTTCCACTATTGGTTTGTTCACCCGAAAACTCATATGGTCATATATACAGTATGTTTAACTCATATGGATTAATTTTATGATGTCTTTATGAGTTTTCTGAAGCATCAGATTTTTTTGTGAATAGGTAGAATAGATAGAGTGATGAATAGGAATTTAGGTATCTCAACTGTGTTCTGCAATTGAAATAATTATGGATTTAACCACAACATGAGGGTGAGCAAACAATGAGAGAATCTTTCAATTTAGGTCCCTTTCATAATAAAGATCCCTAATGGGTGTTATCGCAGCAATGCCACTGAAGAACCATTTCTGAGTTCTTCAAAGAACCTTATGTGTACAAACTTCTTCAACTATAAATAAACTTTTGTGGATTGAAAAGTCTGAAAGGATGGTAAAGTTTCTTCATGGAACCATAGATGTCAATATAAACAACTTTCATTTCTAAAGGTGCAGTACACTATTTTTGACAATCAAAAGGTGAGAGTTTTGGGATTGCAGTATAATGGGCATGAGGTGAAATAAGGTGACAGAAAATCGGTAAGGGGTTAGACAGGTAAATGCTACACAAATAAGAATGGATATAAAACATTTGACATTGTGCCAGAGACAGGCTAACTTCTGCAGAACACCACAACTCTCAAGTCTCAAAGGTGTATTTATGTAACTTCCACAAACCCGAGCCTCGAGAAGCACTGCCTCCCCTCCTGGCCCGCGGACAGTAATGACAGGAAATGATATGGTGTCAGAATAGCAGCACTTCTACAGGGAGAAGCAGAGTTATACTTACTTTCAGCCCTGCAATGAACCAGTTGAAAATTAAAATCCTCCCTTTCTCCTCTCTGTAATTACCCACCTATGGGGAGGATGGATGAAGGCAGGTAGACGGATTGAGATGGGGAGTGGAGCAAGAGAAAGCGAGGGAGTCGAGGAAAGAAAGAGTAGAAAATAAATGGAGGCTCCAAAGAAGACAAGGCAGAGAGAATGTCTTTTTATTAAGCTTCCTCCCCCCAGATGTGTTCCTAATGTGCACTCAGCACAATCTTTCTCTCCTGCATACACGGCCTCGTGCTGCTGGTGGGAGAGATCAAGGCATTACTGATGTGGAAACAGAAAGAGATAGCGGAGATGCATTACCCAGTGACTCAGTAATTCAATTGCAGTCAAATTTAGTGTTGTTTTCTTAACCCTGGTGCCCAAATGGGGGTCTAAGAGACCCCAAGCTCTTCAATGTCTCAACAAAACATTTTTAATATTAAAGTGTAATGTTTATATGTCTTGAGTTTTCCTGTGAGGACTGATTATAAATAAAGTAACAACCAGATTTTACTTTGACCCATTCGAACAGACTACAGTAGTTGTTGCTTAGCCCTGGAAAAGTTTGGTTCCCTTGGGTTCACATTAAATGCCTTACAAAAAAGAAGTATATTCAAGTGTGTCTATTAGCATACTTCTTTTGAACTAAAAAAAGAAATAATTCTTTCAGTCTACTTTTTAAGCACTTCCCTGAGATTTAATTTAGGTATTTCTTTGAAATATGCACTAATGTATACTTTATTTAAGGTTTTTACACACTGTCCGAAATGATCAAAACGCTTTTTTTTAATATTCTGAAAATTTCATCATGCACAGAAACCTTGCACACTGAGTCTGATGCGTGATTGACACAACATGAGGTCGAATTTTTATTTTAATAAGTAAAAAAAAAGAAAAGAAAAATAAGATTTATTCTTTGTGAAATGACCTTCATACCAGTGGTTCCTGGGGGAGCACACGACAGTGTCTCCTGATGATTTCCAAAAATCAAATTAATAATAAAAATAATAATTTTATTACACTATTAGTAGTACTATATTTTATCCATATATACTACAAAAGATAAAAGAAATAGCAACATGCAAATAAAAATCCATGAGCCTTTTGATTTTTTTCCATTGGATTTCGACCCCTGGGGTGATTACGTTAGATTAATGACACAGCAATAGCGTCGATTGCAGCAGAACGACTTTATGGCACCTTGTTAAGCTTTCTGATACCTTTATGCCACTCATGTACATTAGCAATAAATACAGATCACAACTGAACATGGATGATGATCTCCGAGTGGCGGTCTCCAAAATTAAAACAATAATGTACTTGTTGTGTTCCAAACATTGTGCCCTCCCATCTTATTAATTGAGGTTTTTGAAATGAAACAAATGAATACATTGCTATAAAAAGATATATGGTTAGACTGTTGAATTTTTTGTGTTGTCAGTATGCTTGTGTTTATAGGCATACACTCAAAATTTTATTTTTGCAGCTTGTTCAAACTAATTATTTAAAATCAGCTGAAACAACACGATTCTTAAATTGTTTTGGGACAACGTAATTGTTTTAGGTTCAATTCAATTAAATTTCTTACGTTAACTTAATCGATTTATGTTGGGACAACATGAATGAAATGTATGGAACCCTGAATTTTTTTACAGTGTACTGGTGTGTGTGCACAACTTTGTACATTCATAACCACCTCAGAGGATAGTGGGGGTTGCGAGTCCCTGGCATTGTTATTTTGAGGGTAGTGGTGACAGAAATGTCTTTGCCTATTTGGTCAATACTTGTTCATTGACATATTACATATATAATTACGTAAGTGGCTTGTAGTTGTTTTTACTCTATTAGTTGAGTGGTCTATTAATTTTTTTTCCACATAATATTACATACTCCCACTGACAAAGTTTAAGGCTAATCCAAAATTGCAGTTTGAGCTGTCTAAACTGAAAATAACTTGAAGTGACATATCGTAAAATAAGTCATGATGCCACTGAGTTGTCTCAAGATGCCCACTAGTGATGAGTTTTTCAATATTTTATAAAAGTTGCTTAAAAACCCTAGTGGTATTGTAAACAAATTATATTAACTCATACATTTTTGTATATTTAGTTTTATGTGCTAAATTGGAACAACTTAAAGTATACTTGGTACTGTGTACTTTAAATATATGACTTTGAAAGTTCGTTACATGCTTAATTAGTGATATTAAAGTGTACATTGTTTGCGTTACATTACACATAAATTATGAGTGTATATATGCCATTAAAATAATCTTTCTGAGTAAAAATATGCACAATAATAAGATCTTATTTCAAATTGGTTACTACAAAATGCACACTTTGTCTTCAATTACAAAACTATTCCTAAGGGATTTATTTATTTATTATTTTTGCTAAGTACACATACAGTAACCCTAGTGCAGCATAACCCTAGAGATTTACTAGTTACCTCACAGAATACTTGCAAGTACATTTGCAGTACAACATTAGAACATTGTAGTTAACAAAGCACTTGCAGTACACTTTTAGAATAACACTAGAAAAACACTTAATGAAGAGTACACTAACAACAATTGCAGTTTAAAACTACTAGTGGTTTAGTGAAAGTTTGCATAATTTTGGTCTAGTGATTAGAGTCATGCTTATGATCCAAAGGTTGAATGTTCGATTCCCAGCACCCCCAGGGATTGCATGTGTGTGTGTGCTTAATACTGACTGTGCATTTGGATGGGTTAAATGGAAAGGCCAAATTGTATGTATGGGACACCATACTTGGGCATGTAACAACTTCTCTTCCTTCCTAACTAATTATTTACTATAAGCATTACAAAAGTAAACTATTCATTTACTTCATTTTCAGTACAAATTAAAAGCTTAACTGTGGACTACTTGTGCACTTAAAGTTTATTTCTGTTACAATTATAGGACACTTTAAACTTTTATATACTAAAAAGTGGGCCAATTTAGTCACAAGTGGTATTCAAGTAGTACACTTACAAGTATACTACTAAACAGAATACTTACAGTACTACATGAAGTATACTTAACATATACTTCAACATTACTTAAGTATACTTCATTAAATGAACTTAAAATATACGCAAATATACGCAAATAACTTAAAATAACTTATAAATATATATATAAAAAAATTTGCGTAAGTGCTGCCTTATTAAAGAATCATAATTTGAAAATAATAAACCATTTGTTCTTGTATTTTTTGTGTCTAATTCTATATGTTATTAAACAAATTAGAAAATGAAAATAAAAATTTGCTGCTATGATTTCAAATGGATATTCATTAAAAAAAGTATTGCTTCAATAAGACTGAACTTTTAAATATACAGAGCTTGTCAATCATAATTGTCTGACATATAAAAGTCTTATTTTACAAAGTTTTTGGTGTAAGAAATAAATAAATAAATAAAAATATATATACAAAAAAAAATGTATTCTAAAGCAAGATAAACTTTCTTAAAATTGACATCAAGGCTTGTTTTTGTAGAATATATTTTGAACTTTTCCTAACCTACTGGCAAAATGACTTAGAAGAAAAGACAATGATATAAGAAAAATAAACTTCAAGGCACATTCTACAGTATGAACACAAGCCTGGAGTTATACAGTTTTACTCGTCAATAGTTCATCTTGTTTTTTAAAGCATCTTTGTTAAAGCTTGTTTTATTTTTTAAACCATGATCATGGTAACTTTTTTATGCTACAATTCTTGCTGTTAATAAACCATGAACTATGATGTTTGCCTCAATGAACTCCTGATGTTCTGCTTTTTAATAGCTAGTTTTAGTTTTTAAGGTTAGGTTTAGGTATTGGGTAGGCTCAGGGATGTAGAATACAATTAGAAGCCATTAGTTGGATGTAGAAGCCATTAGTTAATAGTGAGAATTGGTACTAAAGTGATACCTAAGTCATTTATCCAGTTATCTGTTTATTTAAAAAATATATGGGTTTGGCGGAATTTTCACAAGCAATTGGTATATTTTCAAAAATAATTTATTATGCCCATATTTTCATCTTGTCTGAATGTTCTCTGATAATTTGCAAGTTTGAAATTTCTACAAGAGCTTTCAGTCAAGAAATACCAATTACTAGGAATTTTAAATACTTCTTTGCTTGCATATGTAAATGGGATGTTCTTTGATCATATTTTCATTTTGTATAAATGGTTTTTTTTTAATATAGGTTTTGTTAGGTTGTCAGAACTTAAGTGTATTTGCTGTGTTGGCTGTATATACAGTCTTACATTACAGTAACATTCATTCAGCACAGAGGGTGATTTGAAACCTGTTCCTTGTATTGTTTGCTACTGAATAAACTGATTGAAGTTGAAAAAAAGATATTTTGTCTTTTGGTGATTCAAACCAAATGTTCTCAATATAGATCACAATAATCTTGTGCTATGAAACAATGATTATGTGGAATGAAAATGTGTGCAAGTAATAAAATCATCACATCAGGTTTAGAAAGAATCATCATATTACGTAAAATACCAAACACAGAATTTCGGAAAGTTCTTCCAGCATATTCTTGTCCACATTTCTAAGGCAAATTGTTTGTTTATTCTTAGAAATGCATAATTTTCATTGCTGTGAGAACATCAGTGCTTTTACAATGGCCCATTTCCATTCAGTATTACTCAGTATGTGGTCTAAGCATTGACAACCGCCTAAACAAAAATATCTCTGCTGTAACTGATCTTGGGCAGACTGATGTTATCATACTGTAATTGCTTTAAAAGGAAGATTTGTGACCTATTTAATGAATTCATGTCACCCTGTTACAAGATGATTATATTAACTTCTTCAGAAGTGTGATGAATATGAAGCAGCCTAGAACTGAACCATTTACTCTTCATCTCTAGTGAATTGTGGCTTTTCTGTGGGCAGACATCAGAGGTGAGGTCGACCAGACTGCCAAAACCTTTGCTTTATATTGCTTCGTCTTGATTTTGCATATCGTTTAGGAATAAAGACATTAATAAATGGCTAAGAAGAAATGTTTCTTGAGAAGCAAATAAAAATATTTGTGAAGGATCATTTGACAATGAAGACTGAAGAAATGACTCTTTCCGCTTTGCATCACAGGAATAAATTCCCTTTTTTTAATACGTTAATAAATATAGAAAACAAACTTTAAAGCACTGTGGTCCAATCTGACAGAAAATCCATTTTAGCGGTTGTCTAACTTGATGTTGTTAAATTTGTCTAAACAGAAAGCGATCGCCTCATGTCTTGACAATAATTTGACAGAATTAAACCCATCTAAAAAACCCTTCTGCCAATAGTGATCACTGCAGAAGACGAATCTCCCACAGTTTAACCTCCTGCTTCTCTGCAGATCTGCACAAGCCCTTGATATCGCTGCCCATCTACAAAAACTCACCTCGCAAAACCAGAAAGGCCATAAAAAGCTCTGAGCGCAGAGGGGAGAGAAGGAATCATTACGCGCAATTTATAAACCATTAAGAGCCTTATAAAAGAAGAGAGGCAGCAATCTGATGGAGGGAGGAGTGAGATGGAGCTCAGAGACTGAGGGGGAGAAGCTTTTCATTTGGGAAATGTGCTCTGGCTGCTGACGGTGGGTTTGGGTAATAGGGCTGGAGGGTCACCTCTATACCACTGATACACACAGCGGCCATCCGACACAGAAAGAGAAAGAGAGAGAGAGAAGATCTGGATGAAAAGAGACTGCAGATTCTCTAACAGCCGCAGGACACAATGAGAACACTTCTTGTGTAACTGCAGATGAAACGATAACAGACAAGATGAATGTATGAATGTGTGAAGGAAGGAATCATCTGGGTTCTACAGGGTCAGGAAAAAAAACCAGGGCTGGAATTGGTCCTGAGAGCCCCTGGAAATATTTCATCCAGCTTATGCTGCAAGAATATTAAAAAAATATATGTACTGTAGAAAGAATAAATGCTGTTCTTTGGAACTTTCAGGGTTTTTTTAAGGAATGCTGAAAATAAAACAAATCACAGTTATATGATGATGTTTGTTTTAATTATGAATAAAAATAAGAAGAGCAGCAAATCATCATGATTTATGAAGGGTTATGTGGCAGTAAATACTTCAGTAATGACTAAAAATAAATGACTTAATCAAATAAATGGAGCCTTAGCAAGCAGACTATATTTCTCTGTAAAATATTACTTAAAAAAATAATACTAAATGGTGTTTCCTGAATATTGTGATTCATGAGCATTTTCCATTTATTTTTTCAGTTGCATTATTGAGACCTTGATCTCTGCTACAATTATGTTTTTAATTTTGGAAAATTTAACAAAGTGGCATTTTATTGGCAATTTTTAAGCAATATTTTGTGTTGGACTTTCAAAAAACTAAAACTTATTCACTAAAAACATTTCACAATTACATTTTTATCCTAAATTCAGCTTTCATATTTATATTAAAACATGAATGAAATGATAGTGAGAATATTAAAAATATGTATGTGTGCATGCACTGTACGTATATATTTTTTTCACAATTTCTTAAATTTAACTCCTAACTGTGACAGTCCCGCCAGTGGGACATTTAAGTTTAGGGACATTCCCTGAACTGCAACTAAATCCTAATCTAATCATGACAAACTTTATATCATTGGGAAAGATCTAAGAGTTCTACCACTGTTTTTTGTTACGCAGCAATGTCTGTTTTAGTATAAAAGTATTAAAAAATATGATTCATATGCCTCAAAACATGCAATAGGGGCACTCTTATATGGTCACCAATAAAACAGAATGCTATCTGGTGGTGATGTTTGGTACTGCGGCCAAATAAAACTATACTGAAAGCTATTTTTTGAGGTATCAACTTCAAATTTGGAATTTAATTTCTTCAGATTTTTGTAAATTTTAGGCAAAAATTTAGCCTCAATTTTAGGTTTTGTAAAATACATATTTAATGTAATATAATAAAATATACATGTATTGTTTTATTATTTTCATAAACATAAAGGCACATAACATTTTTCTTTTACAATTTTTTTTTATTTTTAACTTTTTTCCACTTTGGCTACAATCTACAAGCCCCCCTCTTTAAAGTGATACCAATCTGTTGTAAATGGAACATGTCTTCCAGTTAAAGGGTTAAACCAAACGTTTATTTTGATAAAAGGGCCCTGTACTGTATACTGTGCATTCATGCTATGATTTAATTGCCATAATTATGCTACAAACAATGTAATTACAATTCCTTATTAAAATATGCAGACAGAGAACTTTCTCAAAACTACAACTTATGACTGCTCTGCACAATCCTGAGTCAGAACTGCCCTAAAGACAACAACACATGTTCTCATAGAAATTACAGTAATTATGACATGGAATGAAGCGCAAATAAACATCATTATCAATTGGCACAAATTGTCCTTACCATAAATTCCTCAGTGTTCATGGAGAGCTATACAGCAAGATAAGATGAACACTGATTTCTAAGATTAAATCTGAGGTGACTGGGAAGGGCGGCATTGATGTACACTTCTTTGCACTTTTACAGGAGGAAAACAGCACAGATTATATGCATAAGACAGCATGTATGAAACAGAGCTGTGGGAAGGTCAGTGGGGTCAATAATTGTGGGCCAGCACGAGTCTGAGTGGAGCCTGAGGGCAAGTCTCATGGTATCATAACACTACCACAGTCAATACACTCCAAAGTGAGCCAAGAAACGGGAACAGAAATCAATAATCTCAAAAAGATTATACAATAAAACTATTAAATATATTATTGACCCCATTCAATATCTCTTCCACTGCATGTCTATTTAGAGTTTTTTTCGACATATGAAAAAAGCGCGGAGAAGATGAAACCGTATAAAAAGAACCTTTATTGAGTGTTTTGTACAAAGTGTCATTAGGATAAAAGCAGCTCATCTTGATCACAAACACAGCCATCGGTCAAGGTTATTCTTAGAAACTGCCAGGAAAACATTGAAAATAAACATGAACTGATTCTCTCTAAAGGCAAAATACTGCAGGCATGTGCCAATTTGTTTTTGTCTAATCTAATACAACTTTTAAGTGTTTATTTTGTTGCCTCTCATCAGTTTTTGTTCGTAGATTGCAAATACAATACATGTTTTTAAAGGTTATTTTTACAAAAGTAGATTAAAGCCATAAATCTCCAATTTAGTAGCATTTAGACCAAACTTCACACAATGTTCAGATTTTTGTGCTAGAAATGTGTGCAAATTAGTGCTACTTTATCCAAATAATGCCACATTCGCATAATTAAACATAACATTTTTTTATTGTAATACAAAAAATGTTTGCAATTCTTAATCAATGAACGCGGTAAGTATGGTTATAATTATTAATTCATTAAAAAAAATCTGGCTTCAAGCAGTGTTCAGATTTTTGTGCTAGAAACATGTGTAAATTTGACTAAATAATCCATAATTTGCATAATTAAACATGCAAAATATTATTGTAATAAAAATATATATTTGCAATACTCAATATAATCACTCAAGTTGGTAAAATGGTTAGAATTATTAGTCCTTTTTTTGTAAAAATCTGGCTTCATGCAGTGTTCAGATTTTTGTGCTAGAAACGTGTGCAAATTTAACTAAATAATCCCTAATTTGCATAATTAAACAACTTTTCATTGTAATAAAAATATACATTTGAAATTCTTAATGTAATCACTCAGCTTGGTAAGTATGGTTATAATTACACTATTGGTCAAATTCATACAGTGTTGCAAATTTGTGCAAAAAAATTTGTGCAAATTAGTTCAAATTTAATTTAATAATGCCGTGTTTGCATAATAAAATTTTTTATTGTAATACAAAAATGTTTGCAATTCTTAATGTTAGTTAAGCCCTATTTACCAGCACTGTCTTGTCTTAAACCAATTCATCTTATTTCTAGTGCCTGTCACCAGTGTAAGCTGGAAAGCAAGTTGTACAGCCAGGAAAACAGGAGAATGGCACAAACTGAGATGGCGTCTCTACCATGCAAGGAATTTGACTCCTTGCGGTTCAAACCACATCGCCTCATAACATAAATCAGGGTCTGTCAATCAAGTATCAGCAGAGACGCAATGCTTATGTAAGATGCCCAGAAAAGCCTGTATCTCACAGGTAATGGAGCACTGAGAGAAATACCAAAACAAAACATCTGATTGGGCATGGAAGGAGGGAAGAGCGCTGTGATTGACAAAATAGATTATAGGCTCTAGGTACGTATGAGATTATGAAGCTCCCAAGCTGAGGAAAAAAAAATAGAGGAGAAAAGAGAAAAAAAGTGTTATAAGGCGGGTGTGAGAAGGGAATGTGAGATAGTGAAGGTGAGAGAGGAAGAATGCCAAAAAACAGCGAGACCATTGATTGAGGAGGAGCAAAAATGTGGCTGTTAGGAGAGAAAGCATGTGTGTGAAGACACATGGAAAAATTAGAGTGATAGAGTGAAAGTATGTGAAAGAATAGGTATCTAGTATACTTTAAATGACTAATTTAAATGAATGAATTTCATTTTGTCAACAAATGATAAGTGAATTTTTTTCAGTTTATTTTTTACCAATATTTCTAATTCAATCCGCTGCGTAAAACATATGCTGGAATAGTTGGTGGTTCATTCCGTTGTGGCGACCCCTGATAAATAAGGGACTAAGCCGAAGAAAAATGATGATGATGATGATGATTTGTAATTAACTCTACTTCAGCGTTAAAATCCTGGTATGTGTGATTTTGCCATTCAAATCACAAATTTAGCAATAAAGCAGTTTTTTTTGTGTACTTGCATACGATTGTAAGACTTTTCAGAGACTGGATTTTAATAAGTGTGCATTTTGTCTTCTGCACTAGCAAAAGTTTTCTGTACAAAGAGATAGAACATAAGTGAACTAATTAGTGCTGTCAAATGATTAAAAGAAAATTAATTACAGAGAAATGTTCTGCAATTAACGTTAAAAGTAATACATTGTTAATATAGTAATAGAAAATTGTACATTGAATCTTATGACGTGTCTTAAATTGATTTGTTTTGCTTAATTTCTCTGGATGGAATGAGTAATTACCAACATTCCATATAAATAAAAGTTATTATTTTTTTTACATTTAACAGGCTTTGAAAATATGACAACTTTAATTGAAATTAACTTAAAAGAATCTTTAGATGATTCAATTAAAATAAATGTCCTATTTAGTTATTGTTTTTTGACCTATGCCACATGCTGGTTATGTATAAATATAATTATGTACCAATTTTTAGGGTTTCATTTTAATTTGAGTCTTTTAATTAAGTGTGACAGAAAAATTGCAGAAAAATACAACTGCAGAAAAATTCCACACAATTCATTTATTTTGTTCCAACACAAATCCCTTAAGTTAACGTAACTAATTTAAGTAGATTGAACAATTAAGTCTCCCAAAAAATCTCCAGAATTGTGTTGTTCAGCTCATTTTAAATAAGTAGATTGAACAAGCAACAAAAACCATTTTTTTGAGTGGAATAATAATAAATCCAAAAGCTCTTCCGGACTTGAATTTGGGTCTGTTGCTCACAATCTTATGTATTCAAAGGATTTGGATGACAGAGTTGAAATTAAATTGATTATTTTTGTGATTTTATGTTGTGTTGCTGCCATATGTTATTGTTTAATTATCAGACACAACATGACTAAAAATGCCTTGTTTGTCCCATGCCAAATAAAATTAATAAATAATTATAAGTAATGGGTAAATAGTCGTTTTTTACACTTTGCAATCTTATTATTCTGAACAGACTACAAACGTGATCATTTCATATTAAGAAACTGTATTTAATAAATGTGACTGAAAACAAGAACCACTGATAACAATATATTCCAAATGTTACTGCCACAATTTCAGTATTCAGTATGTAAAGTTACTGCTGATATGTCAATATTGTATAGTATAGTGTCTATAAAAAACATAAGCAAATGGATGTTTACGTAAAAAAATTGACCTCTGATTAAACCAATGTGAAGAATGTGGGACTGAGAGAAAGAGAGAAAAACAGAAACACTAATATAATACCACATTAGTCTTCAGTGATTGGTAATAATAATGCAAACGGTAGGGAGGAGGACGACACAGCAAGAGTGAAAGTCAAGAGCAACAAAAATGTGCGGGCAGTTATGAATGCGTGATCAATACAGGACAGAAAGTGAAAGAGATCGAAAAAGGGAGAAAGCACTAAAGCAAAAAAAAAAAAAAAAAAAGCCCATGCGTGTCATGGAGAGCGGGAATGAAAAATGATAGCAGTTACCGACGTCTGGTGAGAGATCGGTTATTACACAAGCTGAGAGACAAACAGCTTCTTTTACGGAGAAATAAAGACACTCATCCATTTAAATCATCAAGGGCTCTGGGGTTGGTGGCACTCAGGTAAGGTGGTCTTCCATGCCATCCACCAACGCCATTCATCATGTCAGGGGTGCGTCCTCTGTTCTCCAGGGGCATTCTGGGTAATTTTGGTGACCAGAATGTGGCGCTATGGACGGAGCCTTTGTTATTTACTACACATGTAAGTTATTTTCCTGAAACTGACACACATACACACACACACACAATTTATGAAGACAATCGCAAGGCCCGCTGCGCTCCAACAGATCCCTGTCTGATGGATAGAAAGAAATTTTAAATTAAAAACAAAAAAGAAACAGGTATGCAGGAAGGGGAGTCTTTTTAGAAACATAAATTCATGTCATAAATAATAATAATGGATCCAAAAATTCTCCTGCATTCAGTTGAATATGAATGTAGGTCAGAGGAATAAAAAAAGTGTAGTGTGACCTTAACTGGGTTGCAGAATATGCAGAAACGTGCAAAAAAATAAAAAAAAATGTAAAAAAAATTTATATATATATATATATATATGCATACATATACATATACATATATATATATGCGGCACTAAGCCACTGTTTGTATCTAAATATAATATGATGATAAAACAATCTGGCAGGACTGCATGCCTTATATACTGTAGAAATTTGGAGAATTTAGAGAATTGTTTAGAGAAAGATTGTTTTCTTTTATTCTCCAGTAAACAATTCATCCTTGTGCATAGATTGTTTTCTTAATAGACTCAATATGACTGACAAATGTATGCAAAACATCCAGTTTTATATGTTTGACTGATTCTAAAACATGAAATTTGAAATGATTAAAATTTATATCCCTTTAAAGCAACCCTCAAACCTGAGAACACACATTTATTACAGATCGAAATGTGCAGAAAATTTTGGGGGAACAATAAAGCACTGAAAGCATTTGATCGACCAGAAAGTGGTGTTGTGGATGAAGTCTTTTGTCTTTACTGCAAACAACTCTTTAAAATATTTGCAAGGGTGGCCACACTCCAACAGATCTCATCATGATGCAAGCCAAAGACTGGGTAAACATTTTAAAAACAATTATTAAAAAAGAAAAGAAAACAAGCATATCAGGTGGAGCTAGAAGAGACTATCTTGAGCAAAACTTGATGAAAAGTTTGTTTCTTTGCCTCGATGGAATTCAGTCTTTTCAGTCTTTCAAGAGCGGCAAACATGAGTTTATGATCAGGGTCACTGTGACAAGAGGGGATACATGGTGTTCTCCTTTTCCACTGCAAGCGGAAAGAAACATGATGACTTTGAAGATTTTGACAGCTCATATGAGAGAGAATGGCGGAGTAATGGCTATACGTGTGTTTTTGCAAGATTAGTGCACATGCCTCAGGATAAAAGTGGCCCGAGTGAAGCGAGTGGGATGCCTGAACGTCTTAAACGCAGCTGTGAAGAAGTGAAGCTTCTTCTCACTTATCTTCTTGTAAAATGCCAGTAAGCCACCAAATGTCAGCCGAATGTCACTTCCTTTTCCATCTGTACTGCAGTCTTTCATTTGAGAGAGTGATTCTGAGGACTGACACTG
>CAIGQV010003909.1:17264936-17360084 GCA_903798115.1 Danio jaintianensis
TATATATATATATTACAGTTACAGTACCTCATGCTCAACATCATTGCATGTATTTGATCAATAATATATTCATATTTTAAAATATTTGAATATTTTATTTATTCCTGTGATGGAAAGCTACATTTTCAGCATCATTACATATAAAAAAATTTTTACTGATTAAGAATTCTTAAATCCTATTTGAGTCTTATTTTACAGAAACAAATTACGTAAAACATAAACATTAAATACTCTACATATAATGTTAAAATCAGTTAAATCTGCATTGTCTGACTTTGCCATATTTAACAAATAAACATAAACAAGTAATTAATAATGTAATAAAATATAATATAATATAATATAATATAATATAATATAATATAATATAATATTAACTGAAATACATTCTAATGTACAGAGGAAAAAAATAAAGCTTTAAAACACTAAAATTGTTTTGATTTTGACCATACATGTATATACAATATGTAATGAACATAAGTAACTAAATAAATTTTTACAAGGCATATATGCTATATTAAACTACAAACGAAAAACTGATTTTAAAAATTACTTTTCATTTAGTTATTATTAATTTTGTTACATATATAGAGCCCATTCTCGACTCAATGTGAATATTTATACTAAAACAGATACTTTTGTCAAAGCCAGATACAGTTAAATGCACCGTATCTGTCATTTCAATCCCCTCCACCGTCCAATTTTTCAGGTCTTTCTCTCAGAAGAACCTCTTCATGCTCCCTAAACACTTACAGTCATCAGATCATAACAATTCATTAAAGTAATCACCCCAGATAAGTCAATTTTCATAAAGGGTGTTAGATTAAACTTTAATGAGATTAGTCCAATTTATGTACCATTTTATTCCAGGTTATAAATCGATAATCCGCTGATTGTATTATTCACTCAAGCAAAGCGCTTAAAAAGCCGCTGCCACCGATTTGGGCTTTTATTTGATCATTGTACACATCCTGTTTCGCAGCAGGGCATCCTATTGGGACCGTTCACCAGCAAACACATATATTTTTAGTCTCTTCAACGCTGTGTGGTGTAAAAAGACAACAAACAGGGAGGAGGAAAGAAACTACCAAGAGAGACGAGGAGTGAAGAGGGGAGGAGAAAAAAATTCCAAGGATGTAAAAATAAAGCTGATGGGGAAAGAGAGACTTTTGCTTTTTTTATATATATTTAAAGATGCAGTCAGTAAGCTTAGCCTCTTTGTCTCCATCTCTGTTTAAAACCTGAAAGTGCAGTTATTTGTGGAATGATCATATTTATACGAGTTGTAGAGTATATTGGCATGGCTCCTCAATGTGGGTGAATCGAAATGTTTGGAGGAGTATGTGTGGCTGTCAATGTGGATAATGTACTTCACAATGACAAGTTCTGCATCCTGTATGACCCAAATAAGAGTTTTAGAATAAAATAAGACCCAAAATTTTGTTTTAACGGGTGACACAGTGGCTAGCACTGCCGCTTCACAGCAAGAAGGTCGTTGGTTCGAGTCCTGGCTGGGTCATTTGGCATTTCTGTGTGGAGTTTGCATGTTCTCCGCGTGTTTGCGTAGGTTTCCTCTGGGTGCTTTGGTTTCCCCCCACAGTCCAAAGACATGCGGTACAGGTGAACTGAATAAACTAAATTGGCTGTAGTGTATGCGTGAGAATGTGAGAGTGTATGGGTGTTTCCCAGTACTGGCTTGCAGCTGGAAGGGCATCCGCTGTGTAAAACATATGCTGGATAAGTTGGCGGTTCATTCCGCTGTAGTGACCCCTGATGAATAAAGGGACTAAGCCGAAGGAAAATGAATGAATGAATGTCGTCTTAACAAGTAACATGTCTACCATTTTTATCCTGACCAAATGAGAAAAAGCATAGTAATACATTGCGCTATACCAATTGTGATTAAATGTGTAAATAGAAAATTAAATATGTACCCCTGTCAACATTTCTGGAGAGCGCAAATTATGTAGCCATTTCCCAGTAACTTTCAGCTAACAACAACAAAACCTTCTGATAGCAAAAACATAACTTCAGACATGCCTTTCAAAACAACATTGTTGTGCATAGCTTGCCAAACAAAGTGAGGTATGCACCTTCGGGGCAGTCTAGTAACTCTAACAAAATTACAGGCTATGTTACAAAAAGTATTTTTAGGGTAATGACTTCATAAAATATGGCAACACAAATTTTTTAAACTTAAAATTTCAATATATGCTTAGAATATAAATATGACATGACAAAAATTCAATTCAATTTGGTAAAGTCTGACTTAGTTATATGATGGCTATGGCCATTCTAGTATGAAATTCATTCCAACTGTGCTGAAAAAAGGTCATATATGATCCTAACATGTGATATAGTGTTTTTAATTTAGTATAATCCTTAAACCTTAAATAGTCTACTAGCCAGGATTCCTCTGTCCTCTGTACGACAATCTCATATTTCCATGTAAAAAGTAGAACCAGTTAGTACCAGTCAAATTAGAAAACATTATTACAAGCTTTGTGTTATTAATGGGGCTAACGAGATAGTTTTGAACACTGGCTGGTTCTGTACTTGCACTAAAACATAAAACTCCAAAAACAAATACATAGTACCTAAAAATTTCAAATAGTAATTTTTGGGTACTAATACATACCATGTGTGTACAAGTATGGTACTTTAAGTTCCTTTTGAAAAGGTACCACCCCAGTTACAGTTTTTGAAAGTGCACTCAAAAATGGATTCTGAATAATTTTGAAACCAAAATAATGAAAAAGTACAGACTGCAGCTTTAAGTTATTTTCCTTTGGCCTTTTTTCAGTCTCATTGAATTGCATTCTAGTAATATAAACACACAGGTGCATCTCCAGCTCCTGAATCTCAGTTTGTCTGGCAGGGCTCGATCACAGCGGAGGAGCCGTCGGGTGATTGAACAGAAGAATGGAGAGATATGGCTCTAATAGAGCATTGTCCAGCAGTGAGCAGCTCTGATGGAGCTCCCGGCGGAAGGGCTTGTGAAGCAAGCAAGGTTAATTTGAAATGTGTCGTGAGCAACGGTGCACAAAAAAAGCTTTTCCTAACTGCAGCTGGCTGCTCTGGTCCCTGGCCCTGCCCTCACGTGTGCTGAAAGGCAGCAGGACTCCACAGGGACCATCAGTGTCTGTCAGTTTGCTGGCTGTGGTGTTTATGTGTGTCTGTGAACACATACTTCTGCAGTTCTTTACTGTGATGTTGGGGTTAGAGTAATGCTCTGAGTTGAAATTAATTTAGCGAACAGCCTTTGTGGCATAATGCCGATTTCCACATTGCCAAAGGAATGTCTTGCACCTTTTATTTAGAAAGGCATTAACAATTCCAGCAAATAGAGTCTGGCAATGTTGTAGATTTAAAAACACATACTTCACTTAGATGTGCATTAACTTCACTTTTTCTGTTTGTCCGCAAAACTTTTAAATATTTAAGAAGATAAAACTGTCTGGAATGATTTAAACGCCGGATGCACCAATATTAAACTTCAGTCAGTCTACCGATAAGCTGATAATTATTTTGATATTATGGCCAAAAACTAAATTAAACAATTAAATTTACTTATTTTTAGAAATATGCATTAGTTATTAGTTAACAGTTTAAATAACAGTCAAATAAAAACAGTTAAATGAACAATTTTTAGAAATATACATTATTTTTTAATTAGAACAGTGCAGTATTTCTCTATTTGTTTATTTACTTAGATTGATACACATTTTTTGCTTACTGGAATATAAAATACTTACCTTTACTTATTAAAATTAAAAATAAATTAATGCCAGTAAGGCACTGCATATAATCAGTTGTTTGATATGCAAAAACAAAAACAGTACTGATAAGCCTGTAACAATGATTTTATGTCCGATAACTGTCAATTGACCAATTTTCATTCATTCATTTATTTTCTTTTCGGCTTAGTCCCTTTATTAATCAGGGGTCGCCACAGCGGAATGACCGCCAACTTATCCAGCATATATTTTACGCAGCTGATGCCCTTCCAGCTGCAACCCATAACTGGGAAATACCCATACACTCTTATTCACACACACATACACTACGGACAATTTAGCTTACTCAATTCACCTATAGCGCATGTCTTTGGACTATGGGGAAAACCGGAGCACCTGGAGGAAACCCACGTGAACACGGGGAGAATATGCAAACTCCACACAGAAATGCCAACTGACCCAGCCGGGGCTCGAACCAGTGACCTTCTTGCTGTGAGGCGAACGTGCTACCCACTTGACCAATTTTATAAATTAATATTTTTTTGTAAAAACAAAGAAAATAAATAAATAAATAAACTGTAAGTTAATACTGGTTTATGCAACAAAGTAAATGAATAAATATTAAATGAATAATATGTAAAACAGAGTTTTTGCAATTATAATAAATAAATAAATACACAGTAACCCACTTTATATTTATTAGAATTATTTATTAGTTCGTTTGTTTGTTAATTAATTGGATTTGTAAAAACCTAGAGTATATAAGCCATTTTAAAGTGCTTTAGGATTTTTTTTCACAGTTATGTTCAGTGATAGTCATAATTATGCAACAAATACTGAATGAACACAGAACACAAGTTTAGCACCACATAAACACCTTTGTATCGGAGGATTGTGCTTGAAACACTCACAGAGCAGTGCTAGAGACATATGGTGCGATCAGACATGAAACTCCATTTGTCTCATTGAATAATAAAAGCCAGCGTCCCCAATGAACTTTCCTCACTTGAAATCCTCTCTGTGGATCCCATTCAGCAAGCAGAGCACATATGGCCAATGAATGGCTCCTGTCCTCTGCGCCCAATGTAGGTCACTGAATTCATTGTCAGTCGTTCTCAGTGTGGTCATCATATTTTGCATCTTCACACAGAATCACCCACACCTGATTGTCGCACACTGTGGTTTATGGCCGCACGCGACGGGCGTAGGAGTGACAGGATGGGCGACGCAGAACAAACGGGATGTGCCCATTCATCAGCAAGCATGTCGGAAGTTAATAACACACACACCAATGTGTGATTCAGACACATTTTGGAAGTTGCATTAATCACGGCTCCGTAGGAGGTGCAGTCTGTTTTTGTTTGAACATGTGGGTGTGTTATAATTATTTTCAAGAGTGAAAACATGCCTCGTCTAAACACAAAAATAGTGGTTTTCTCACTCTCGACATCAGCAGGTGTGTGGATATGGGCTCTCTCTGTGGTCTTCCTCCATCTGAAGGTGGAGAGTCAGGCCAGAGTGAGGCCAGACACCTCAAACAAACATTAATAGATTTGTCCTGGTAAGGACGGAAACACATTGAATTTAAAACGCGGCCCGGGGAACAACAGACTGCCCAGATAAGGACTGCTGGCTCGGAAAAAATGCAATTCAGATGGCATTCTTTGTTCACTTTTAATTGAATCTATTTCGCTGTTATACTGTATCTTTGGAGAGGACAATTACTCCCCGCGATGTTGCCAAGGGTTTCAAAGCACAAGCAATAATAGAAAACAACACAATATCAAGGATAGCAGGAGGAAATATTCCTTCAGGACTCGGCGGAAATGTTGCTGTTGTAAATGTGACTATTTCCATGTTAATCATGTTTAAATGAGAAACTAAAATGGGAGAGTTATACACAGTGTTTGTGACAAATGCGAGAAGGGGTTTTTATTGCTGAGTTTTACTGCTTTACAAATGAACGTGGGCTGAAAGTGATCATTTAAATCGCTTTAATTAAATTCAGCTAAATGGGAGGATTTGCAACCTGTGCCCTGCTTCTTTGTTTACATTGAATACGAGGTAAATTACCAATTTCACCAGCTCCTGTTTTATTTGGGAATCAAACCTATGACCTTGACATCACCTGAGCAACAAAATTTTTCATCAATCCTATCACAATTGAATAATGTTCTCTAAAACATTTTGAGCTTGTCCACTTTTTACTTCCAGAGGCAGTCGAGAACACATTTGATCTGATTGCTTTTGTAGTGTAGCCACAAAAACATGTATTCTCCACCTATTGACCAACATGTGATCCTTATAGGATGTGTTGTAAAGACAAAGGTACTGTAGGTAACAAGGTATTCAAACTTCACTTTGTTGTGCTAAAACATACAGATTAACATACAGATTGGTTGACGTCCACACCCTTTCCATTCACTTGCTTTGCAGATTACTCATGAGCTGCATAACATGGGTTTTTCATTCAATAGTGCTTGTATGCCATGCTAAGCGCTTCCACAAAAGTCATGTAGAGCAAATAAAGAGGGAAGGATTTTAAAGAAATTGAACACAAGTTGTCACAAAACATGCATTTCAATCCATGGTAATATCAGAAACACAGCCTTAGTTGCAGGATTTTGAAAGGTTTTAATTCAACTCACCATATAGCAAGAATGCATTAATTTGATCAAAAGAAACAAAAATGTCACGGAGGAAGGATGTTTACAGCTGAAATGTGGGTTAATAAGACACACTGTTTTTCATTTTCCTTAAGTAATGTGTCTTGAGCAGTATATTAGAATGACTTCTGAAGGATCACGTATCACTAAAGACTGAAGTAATTACTGCTTAAAATGTAATTACTGCATTTAAAATATAATCAATCAGAAAAATGTGACGTTTCCCTGCACTGATGGTTGTACTCTTAGTGCTGGGTTGCGGCTGAAAGGGCATCAGCTTTGTAAAACAATTGCCAGGGTAATTAGCAGTTCATTCTGCTGTGGCGATCCCTGAGGGAAAAAGCAGAAGGAAAGGAAATTGTGGGAAAGATTTTACACTGTAAAAAATGCTGGGTTCCATACAATCGATTTGTGTTGGGACAACATGAAGGAATTACGTTAACCAAATAGTTTTTATAAATTCAAGTGGATTGAACATTAAACAATTAAATTGTCACAAAAACCCCTCAATAATTGTGTTGATCCAGTTAATTTTAAATTTAAATTCAGCTCATTTAAAAGTAATTTGAAAAACAGCAAACATCAATTTTAGGTGTACTTTTGAATTGTAATAATATTTCCCAACGTTTTGCTGTAATCTAGAAAAATAAATATTATTTGTTGACATCTGTGGTTCCATGAAACGCTAATATCCATTGAAACCTTTTTTAAATTCACAGAAGTTTTTTCTAGGTATTAGGGAAAATGTGTGTTTATAAGAACTGTTCACTGAGATGATCTTTCTACTCACTCCCTCACTTTCCTTCAGCTTATTCACTTCTTTATCAAGGGTTACCACAATATAATGAAACCCCAATTACTCCAGCACATGTTTTACCAGCGGATGCCCTTCCTGCCACAAAACAGCCCTGAGAGTACACTAACTCATGTAACCCCCAGGGCTGGGAAACCCCCCACACACACACGCTCCCACATACTACAGCCAATTTTACTTAATTCAGTTCACTTTTACCACATGTCTTTGGACTGGAGCACCCAGAGGAAATCCACGTGAACACATGCAAAATCCACACAGAAAGGCATCCTGGCTCAGCCGTGACTTGTACCAAAGACCTTACTGCTGTGAGCCAACAAAGCTAACCACCCAGCCAGTAAAACTTTTAAATGCTACAAAAACTTTAAAAAGCTGCATGTTCTCCAGTTTTATTTTAACTGTCTGTAATGTAACGGCTTCTTAGTATAACAAAATGTGCACAGATGTCTGCTATCGTGAATAATGAATATTTGGACATCCCAACTTTTTTTCATACTGCAACACTTGTGAACACCTCAAAACAGGTCGAGCGAGCAGAAACGCTAAGCAGGCAGAAGGTTCGAACCCTCCCTAAACACTCCTCCTTTCTCTTTTCTGTAACTGCAAATGAGACAGAGACCAAGAGGTCTGCTCTACAAGCAGCAGCTTAAAGGATTACCATTAATTAGATGTCAGGGACAGAAAAGGGCTTTGCCTGTCTTGGCCATGATACAATATCTCCTAATCTTGCTGTGCTCCTGGATAAAAAGAAATCAGTCCATTGACAGAGAAAAGAGCAAATGGAAAAAGAAAGCACGAGAGAGGAGGGGCAAGGAGAGATGTTCTTCGGGGACAAGGAAGGATAGAGAAAAGAGGGTGCGAGGGATGAGAAAAGCCAAGGAAAATAACAGCGCAGGAGATCTTTAGGACTTTCTGTGTTTGCACTCAAAAGGACAATGAAGCATCTCTATGGAAACAGAGACGAAAAGAGCAAAGAATATTGATGGGGATAAAAGGATGTGGCCAAGAGACAGGAAGTGACATGGAGTTAATAAAAATGGGATATGGGGAGCAAGAGCAAGGGCATGTCAAGGAAAAGAATAAGGAACTGGGGAATGATGAAGCCGTGAATGAGATGTAACTCACATGAGCTGAAACACACGGGCAGGTGGAGGAACAAGAGGTCGAAAACACACCACCTGCACACTGACACCACATCCAAAAACCACAGGCAGATGCCCAGTCCGTCAATAACTTCAAAGCCAGCTTTTTGGGCATGATGTCAAACTAAATAAATAAATAAAACTGGAACCATGAAATATCAGTGCAATGTAGTATGTTTTTTTTATCATGCTCTAAAAATGGGTTGTTGTTGTTGTTTTATTTTTTTTAACCAGATTTGGGTTACATTTTAAATCATTTTTTAATCTAGCCAGCCACTAGGTTAGTTCATATAGTGCTCAAATTTGAGTTAGGCTAGATTAAAAAATAAAATGTAACCCAAATCTCTGTAAAAAACAAAACAAAAAAAAGGTGTATTGGTAAAAGGTAATACTGATATTTTACAGGTGATACTGTATAGTTCAATGTATTTAAATACTTATATAGACATAAAACATATAATGAATTTAATAGCACCTTAACTTAGCAAACAATGCACAAATATTTGTTATCTTAAGTTATAAATATTTGTTTATTTATTTATGATTATTTTAGTAAGGGTTTAGGGTATAATCACTATTGTTAAACACTGTTTTCACATACCATTATCCTTATTATAAAAATTACTCTTTAAAACACTGAAAAAAAATTACCACTGATCTAAAAGTATTTGAAGGTATAAAGATATTTTTTAGTCATCTTAAAGTTTTAACTCTTTAAAGTGTCTTAAAACATAAAACTACATTTTCAAAGATTTTAAAAGAGGTATTTGTCTTTCACATCATAGAAGAAAATGTAGCCGTTGTAATATATGCGATATTTACTCTATACACAATTTATGAGAAAAAGCGGGGAATATTCATTATTAATAAAATATGTAATAAAGATGATTAAAACAAATCACTATAATAAGGTAAAAACATACTAACAGAAGTTCACAAGACTTTAATACACTGAATTGAGTACTCCAGAGTTTTTATTACAAAATGATATGAAAATCACTCTGACCACTCCAGATCATTCCGGATTAGTGTTGCTTGAGAGGCCAGACAAGCTGTGCTAGATGGAGTAATGGTTGATATGGCTACCTGAATGGAGAAGTTGTGACGAAACGCTGAGAACCATAAGCAGTTCTGTCTTGGCAAGGTTGAGTTGAAGGTTATCATCCTTCATCCAGGAAGAAATGCCTGTCAGACATGCTGAAATTTGAGCAGCTATCATTAGTTCATCGTGCTGTAATGAGAGGTAGAGTGTCATCATAAGTGTCATCAGCATAGCTGATAAAGCCATGTTTCTGATTGATCGATCCTAGTTATGCAATGTACAGTACATGGAGAAGAGAAGTGGTCCAAAAACTAAGCCCTGGGGTACCCCTGTTGCAACTTGGACATGTCACACCTCTAAGACATGATACATCCCCTAAATATTATATTGGTTACAGGATGTGTTTATGTAATGTGTGCAGTGAGTTTGGAAAAGAGAAGGGGTCCAAAAACCAAGCCCTGAGGCACCCCTGTTGTTAGATGTTGCGACTTTTATATTTCACTCCTCCAAGACACCCTAAATGACCTACATATTATACTGGTCACTGTGCGTGTTTATGTAATGTACAGTGAGTTTACAAAACAATGTATACATGTTCATTTTGTTGTGTGTAATTAGGAATTGCATTTGTAGGATGCTTTTACTTTTAATCGTCTAATTCTGATGCTGTGTTGTCCTTCTCCTCTTTCCTACTCCCTTTTACCATACCCACTTTTGCAGCTTTTTTTTAAAAACTGTGGTAAGACCAAACCACTGCTGAAAACGGGTTTAGGATCAGCACATGAAATATGATTTTTGAAAATTTGATACATTTATGGTTTGATATCTTATTCAAATGACATTACTGGAAATTTGCTTCTATCTGACCGCTCCCATCAGACTTTAAGCAGCTTGTTTTGTCTGAATAAAAGATAAAACAAACATGTCAGACATGCTGAAAGTACAGTACCTACTGAAATAGGGTTGTGTTGTAAGTTGAGCGGAAAATGACAATATACTTATATAATGTACTCTGGTTGGCCTACACACTGAGAACATGGAGACCGTAAGAAATGGCAGCATGAAATAAATCCACACATGCCAGCTTTCTGTGTTTCTACC
Source organism: Danio jaintianensis (assembly GCA_903798115.1). Classification (NCBI taxonomy): domain Eukaryota; kingdom Metazoa; phylum Chordata; class Actinopteri; order Cypriniformes; family Danionidae; genus Danio; species Danio jaintianensis. The sequence continues at coordinate 17,275,439 of CAIGQV010003909.1, forward strand.
ACTGCCTCATAACACAAAATAATCCAACAGAACAGCATGTTGTCATGTTGTAAGATAACATCTCTATTGCAAACCCTCTTGCTGTCTATTGGATTTGCAATACCAATGCAACATCCCTGCCATAGAAACCAGTGCAGATATTTTGTAAAATGAAAGAGTGCCATCTGAAAAAAAAATCTGATCTGAACTGTAGGGTGTGTACAGCTTATTATTTAGATCAGATTCCAACTGGAAACACAAAAACTCGGATTTAAACTGACATGGTGAACATTGCTATAGTTTTCTACCAAGAGATGACTGCATTTTGCCAGGCAGAGTTACATCTGACACCAGCTTAGTGATCTAAAAACAAGTTCAAGCAGCTTGAGAGATGGGGTAAAATACTATGAAGTCAGTGGCTTCCAGTTTCCAACATTCTTGAGAATCTCGTCTTCTCTGTTGTAAGGAAATCCATACAGGTTTGGATAAAGAGGGGCAAACTATGGCTCAATTTTTATTTTGGGTTGAATTTTTTCTTTATTCACAGTAGAAATTGTAAAGGATACATACAGTTGAAATCCAAATTGTTAGCCCTTCATGTGTGATTTTAATTATTTTAGAAAAATATATCCCAAGCGCTGTTACGTTTAACTGAGAGCTTTTTTTTCCAACACATTTTTAAACATAATAGTTTTAGTAATTAATTGCTAATAACTAATTTATTTTGTCTTTGCCACAATGACAGTGCATAATAGTTTCCTAGTTATTTTTGCAATATACTAGTATTCAGCTTAAAGTGCAATTCAAAGGCTTAACAAGGTTAAATAGGTCGGGCAAGTTACGTTTATTAAGCAAGTCATTGGACAACGGTGGTTTGTTCTGTAGCCAATCTGAAAAAAAAAATGAATAAAAAATCGTAAGAGAGCTAATAATATTGACCTTAAAAATAGTTTTAAAATAATGTAAAACAGTAATACAACGTTCTCCAGTCAAAAGTCAAAATATTATAGAAAATATACTGTAGTGAAAATGTCTTTGGTATGTCAAATGGGAAATATTTTAAAAAGAATAAAAATTTCACAGGGTAATAAAAAAAATAAACCTTTAACTGTATATGTTCAAATACAAGCAGATTAGGACATCAATCAAAAGAAACTAACACAAATATTGAACCTATAAGTATATTCTTGTCTTACTCTGTGCACAAAAATAAGAAACAAACTACAACCCAGTGCAAAAAGCTTCATTTTTCTCAGACCTGCAGGCCACATTACCTCATGACAGAATGCAGACTGTAGACAACAAGGTTCACCAGGCAGCCACAAAAACATCTGATATGTCTGCTGATGGGCTTTTGACAGCTTGGTTTTTGATAAGATTTATGCCTCTAATGGGTAATGGGTGTCCTGACCTGGCCTGCAGCCATGTTTCACCAGACCTGCATGAAGATGAGGGGACGCTTCATCCTTATCTAAAACAGACACCGAGCTCCCCCTCGGGCATGTAAACTCTGTCATTCCCACCTTGCTAACCTGCATATTTTGGACAGTGAGGACAGTATTATTTGTTCTTGTGAAATAAAGCTTTCTATTTTCTGTAAAAGCATTTATCTGACACATATCATAATTATTTTTTTTGGTTTTATTTCTGAAAATGTTAGAAAACTGGTGTCCCAAAGGCAGATATATAAAGGAAATAATCACATACAATATACAATATGCATACAATCCCAAAAACAGAGGAAATAATCACACACAACAACTTTTAACTTTTTTCAAAATAGATGTACAATGTGCTTAAAATTAATTAATATTATTAAGAGTATTCATTTGAAAATAAAATACAGCAGATCAATATAAAATATTATATGTTTACAGACCTTAAGTGTTGAAAACATGGAATATTTTAAATTGGCAACATTTCTGTCACAATTTCTTCAAGTTACACCAGACTTTTATTTTGACAGGTTGTTGTAAAGTTGCTTTCTGTGTGTACCTGATATGACAACAGTTCTTCAGGGTGGATACTATGGAGGCAAAGAGGTTCAGAGGGGAGTTCCTACAGACCCCCATCTCGCCTGAGACGCTAATTACTTTGGGGACCTTGAGATTTCATGGGATTTAAACCAAAGGGGGTGCAAGATATTCCAATTTACTCCAATACTTGATGTTTGCTTCCATCAGTTTTGATTTGATGATAAAAGCAAACATACTGTGTGCACATTGCTGTAACACTGATAAAGTAAAATGCTATTAAGAAACCATACGCCCACATGGCTCTCTCCCTCAGGACTGTGCGTAAGGTAATCATCTCCAGGACAAACAAACTGTCCATCCCTAAAAACATAGAATATAGAATACATCATTCTCACATCCAGCATTTGCCTGAGAAAGAAATTTTGGAGGGCTACAATTAACATTTATTTTGACAATAGATTAAATTGTAATAATTTCACTGAAAGTATTTGTTTTATTCAACTATCAATTTCCCCCCATATATTCTGCCCATTGTAGTCTTTCAAACAATGTCATATTGTGGCTTGAAAACAAAGTGAATGAATCTGTTTGGGCTATGCTATACAAACGAAATGTGAAATACAATAAAAACAGCTTAATTACTATTTTAAAGAGCTTAAAGTTTACATATCAGAATAAAGACATTTTAATAAAACAAGAACAAAAATGTTAACTAAAGACTATGTTAAGGACAAGGATGCACATGATGTACAAGGAACATTTAAACATCTAGTAATTATATATTTTATGTGTATCTATAACTTGCATATTACCGTTATTTCTGTTATACATATACAATTTCTTGTGTTACATTTAGAATTTTTATGCAATAAATATTGCAGCTATATTATTTTCAATAATCACAATTATTATGTGACTCACTGTAATACTTGATTTTGATTGATCAGTTGTAACAGTCCAATAAGTGTTTTTCTCCAATAACAAATAGTCAACAGCAGGGCTTAACTTAACCCTCATGCATTGCAGACTCCCTGCCATCTTGCGATTCTGTTATAGTTACCGTTTATATTAAAAACAAAACCGCTGGACTTCAGTATTACAGTAGGAGTACTGTGATATTGTTCTTGTCTTCATCTTCTTGTTCTGTTATGGTGTATTAAGCTGTATAATGTACATCCAACCAGTTGTAATCACAAAATAAACTCCTTCAGGGTTATACAGACCCCTCCTCGTTGTGTCAAGGCCTGATCCGGGGTTTATTCTAGGATAACCAGCTGGATGTACATTGTCTACACCACTATCTATCTTATAATACAGAGCTGTAGAATGCTTGATACTGATTGGTTGCTGAACAGGTGCGGCCAATTATTTTCAGATAAACACACAGCTAATATTGTTTAATAAATAGCATTACAGAAACCCCTCATAACCATGAATTATTTATTTCTAATTATTTTACAGCCTAAAAGATGAGAATCAAAACAAAATCAAACAAAATGAAATGAAAAAGCTACAAAAACACAAAGATGCTCTCTCTCTCTATAATAATCGCATTAAAGGAATAGTTCACCCAAAAATGTTAACTTACTATTTTCTCACCCTCAAGTGGTTCCAAACCAAAGAAGATATTGTGAAGAAACCATTGACTTCCATAGTAGGAAAAACAAATACTATGGAAGTCAATGGTTCAAGGTTTCCAACATTTTTCAAAATATCTTCATTTGTGTTTAACAGCAGAAAGAAACTCTTAAAGGTTTGAAACGAGTACATGATGTGTAAATGATTTTTCATTTTTGGGTGAACTGTCCCTTTGATAACAGCATTAGTCAGCATTGTGCTTTACTTAAAAATAGTTTTGCTCTAGTAGGGATGCTGCTGCTACGGTAGATATTCTTAAAATATCTCTCTCATAACCATATTAATAACTGTATGTGTGTGTGTGTATGTGTACTGCATTAGTCTGTTATCAGTGGCTCAAGCCTCAGATAGTACATCTATAATGGTATTGGAGCTAGCCAGGGAGGCTTTGGATGAGATGCAAAAGAAATTACACACAGGAATGGTTTGAGGACAAAAAAAAATAAAAACTGACAAATGTCTTTAGTTGCGGTAACCATAAGTGCAATAAAATTGAATTATTAGAAAATAATAAACACTCACACCTGCTCTACATCATGTCCCGATCACCACCTCGGGTGTGCATTAATTTGTAACAATGCAACAGCCCATCGTAAATTATTCCTTACTTATTATTCTCATATATTTTATTGTGCACTTTGCCCACTGCAGCTCACTCTGTGTCCTCTCTTGAGCATGTACATTTTATCATTAGAAATGCATTATTTACTATTGTAAAGAGACATTAGAGGTTAATCGATGCAGATTAACACATATGCGGTTAATCGATAATCAAACTGGTTTAGAATCTAAACAATTTAAACAGTTGCTACAGCCCTAAAATGTTCACATATCCAAAGACATCTTAACAAAAGTAAAAACAAAAACTCTGTGAGCATTCAAAGATGGGACAAAACATTTAGCTTGTTGATGAAGTCATAATTCAGATGGTTTAACAGGGTAAGGCATGGACATTTACTGAGAGCAGTGAAAGGACAATGATCAGTTTGTAGATGAAGATTTGTCCTACAGCACCTTTGTCCTCTAGTTTTCCTTTTCTAATATCCAACAAATTCCCTGACAGAGAAAAATTTAATTCTGAGGTATTTGCTTGAACATGCGCTCCATAAGATTAGCATGTGATAAGGCATGTTGCTAGCATCACTTATGATTCCTGTTACTCTGGGGGCTGACGCGTTAAATATCACACTGAGAGAAAGAGCGTTATTCACTACTGACAGCTGTTTACTAAATGTGACGCAGAGCTTGTGTAAATGAGAGTAAATAAAAAAACATTTTACATAACCTTCCCCTTCATTCATTCATTCATTCCTTCATGTTATATATGCAAAAGACTTCCATAATCTTTTAGCACCATATTGATTAATGTTTCATATCAATGAAACGCACTAACAAAAGTGTCACCTATACTTAATGATGATGCCCCATCCTGACAAATGTTAATTACTTTTTAGACAGTTGAAAACAGATAAGGCGTCATGCTAGGTAAACGAGAAAGGTTGAAACAAAGCCATAGCGTGCTCATTCACAGCCTAATACAACAGAGTCACACTTTATAAACAAAGAGTTAGCATGCTAGCGCAGATGTGTCCTGACAGAGTCAGTTATAAGCAGGGTTGTGTTGTTTTGTGTGTTAACTAGTATATTTGAAACATTTTTTTTACCCCAGGCCTACGCGTGTGCTCTCAGCAGGACCCATTTGAGAACACAAAGTGGAGCTGTCATGCCTTTTATTGATGCAAGCAAATGTGAAAGTTATGCAAATGAAGGCAGAGATTTGCATATCAGTAAGAAAAAGGATAAGTATTTTTTGCCTTAACTTAATGCAAATGCCGTAAGAATTAAAGACCATATGGAGCTCGTACATCTACATTAATGGGTAATGCAGTCCTCCTCTTTGAAAATAGGAGATTAGGCAGAATAGGACTCGCATTTCTCCACACTTCCGAATTAGCGATGGTATTGTGAGAAGCTTGGGTTTATCATCTGCGGCTCGACTTGAAAGACCCCCTGAGCACCTGCCCACCCACACGTACGGCACAGTGACCAATAAAACCAGGAGGAACAGTAAACCAGTGCTCATCTCCATTCTCATATCGTCAATCCGCTATCACAGTTACTGCCAGCTCTGTGATTTTAACAAGGAATATGCTTTCATTTGGCTGAAGTGAGAGATGATCATAAATGTGTAGTCTTTTAGAATAAATAAGCAGTTATACATTTTTCTGATTAATTGAAAAATGTGAAAAAAACCTTAACACAAAATGAAAAAAAATATCTATAAACATTGTCCATTTCAATTATATGACATATCCCAAGTCATCTGAGGCCTTAACAATAGCTTTGATGTATCAAATAAATAATAATAGTAATAATAATAATTATTATTATTATTATCATTATCATTCTTATTACTGTTATTATAATAATTATTACTCATAGTAGTAGTAGTAGTAGTAGTAGTAGTAGTAGTGTTAATAATAATGCAAAATTTCCTGTGGTATAAAAAATTTATACAATTAATACATTTTCAAACACTATCAAGTTTTATTTTGTGGAAAAGAAAGAAAAAAATGGTACCTGAAGCCACTTTGTTAACAACAGTCATTTTATAAGCTTTTATCACTGCAATATTATGAAGATGATTTTTTGCATATTGAGTTCTCAAATGCACATCATATGTGATTTAAACTAATATGAGTTTTTGTGAACCAACAATTAACAATTGACTTTAAGCAGCTGAAAACACTAGTTACGTTGTTTGTGTGTAAGTGAACACAGTGCCACAATTCACTTTCATACAGCATGTATTTAATTAAACTGCATCATCATTTGTTACATTGACAAACCAGATCACCAGGCTTACTGATAAGAATTGATTCAAAAGAATGATTCTTTCACTGATTCAGCTCCAACTCAGTGAACTGGCTATTCACAAGTTCACAACTGCTCACTAAGGGGAAACGAACGAATGAACATCACACAGTTATTATAAGTCTTCAGAAGACATAGAAAATAGTAAATATTAGTGTGTGCTATACAGATGAATGAAAGTCTAGAACAAGTTTAAGTTTAGAACAAACTGAGTGTGAATAAACGATCACAGCATTTCTTTTAACTTAGCAGAAAGTCACAGAGATATAGGACGGGAAGCAATGCAAAAACATTGACAAATGCAGAAGTGTGACTGTTTGCGTATGTACCTGCTGTCTACAGAGGGCAGAATCATTAACTTACAGAGATCTGCGTTTAGGGATAAACGCATAAATGCCATGGATTTCTGCTTTAATTGACCGCTCGGTGGGCGAAATGTCAGCTTCGCTAGCTCTGCCGGGTCGTACATGGGGCTTAAGTGTGTGTCCTGTGTGTGTACAGTGTGAGTGTGGGTGTGTGACAGACAGAACAAAACCTCTGAGGATGTGGAGATGGAAGAGACAATCAGAAAGGTGTGCGAGGGAGCTATACTGTAATTAGAGAGCAGGAGAGCGGCTTTCGGCACAAACATGAACAGTGTCTGGGGAACAGAGACAGGTACAAACAGGCTGAGCATATGAGAGAGAGAGAGAGAGAGAGAGAGAGAGAGAAAGAGAGAGAGAGAGAGAGAGAGAGAGAGAGAGAGAGAGAGAGAGAGCGAGAGGGTGAGTGAGTGAATTCAAGTCATTTTAGTGAAATGTTAAACCGTTCATTTCACAAAAAAATGTATTCATCTTTGTATTTCATTCATGTATTAAGTTCATAGTACTTAATAGAAACAAGTCACGTGACCTCAAAATATTATCGTATTAGGGTGAACTTAAACTGAGTTAAAGCAGATTTCTAGTTCCCAACATGTGTCAGACCGTATAAGGAAAATAAGTGTTGAAATTAAGTGTTAATTGTGTGTTTTTCCACAAGATTAACATAGTGAGCAATGAACTGGTCTTTAATTTTGAAAGAAGTAGATTAATTTAATTTTGTAGTTTAATTTTGAAGAGTAGAGTCTATGGTTTGGCTGAGAATTGGCTGGAAAAAAACATCAAAACTATAAATTCTGCATTATCAAAAAAACAATAATCATTTGCCAGAGTAATTGGCAGTTCATTCCACTGTGGTGACCCCTGATAAGTTCAACAGAATTCATGACTGTTATACCAACACAAATCCAAAAAGTAATGTAACTAATTTAAGTAGATTGAATATAAAATAATTAAGTTTCTCAAAAAATATCCAGAATTTTGTTGTTTTAGCTCATTTCATCTCAGTTTGAACAAGCAGCAAATTGTTTTTTTTTAGTGTAGAGTGGGGCTGAGTGTTAATAAAAGACACTCGTGTGCCCCAAATTCATCACAAACATGTTGTAGTAAATATACAATACATTACACAAAAAAGGAACTTACTGTATGTTATTAATTACTCACACTCATTTCAATTCCCTGAGACCTTCGTTCGTCTTTGAAACACAAATTAAGATATTTTGAATGAAATCTGAGAGCTCCCTCATCCTCCATCCACATAGACAGCAAAGTTCCCGATGTTCAAAGTCCAGAAAAATACCAATAAATATCCTCAAAACAGACCATTTGTTTGCAGTGATTCACTCAGAATATTATAACACTACAAGAATTCTTTTGTGCGCAATTAAAAAACAATGACTTTATTCAACAGCTACTTTTCCTCAGTGTCAGTATATTGTGTGTGTTCATAAGCCCTGTGCACTCGTGTAAACCCTTCCAGATGCACACATTATACTGACACTGAGGAGAAGAATCTGTTGAATAAAGCCGTTATTGTTTTACTTTTCTAAGTGCACACAAAAGTATTCTCATTGTGTTATAATAGTCTGATTGAACCACTGAATATGTTATATTTTGAGGATGTCTTTTGCACCTTTCTGGACCATGTGAAACTTCACTGTCTATGGTGATAGGAAGCTCACAGATTTCACCTAAAATATTCTAATTTGTCTTCCGAAGATAAATGAAGGTCTCAGGGGGTTGGTAATTAATAATAATAATTAAGGAATAATTAATACAAAAAATAATTTACAGGTGAACTAACGCATTTAAGTAATCTGAACTTTTTCGTTTTTACAGTATTTCATTTCAGAGCAAGCACCTACTGTACAGTCGTGGCCAAAAGCTTTGAGAATGACACAAATATTAGTTTTCACAAAGTTTGCTGCTAAACTGCTTTTAGATCTTTGTTTCAGTTGTTTCTGTGATGTACTGAAATATAATTACAAGCACTTCATACATTTCAAAGGCTTTTATCGACAATTACATGACATTTATGCAAAGAGTCAGTATTTGCAGTGTTGGCCCTTCTTTTTCAGGACCTCTGCAATTCGACTGGGCATGCTCTCAATCAACTTCTGGGCCAAATCCTGACTGATAGCAACCCATTCTTTCATAATCACTTCTTGGAGTTTGTCAGAATTAGTGGGTTTTTGTTTGTCCACCCGCCTCTTGAGGATTGACCACAAGTTCTCAATGGGATTAAGTTCTGGGGAGTTTCCAGGCCATGGACCCAAAATTTCAACGTTTTGGTCCCCGAGCCACTTAGATATCCCTTTGGCTTATGGCATCGTGCTCCATCGTGCTGGAAAATGCATTGTTCTTCACCAAACTGTTGTTGGATTGTTGGAAGAAGTTGCTGTTGGAGGGTGTTTTGGTACCATTCTTTATTCATGGCTGTGTTTTGGGGCAAAATTGTGAGTGAGCCCACTCCCTTGGATGAGAAGCAACCCCACACATGAATGGTCTCAGGATGCTTTACTGTTGGCATGACACAGGACTGATGGTAGCGCTCACCTTTTCTTCTTCGGACAAGCCTTTTTCCAGATGCCCCAAACAATCGGAAAGGGGCTTCATCTGAGAATATGATCAGCAGTCCATTCGCCATACTTTTTGCAGAAGATCAATCTGTCCCTGATGTTTTTTTTTGGAGAGAAGTGCCTTCTTTGCTGCCCTTCTTGACACCAGGCCATCTTCCAAAAGTCTTCGCCTCACTGTGTGTGCAGATGCGCTCACACCTGCCTGCTGCCATTCCTGAGCAAGCTCTGCACTGGTGGCACTCCGATCTCCTCTTTAGGAGACGATTCTGGCGCTTGCTGTACTTTCTTGGGCACCCTGAAGCCTTCTTAACAAGAATGTTACCTCTTTCCTTGAAGTTCTTGATGATCCAATAAATTGTTGATTTAGGTGCAATCTTAGTAGCCACAATATCCTTGCCTGTGAAGCCATTTTTATGCAATGCAATGATGGCTGCACGCGTTTCTTTGCAGGTCACCATGGTTAACAATGAAGAACAATGATTTCAAGCATCACCCTCCTTTTAACATGTCAAGTCTGCCATTCTAACCCAATCAGCCTGACATAATGATCTCCAGCCTTGTGGTCGTCAACATTCTCACCTGAGTTAACAAGACGATTACTGAAATGATCTCAGCAGGTCCTTTAATGACAGCAATGAAATGCAGTGGAAAGTTTTTTTCAGGATTAAATAAATTTTCATGGCAAAGAAGGACTATGCAATTCATCTGATCACTCTTCATAACATTCTGGAGTATATGCAAATTGCTATTATACAAACTTAAGCAGCAACTTTTCCAATTTCCAATATTTATGTCATTCTCAAAACTTTTGGCCACGACTGTACAGTATGTCACACACTTCTTTTGACACACACATCACACTAACTCCTCTCTCAGCTGGTTTCATTGACCTGAGAGGCTCATCCTGTCTGTTTGAGATGTCCATGCCCTCTGCACATGACCCTACATCTTGTGTCATGTGGATTTTCTTTCAAATACTACTGTCCCTCTGCTTGGGTTAAGTACCCTTTGATGGAAGATGCATATTGATGTATTGAGTCGTTAAGTCTCACCATCATTGTGGGGCTCAAGGGCTGGAAGATCATAGAATGAGATTGATTTGCAACCCTGTCATTTCCTTGAATGTTAACTTAAGTAGCACCACTGACACAGACGATAACTGACACTAACAGCAAAAACAAAACAGCAAAGAAAAAAGATGTATTCGTTAAAATACAAGTCACAAGAGTGCAGGACATATATGAATAAATAAAGAATTTTTTTTTGTTTTTAATTAAAACCAAATTCATACCTGCTAAAGACTTTGGAAAAATATCACACATACAAAAATTACTTATTTAAAAATGTAAAAATTATTAAAAATTCACATTAACAATTAGCATGTAATTTTATACAATCCAATCAGTAAATCCTGATTGTATCAGCATTTTAACATTTCTATTTTAAAGTACTTTGTGCCAAGATACTGAGTAAATACTGAAAATAAACATAATAAACAATATAAAAAGTGACTTTCAAACTTTCTAAAGATATATATATAACCATAACAAAAAAATCCCAGGAAATGCAATCATAACAAAAGCTATAGTGTGTTGTCATGCAGTTGTGAGCATTGTCTCCAAGTGCATATGGAGGGCCAGAACCAGTGGCACCTTGGATTAAAATACAAGCAATAATAGTGTGCATATTTTTAATTTCATAATGCAACCTGATCTCTATTGGCAGCTTGTAGGCTGAGCCTGCTTGCGTCGGGCAGTCAGGATCCCCATTTATCTAACGTGGGCTGCCAGTAAACCCAGCCAAATGCAGCTATCGCTCATTACCAAGCCATATCCAGGAATGGATCCTGCAAACTCCTACTCCATTCGAGAGCAGTGACAGCCCCGAACAACAGCGGTGACAGGCCTGTGCTGTGACAGTTTCTGCTGAAAGGTCACATTCAGCCTGGAGACAGCAGAACAGACGCCATTGCATGAGGTGTTTAGCTTGAGAGAGAACTTGAAGAAGTAGAGCTCATTTAGGCTTTTATATCATTTCTACCAAAAAACAGGTAAACAGCATATAGTGGTACAGTAGGTAGACTATGTTGGTGCAGAGCAACAGAGTAAAGTTTGCTAAGCTACAAGCAAAAACTGAATTTCTCTACAGCCTCTAACCCACCACACAATCTGAAAGCCTGTAAAGTAAAGAATGGTGTCAACTGTCAACGTGCTGAACTCTAAACTGAGGTGCTAACCTCTTCACAAAGAAAAACACTCTAGACTTTACACAACTTAGCTTTTCCCCTCAACACTAACTGTACACTAGTGCCAAACTGCATCTTCCATGAGGACTAAATCAGCATATTTCAATGCCTTCTGAATCACTGCAAAAATGCTTTTCTTACTTAGATTTTTTGTCTTGTTTCTAGTCCAAATATCTAAAAATTCTTATATCAAGAAGCTTTTAAGCAAAACATAATGTCTTGTTTTAAGAAATAATATGCCAATATTAAGTTTTTCCTTAAAACAAGCTAAATAATCGGCCAATGGGGTAAGCAAAATAATCTTGTTTTTCCTTTTGACAAGACAAGATTATTTTGCTTACCCCATTGGCAGATTATTTTGCTTGTTTTAAGGAAAAACTCACTTAATTTTGGCATATTATTTCTTAAAACAAGACAATATGTTTTGCTTGTCTAGAAAATTCTTCTTGATTTAAGAATTTTTAGATATTTGGACTAGAAACAAGACAAAAAATCAAAGTAAGAAAATATTTTTTTGCAGTGAAGGATCGTGTGACACTGAAGACAAGGGGTGTGCTGCATTTATTTATGATGATATGGCAATTGTTGTTTTTTATCTATGTGTGAACTCAAATTATTTGTATTACTCGTTAAAAAAAAAAAATCAAACATCATGTTAGTTCAGGCAGGACACGTCAGTCGAGCATGATGTGTACAAATCTGGTTCTGACATCAATCAGAGAGGTCTATTTACGGGTACATAAATAAACCCAGTCTCTCTTAAGTGCTTGGCCGAACTGTGCCTACCTTATATAGAGCATGATATATGTTTAGGGTATTTAGCACAAGTACATTGTAAAAAAGTCTCTGGCATTTACTGTACATAAATTCATTATTAACTGTAATTGTTTACGCATGAATTCTGATTCTGTTCTGTTACCCATATGGAGGTTTGACTTGCTGCTGCTCTAATCGCTCTTTTCATGGGTTTTGCCCACAACAGATACCACCAACAACTATACATATTGAGTGAATGAGTTAGATGTTCTGGATCATTTTGAATGAATCATTCGACTGAATTAATTCTGAATTAATTCTGAAAATCAGTCCTTATCTGAATGAATGATTCATTGCGTTGTTAATCCTAAATTGACATTTGAATCTGTGGCAGAAGGAAGTTGTTCCTCACATTAAGTTTAAGTTATTGTTCCATCACTTGTTCCAACCATATTGTTCTATATGACCTATGACACTCAGCCTGCTGCTATACTGAATCACAGCCGTGCGGATATAGAGCCATATCGCACAGCTACTTGTGGGATATTTGCCATATCTGTGTGCTTGCATTCTGCACAATGATATTAATGTAATCTATCTGCTATATCACTAAAAGCTACATTACAGAAATAAATAAGCCAACATTAACAGTCAATAAAGTTTCACCTTGACTTCAGGCACAAGCATCAAGAATAAAGCGAATGGAAGTGCCAGGTAAAAACCTCTTACTGGCAATCGACTGCACAAATGGAGAAATTCAAGCAGTTCTGAATGTAAAATCTGTCGACAACAACATCATCTCCATTACAAACTGTTATGATTTTCTCTCTCTCTCCCTCTCTCTCATAAACACACACACAGGATTTTTTCCCCCACATTCTTTGAAGCAGTGTGTCTCAGGAGCTCAGGGGGCGCTTCAGGTTTGCTGTGGACCTATCAGTGCCAGACAAGGCGTTAGGATTACACACACACACAAGATTAAACCAGCGCCTCCGCCTGCTGGGATTTCAACCAATTATCAGCTGCTGTCTCACGGGATCTCGTGCGAGACCAGAGACCGGACCGAGGATGAAGTCAACCCCGCTGGTTCCCATGTCCATCTCATGTCCACCGTCCTGTCACATAGAGATAAACACGGCACGCCTGGAAAAGCTCAGTGTATCACACAAAATCTAATCTCACAATTTAGCTGCAGGAAGCCTGCTGCTTGAGCACTTGTTGTGCTCGAGTGTTGTGTCTTTTGTTTCAGCGGCGAGCGACATAATTGGGATTTGGAGGGTAAGAGAGACTACTTTTAGGCGGCCGCACAAAAGAAGGGCTCTTTGTTTCCAAGTGCAACTGTGGTAAATTGAAGGACCCTTGTGAGAGCCAGAGAAAGTGAGACGAACGGAGTGTAATGAGAGCACTCAAACACCATATGCTGCTCTCCTGCTCCCAAGGTTGCTTTTTATTTTGCTCCTGCTTTTGTGCAAGTCTTTGTAAAAGGCAAGCCAAAGTGACCTCAGGAAGTGCACCGTCCCCTCGCTCCACTGTCCCGTAGTGGTTTGGGCCACCGAAAGACCTCTAGCACGACCTGGAATACCCTAAAGACTAAATGCCACACAAAACACCAGCAAAGCCCACAAGCTCGATGCCTAAGGTCTCATTTGTACCTCAAGGTCTGTTAACTGAGCCCACCGGGGTTTTGTGAAGCGGTGAGAGGGGGCGAGGGGAATACGTGCAGGTCAACACAGGTAACTGACCACAATACAATTTTCACACCGTCAACACCTTTGATGCAATGTAGAAGCTCAACATAAAGGTGTGAAATTGGCGTCAAGGGAGGCTGGAGCCAATGGCAGTGGGTGTCCAAACACTTCATGGTGGTCAAACTTTAAAGGTGAGTTGTGAAGGACACGCATGGACCTGCCAACATGATCCCATGGGACAATATAACTATTTTAAGAGGTGACAATTTCATATGAAAGTGTACATTGCAGGTGGAAAAAAATTGAATGATTTTTGAAGGTAATTATATGACCATTTAATACCATTTTTATTAGTTTTTAATCAAAACACTTAAGAATTGGTAAGGATACAAGACATCTTCAAAAATAAGAAAAAGCAGGCCATCCAAAAAGCTGTTTTTTTTCCTATTTAAGATTTTTGTTCGTTTCCTGAGGCTGTGGATTAAAGGTGATAATGTTTAAATAATGTACAGTTTCTTGCATGCTGATTGTTTCACTTCATAAGATTTTTTTTAATCTCAATGCCATTGACTTGCATTTTATTTCACTAATAACTATTTCACTTGCATTGTATATCAATAATGTGCACAGTTTTAGCTAAAAACATTCTTGGAATGTACATTAAGGGGCAAATAATTTTTTGGGAGGGGGTGAACTTTCAACCCATTTAACTATCAGTTTAATGCAAAAAATACACGAGACTGTACAAATTCATGAATTAGCTAATTTAACAAGAACTTAAAAAGGTTACAAAGTGCCATAAAAATGTGGATTGGATACTTACACATTCATTAAAACGTGCGTGTGTGTGTGTGTGTGTGTGTGTGCGTGCGTGCGTGCGTGCGTGCGTGCGTGCGTGCGTGTGTGTGTGTGTGTTTGTGTGTACTGGTCTCTAGCCACTTCCAGTGTGAGGACAATCAGCAGATGCAGAGTAGCGTCACTAAAACTGGTAGGCTGTAGGTGAGCGGCACTGAGAGTTAATCTTTAGAGGCTCATCTCTTTTCATGCTTCAAAGCTCCTCTTCAGATAGGTTGTGGTATTTGAAAGCTATTAAAGCCACTGTTCAATCAATGAAGCTACAAAGTGCTGAATTAGAGGGTCTAGGAAAAGGCAAGAGTGGATGTATGTCTTTCTGTGCGTGCTTGTGGGTGTTTGGATTAGCTGGTTAGCCCTATTGGCTCCTGCTCGTAGCTGTCCTAAAAAAAAAAAACACACATCAACAACAAAAAACGAAATATCTTTAACATTTATCAAATACCTAGTATGTTTTTTCTCAATACAATTTGAATTGTAAATTCACAAAACAAAACAAAAAAAATGCTTTTGAAATTTTACCACAGAAAGACTATACTGCAAGTATAAAATTATGGTGATAAATACTAACAGCAATAGCAAAATTTATTAATACTTGTATTAAGCAAGGACACATTCAATTAATCAAAAGTGATTACAAATATTAATAACAAAAAAATCAGTTTGAAATGAATGCTGTTTTATGCTATATTAAAAAATCATTTGAAAAAGATGTTATACTTTAAAAACTGGTGAAAAAATATTTCTTGAGCACCGAATCAGCATATTAAAATTATTTCTGAGCCATCATGTGACATGGAACATTGAAGTAATGTTAAAAATGTAGTTTAACACAAAAATAAAAAAAATCATGAAAAATACTAACAAAGAAAACATTCTTAAATTGTAATAATATGTCACAATTTTGTGGGTCATGCTTATCAAAATGATTATTATATTTATTATTGTTTTATTATTATTATTATTATTATTATTATTATTAAAAAATGTGCATAAAGTTGCTAAAAGAAACTAAAAATAGAATAAAAACAGTAACAATTACTACAATACACAGTAAAAAAAAAGGTTTGACAAAAAGTAATAACAATGAATGTTTTTTATGTTACTTTAACTGATTTTAATCAGTTAATGAGGTTTCAACACTTTATACACTTAATAAGTTTAAGTCGTTTTGACTGATGTGAGTTGAGATGACTTGTGAAATGTGTGTGTGTGAGATGTTAATTTGATTCAACTAAAAAAATTTAGGCAGTAAGATTTTTTTGCACAGTGTACTATATGAACAAACCTAAAATAACATTCCTTCCTTTCTTCTGTAAACTGCCTGTGCAGAAAGCATTTTTAAGGTTTAGGACACCATTGTCATTGTTTAATCACATAGAACATGAACAGGCCTACAGTATGTCACTCAATGCTTATCAGTACTGCTGCTCACCATGATATGATACTTCATCACATGAGCTGCCAAACGCTTCCAGATGGCATTTGTTAAGATAACAGCTTTTAAGCTGCATACCAGTGTGACACCATAAGATGGCTACACACATCTGGACAACACAATGCAGCCAGACAAAAAAAAAAGATAATTTAAGACCTTCAAAACAGTTGAGGACATTTACCTGTTAAGATAATGAGATTAATTCATTCCAAAACACCATAATAACTTCAGAGACAGAATAAATGATGTATGAAAGCGATGGCCAGAATGGTGTGCATCATTTCCCAGAGTGACTACAGCTGCTGGACTGTGAAATTAGTTCCTATTAGACTGTATTTGTGTTCATCTGCGAGTTTACAAATGCATTTGACTAGTTTTAATGTCCATGACTAGTTATACCAGATGTACAGTATATAGTTCATATCTGTTTAATGCTTTTGTTTCAAAAATATGCAAATTAGCACAGGGGGATATTTAGTGCTGTGTCAGACGTTTCAGACTAATGAGTGTGCATATGCTCCTAACAGCTGCGATTCGACAGAGTAGATGGATATTTTCAGTAGTTGTGCAACATATAATCATCAGTTGTATTGTATAATGCCTTAAACACTATGAAATCAGAAACCAGCACTTCAAGTTTAATGGATTCAAGAGATTATTTGAATACTCAGGTCATTTGCATGGAAGCAATATAGGCAAATCCATATGATCGTTAGAAACATGATCCCTGTGATCCCATGGGCTCTAAACGGAGGCTCAAGGTCCAGGACAGGTTGTGCTGGTCACCACTTTCTGAGAAAATATGAACACACTTCAGAAGAAAAAAAAAAAAAACTAGTAAGATAATGTTTCATGCAAATTTCCAGGCTTCTCAGTTTCATGTGTGACTTTGTAAAAAACTAAATAAGTATGACAGATTGGTCGGTTTGGCTCCAATACAGTAGGAAAATGTGTTCATGCTACATGGTCAAATCTTGTAACCGCTTCAGTTTTGTTTATATCATCACGCCAGTGGAAATTTTCCATAGGCTTGCTCATATTTGCATCCATCATTCCATCATAGCATTCTCTAATTTCCCTGCTCTAATGAACAAAAAAGGGTTAAGAGTGTAGATCATGTGAATCTTGATCAGACACTGACTGCGAGTCTGTTGTGTCAGTGAAGTGTCCTTGGAAACCCAATTTTTATATCTCAATTAAAATGACCCTGTACAGGCAGGTTACAAATGTGTAACATTATTGCAGTTGCTCTCATCCCTCCAGTTAAACAAACCCTTGACAAAACGGTCAGATATGTAACCCTTAAAAAGGCAATTCACTCAAAAAAATGACAATTCTGTCATATACTGTTGTTATAATGCAAACAAGTTCATTGGAAATATGTGACGTCATTAGGGTTGGGTATCGTTTGGGGTTATTTTGATACCGGTGCTAAATCGATACTTTTAAAACAGTACCGAAATTATGGTGGATGATTCTAGAAAAATCTTTTAATTGACAAAAATATATATTTTTTATACACATATATATATATATACATATACACATATATATATATACATATACACACATATATATATATATATATATATATATATATATATTTGAATTGAATTGCATTAATCTATTTCTTTTGATCATTTGTTTGTTAGCATAAATTTAAGATTTGCACTATGCAATTAACATTGCATTAGCTTACTACTAACCTGTGGAAAGACTGTCATCAAATTCAGGGAACACATTTTTTCTAGTTTTGGGGCCACTGATCTCTCTATATAGATCAGTGGTTGGGGCTTGTAACTACGTTTACATGGGCATCAGTAATCTAATTATTTGCGGTAATCTGAATAAGACAATAATATGATTAAGGTGTTTACATGAGTTGCTTTTTGAATGTTCCTTTCATGATCCCGTTTTACATGTTATAGTAAGATTAACGTTTGATTAACATAGATTGATTAACGTCATTGCGTCACCACGCTATCCGCATTTCCTCCGGAGTTTTATGTAATTTCGGGTGTTTCATTTTTAATTTTTCGACTTTAACTGCAGTTCGGCAGTTTCACTTTCATTCAGCAACATATTGTTCATGCCCCCGTGACAAACTGAGGTATTGAATGAGAATATGAAGTAAGGACTGGTGGAAGAGTGTTGTTTTAATGGAATTTTATACCACACGCCAAATGGAAAGAAAAAACCTGACACGGGTGTCTGTGGTCCTTTAAGGTAATCAAAAATCGCTGTTTACATGTCTTAATCATATTAAAATCGGAGTATTGGTGTCCATGTAAAGTGCCAGATGATGTCGTAAGCTGTCAAAGACAGTGCATTCCTCTGCCTTTAAGTTGATTCCATGTCCCCTTAAATGTTTCATTAAGTTTGATGAGTTTCCCCCCTTACACGCAACTTTTGTAAAGCATCTGCTTCATGTTGGTGTGTCAGAATCCTTGCTTGTAAAATATAGTTATACTTTAGAATGATTAGTTTAAGCAAATTTGGTGAGCGATATCGTGTGTGTTGATGAATCTGAAGGGAGCGGATGCGCTGTACTGCGCACATTGCCTACGTGCGTGTTCTCTAAAAGCAACAAGAACAAACGCCTAACATCGCCTAACGGTGTCCGCATCACTCAAAGTTGTTTAGAATTAAATGTTTAGAGATGGTGTGACACAATATGTATCTATGTGTGCCTTTGATGCACCCCTTGATGCTTCTTACATCCTTGTCGCAGCACCAGTGGCACCGAAATTAGGCACCGAAATTCACATGCTGATTCGGTCCGTCCATACCGGTTACATAGGTACCAGTGCCATAATGGCATCGGGTACCCAACCCTAGACATCATCCACTTTTCTGCCAAAACAGACTTTTGAATACATTTCACTGCAGTTCCCAGGTGAAATTAAGGCCCAATCCTAATTCAACCCCTTACTCTTTTCATTTCCCCTCCATTTCGTACATTCACGTGAAGGGGTTAGGTTGTCCGATTCTCTTTTGGTTGGAGGCATAGGGGTAGTGGGAAATGCTAGATACAATAAAACAAAGATTTTTTTTGAGACCACACTACAAACAAAGAGTTATGAGAAATCTTCATGAATACACCAGCTAGAGTGGCTGCGGAAGCAAGCAAGAAAGCCAAGAAGGGTCTGTCTGCAGACCAAGTGCACATGCATGCTCAGACATGCACCGTCAGACATGTATGATTTTTAAAGTGTACACCTAACCCTGCCCCTAACCCTAACCCTCACAATGACATCACATTTCTATTGAGTATGTGTGTCTAAGAGTGCATGTCTGAGTGTACATGTGCAAGTCTGCAGCAAGACACTATTGAGGCAGTTTTATACAGTTTTTTGTACAAACAAGCATCTTGTTTAATACATTAATAAATTTACAGTCATGCAAAGGAATGTTTTTTTTCCAATAGTCCCTAATAATAACTGCTGCACCATAGTCCCATAGCATATTTCTTATTCTGATACTCAATGACTTGAATACTGTGAGAAAAGTATCTAATGGCATTGAATTATAATACAATGTTAATGTTGATTTCTTGTGGTTAAATCCATGAATAGGAGCACTATGTAAATACACAGAACAATTAAGTGTTTATTGCAAAATGATCCAGAAGTCGTATGTTCTGTGGCGCAGGGGTAGAGGAAAAAAGCATTAGCATTAGGCCTAATGCAGTAGAGTGTGATGTAACTTCAACTGAAACCTGATGACAGGGTGAGACGATGAGTAGCTCCTCCCCCTTTAAAACAGTCAATAGCAGACTGTTCGTATCACAGCTTAGCCAGCCAGAATCGACTCAAGACATCCACAGAATCTACTGTAATAGCAATGCTGAGTGAGTTTGTCTATCTATTTCTCTGTTTATCCAACTGGGTTTAGATCAAGTTCAGTGGTTTCACGGCACTCAATAACCAGGATCAACTCAGAGTTTGACTTAGGGCCTACTCACACTAGGCTATCCGAACCGTGGGCACGTTTGACCCCCATTTTCCGGTTCGTTTGACAAGTGTGAGTGCTCCAAATCACGCCTAGGCGCAGTTCAGTTGGCCGGCCCTGACCCGGTTGGAAGAGATGCGCCAGAGTGCGGTTCAGTTGGACTCAGGCACGGTACACTTGTAGTGTGAGTGCAAAGCACGCCTGAGACCGAAACTCCAGCTCGGAAGGTAAAGATGCAGTGTGAGTGCAGGTCATCGGGAAAGAGGGGAGGGGAAAACAAGCATGCTTTGGCTCAGTTCAACACAACCATGGCTAGTGTGAGTACGCCCTAACTGTGAAGCACATGCATCTGAAAGACACCTGCAGCAAATAGACACAAGGAGAGCATCATTTTGATTCATTTCTTGAGAGAAAGGAACACAATTCACTTCTTTGTTGAAGATGAATCGTTATAAGAAATTAATTTAAAGGCATTTACAGGGCAGAAATATGCACCTGCTGATGCAGCAAAGTTTGAGAAGAGAGCTGAGAAAAAGTATTACTGACTTTATTAATGCAAATCAATCAACTGAATTTAATAATTTACATATAGCAAAAAAGATACATGGATTTTATTGCATCAGATATATCACTTTGCTCAAAGCTGATGGATCTAATGTTGGTGTTGCAATCTCTTACCTCGATTAAAAACCCTCCATGTAACTTAAGTTGTCATGGTGGTGATACCCACTCAAAACCAAAATCACATTCTTGAGCCAGAAAGCTTATTTGGTTAAAAAACTAAAAGAAAATTGTCTTCATGCAGCAGCCCTCTGATATCAGACTTGACAACTCAAAGTATGTAGTTTTTTTTCTGTTTTTATATCATGTTTTTTTTTCAATGGTTTTTTTTTTTTGGTTAGGTTTTAAGGATGTTCATTTCAAAGATAAAAGAGTATTTTTCTTTTAGTGCCACTTACCAAACTTTTGTATGTACAACAAACAATGTGATATACAGTACGTTGCCACCGTCATATTCAAAAAGTTTCAGAGAAAATTAAACATGCTTTTTTGCACCAGAAACAGGATATTTCACATAAAAACATGTTATCAGGAATATCATCATGTACTATACCATAATATTTTCTGACACTGTGCTGTTCAATAAACCTTTTTCACCTCTGTGGATGTATCATCTAAAAAGTGCACCTGGAGCAACGCATTTCAGATATTGCTGAAATATAGGCAGTGTTACACATTTCCAGTGAGCACAACATTCTTTGTTCTGCAGAACACAAAAGCAGGTATTTCAAAAAATGTTTTTGTTCGTACATAGAATCTCAGAATTTGAGTTTCAAAATATCTTCTTTTGTATTTGACAGGAAAAAGTGAGACAGGTTGTGAAAGACATGAGCCTGTCAGACATGCTTTGGCTTAATGTGACTGGCTGTGAAACTAACATCCAACAGGGGCTTCAGAAATCATAGATATCATATCCTCTGCCAGACTTTAATGCTTGATGTCAGGAAAAAGGTGGGTAAACCTTTCTAGTCTTAATTCAGAAGGATGGGAATGACATTAAACAAACTAAATATTTTATGTCATTTATGTATATATATTTAATATATCCATTTTTAAAAAGTGTATTTAGTGCATATTCATCACATATTTGAAAATCTGTTTATAAAAACGGAGGTTGAAGACATGACGCTAACAAAACAATTAACTATAGCTTCTGGAAATCATTCATTCATTCATTTTCTTTTCGGCTTAGTCCCTTTATTAATCTGGGGTTGCCACAGCGGGATGAACCGCCAACTTATCCAGCATATGTTTTACGCAGCGGATGCCCTTCCAGCCGCAACCCATCTCTGGGAAACATCCATACACACCCATTCACACACATACACTACGGACAATTTTAGTTTACCCAATTCACCTATAGCGCATGTCTTTGGATTTGTGGGGGAAACCGGAGCACCCGGAGGAAACCCACGCGAACACGGGGAGAACATGCAAACTCCACACAGAAATGCCAACTGACCCAGCCGAGGCTCGAACCAGCGACCTTCTTGCTGTGAGGCGAACGTGCTACCCACTGCGCCACCGCGTCGCCGCTTCTGGAAATGATAAATCATAAATCAGGATGTTGTGCAATTATCATTTCCCCTCTATCTGTCAGAATGAGAAGTAATTTGCAGCCTGTGAAACAAGTGATGTTTACTTTTGTTTACCCCCAAACACAATGAATATTGCCAGAATCTAGTACTTGAATATAAAATGCTCAGTTAATTTGTAATAACTAATTAGGTGAATGTTTTTTAATTAGGTGATTTATTTACTTTATACACATTTTATACATTTATACACTCTCTCTTTCTCAATTTCAATTCTCTATAATTAAGTAATCAGAAGAAATCTGGTTGGTTTCATTTACATCCGTGTGTTCATGGAAAAAAATTGTAGTTATGAATTTTGAATTAATACATCACTGCAGGGTTTTGTGATACCAGTTATTAGCTGTTCAAAAAAAAATCAATGCATTTGTAAAAAAAAGCAAATACTAAATGAAATAAATCACTCTTGCATTAAGCGACAACCATCGTCTCTGTATTCAAAGGGTCTTTGTATCCTGGCTCGACAAAATGTCTGTTTATATTCTGGAAGCAAAGTCATCAATTACGGCTTTGTAACATTTCTCTGCCAATATTGTAATTCACACTTATTATTGCCAAAAACAACCTTGCCGCAGGGTCTGCCGGTGCCTCAAGAGAGCCCAAAACAGCCACAAATCCAGCACCAAGAAACAGCCTCGTGACTTCAGCCATCAGGAAAAGAGAAGGACTTTCTTGAGGTCCTTGACAATCGGCTACAACTTAATTGGAAACGGACCTTCTCTAACCTATAGACAATAGCACTTTACATCGAAGTTGACTGATGCACTTTGACTTGCAATGTAAGTTTAAAGTAAGGCACGTTTAAATTCAGATAAACGTCCGGCTAAGCAAACTACAGTTGCTCGCAGCTGCTAGCAGTTCAATAATTTCAATTAGTGTGTGTTCTCGCCTTTGTATTTTGATTAGAACATGTTTTAATTACTCGAATCCTTTCACTTATGGGTATGTCTGTTTACTTCGGCACGATAGATGTTGGTAGCCAATCACATTTGAGTTAATGGGCTGAGGAACATAATTAAAATGCCATCAGTGTGACTGGACTTTGGATGCAGCTTCTCCCTGGAGCACTAGATCACGCTCTGCATAGACAACAGCAGAAAGAGAATGAAAAAAACAAGATTGACTTTGAACGAGCACAAGAAATATGAAGGCTGGGATCCTGGCTATACAACCACGTCAGCAATGATGTAACTGTACGTAATGGGGAAAACGTCTATGATTCGAGCAAGAAAAAAAAAAGCGGGGGTGATTAATATATTCCAGATTGTTAGATTTCATTATAGCTCACGTATGACTTGTTTTGAGCTATTACTTTCATTCCCAATGGAAAGAATGGCACAGATTCATCTTAGCACACGGCCCTGTCAGGATTCCTGGTAATGTAGCATACAAAAGTCGGTGGCAAGGATGGATTGCATCTGCGCTTGCATTAATCATATGCATTTGTTGGCTAAAAAGGCTGCTTCTTGAGGAGGGCTGCAGTCACGCTGAACGCAGAAACTAACAAAGAAACACTACAGTGACATCCATCACGGCGATATAAAAGACATGGAGAGACAGGGTGGTGAAGGCACTCGTTATTGACACAATTACTTCAGATCGATCATGGGGTCAGGCTGTGAGTAAGTGTTTGTGTGGCTGTTAGCAGGTGGTGAATTACAGAGGTGTTTGAAAGTAGGGGTTGGTTCTGACTCACCTAAATAAAGCTTAAAGCCTTCTAATTAAAGATTAAATCCCCCCCAAAACAACATCAAAACATTGGGAGTTGGGGGCCTCGAAAGGTCACGTACTAGTAAGCTTAATGTCTACCACCTGAAAAAGGTTATGTTATTGACATTGACTGTCACTGAGCAAAAAAAAAGCTTTACTTTAAGACTTTATTGCACTATTTTAATGGTCCAGTGGTAGACATTTTGTTGACTATGGCCATGTTTACTCCTGATATTAAGATGCATTTTTGTCAGTGCAATCACAAATGGATGACATAAATACAGGTGCAAACTGGGTGTATATTTTTAGTATATTTTTGATACAGAAGCCGACAGTCTACTAATCCTCAAATGACTGGTAGCTGACATTTAAAATGTCTAAAGGGAACTGTTAAAATGAAGTGTAACCAAAAAAAGAAAAAGAAAAAGAAAGGGTGCGTTTAAACACAGAACAGTTTTTTAAAATGTCATAGTTGGCAACTGTTACACTAAATGTTATGTTTTATGTTTACACCAAAACATTATGTAGGAATAAAAAAAATACTTAAAGTTCTTTTTAAAACTGAAGCCAACAAGAAGCTAAAAGTAAGAAAATCGAATAAAAAAAGTAAAAAGTAATTCATTCATTCATTTTCCTTCAGCTTAATCCCTTATTTATCAGGGGTTGCCACAGCAGAATGAACTGCCAACTATTGCAGCATATGTTCTACACAGCAGATGCCCTTCCAGCCGCAACCCAGTACTGGGAAACACCCATACACTCGCATTCATACACACTCCAATACACTACGGCCAATTTCGTTTATTCAATTCACCTATACCGCATGTCTTTGTACTGTGGGGGAAACCGGAGCTCCCGGAGGAAACCCATGCAAACACGGGGAGAACATGCAAACTCCACACAGAAATGCCAACTGATCCAGCCAGGACTCGAACCAGCGACCTTCTTGCTGTGAGGCGACGGTGCTAAACACTGAGACACCATGCCAACTTCAGAAAAGTAATAGTATTATGATTTGTATTTTTATTTATTTATTGTTCTCAGACCTCCTTTAGTTAATAAAAAAAAACCACAAACAAGCAATAATGTGAGTAGTTTAAAAAAAATAAAGAAACATTGGTTTTACACTCAAAAAATGACATTTGTTCAAACTGCTTATTTAAAATGAACTAAAACAACACAACTTTGAGTTTTTTGGGGGGACAACTTAATTGTTTTATATTTAATCAACTTAATTTTGTAAAACCTAAGAAGTTAACTTAATTCCTTCATGTTGTCCCAACACAGATCGATTGTGTGTAGCCCAGCATTTTTTCTAAAGTGTAAAAAAAGCCTGTAATACTTGAACACTCAAAGGTTTAGACACACCTACTAAAAAATACCTTTACTTATAAATAAAAAATTAAGTATTTTATAAAATGTAGTGCAAACCATAAGGGATTCCCAATAGGATTTTTTCAATTCATGGTCCAAAACATTACTTAATCACACCAAAATGAAAAACATTCAGTCAAATCTCTACCAAATCTTTGACTGGTTGTGTATTATTGGCATGATTTAATGTATTAACAGCAAAGTTATGCATTATAACAGTACTGTATTCATGAAGCAGATACTATATCCACAACAATGTTAAATATGCAACAGTAAAAAACAACAATAATAAAAGTCAAGCATGTTCTTAGTCAGAGTCACTGCCCTGTTATAATATTTCTAAGCTATATTTGGCAATCTGACTCCGACACACATCTAAAAGGGAGAGCATGAAGATAATTATTCAGTCTGGGATATCCCTTTATCATTTTTGCCCTCTTTCCCTCATCTTTTTTCTCATCTGATATATTCATTATTCATTCCTTCATCACAGCACAGGCCCCTCAGGATGGATGGGTAAAGATCACTCCACATAAATGCTTCCTTATTTCTCCCTTGGTGCTTCCTGACTGTCCAAGAAAAAAGGAAGAACAGAGGCAGCCGGAGAACAGAGCATAGATAAAGGTAAGGAATAGGCTGTAAGGAAACAACTAGGAAACTACAAAGAAATATGAACTGCTCATCCAAAACTCTGGCCATTAACTATCTTCTCGTTCCAGTGATAAATTGTTTTCTTCCTTCCACATTTTGGAAAAACTTGCTAATTGGAAAGTGTTGGATTCAGTTATTAGTTTGCATTTTTATTTAAAATGTTCAGAGAAGTCTCCAGAATTGTAGGGAGCATAAATTTACATTTCCAGAACTTTCTGTGTGAGACTTCACATATTCCTAAAATAATTTTATCCCAAGATTTTTCTTGTGTTATGCTACATTGTATGTGGTTAAATTTTGATTACGGCACTCTTTTAGTTTCAAGCGTGTCACCATGATGGTGTTTTGTATTTGTGTGCATGAGACTGCATATAATTAATTTACCAGAGCTTGTGAAAAAGCTACTTGTGTACTTGCGATGAACTTTGATTTGTCATGTGGCTTTACCATCTTTAAGATGATTGTCAATAAATTATAAAGGAAAAATAGCAGGAAACCACAGCTTTTGGTTTTCTACACTTTTACATTTGTAAGTGAAGAAAACCAATCCTTTTCATAGTTCCAAACAAGAAAAAAAATTTGTCCCAGAAGAATCTTTTTGTTTCCCTTTGGAATCTTTCAATCAACAGTTCTTAGCAGAACCATATATTTTTTCTTGACTGTTCCACTTTAAAGAACATTTAGTGGTATGAAAAGATTCTACAGATGGTTATCTATGAAGGATAACCCTCACTGCAAGTAAAAAATAAATAAAGGTTCACCTATTAGGTTCACATCTGGACCTTAAAGGTATACACCTAAAAGTACAAATGTGCACCTCATGGTACATTAAAGGTACACAAGTATATCCTGAAGGTACAAGTGAAGACCTGTTAGGTACAAAAGTATATCTTTTAAAATGGTATTGCGCCAGTGACAGGTTTTTGTATCTTTATTTTTGAGAGTGTATACCAAATCCCATGGATTTATTTTTTAATAGTGCATGAAGTGCAAAAGTAATATTCTAGCAGGATATCCACTTGTACAATTTCATACAGTAGCATGGAAAACAGAAGCTCAAACATCCAATTCTGTGCTTCTTGGAAGACGGACAGCATATAATACAGGGTCAGAACGACATGACACAAACAAAAACATTTTCTTTTTTTGGACATTTCTTTATTTAACCCTGCCAGTGCGTCATTCAAACGCGCGCGCACACACACACACACACACACACACACACACGCACACACACACGCACACACACACACGCACACACACATGTGTGTACACACACAGCCAGACCAGGAGCTAGCCTGTCCCTTTCCTTAGCCTCACACTGTTTCAAAGAGCCTGAAGTCTTTTCCATCATCAGATTTGCTCATTAAAAGCAGCACAGACTCGTTTCTCCGTTCATTCTGTTCTCATCTTTGACTCGCTCACATTTCACCCTGTGATGTGATATGATGAATTTAAGGTTTTAATCATAGACACTTGGGGTGAGGTGGAGGTATTGCAAAAAAAAAAAACTGAGCTCAGATATGTCATATTAATGTTGAAAAGAGAGCCGGGGAGACCATCCTCACCAACAGACTTCTGAGTGCAAATGAGGGCAGGAAATATTCATCATTCTGAAATAATAATGTACAAAGAGATAAAAAAATTTTTTTTTAAAGAATATTGTGATGTCTGATATAAATTTTAGTTTAAATGCAATTATTCTTAAACCACTGAATTCTTGGATTGACTCAGGCTCAGCTTACTGTACAGTATCATGGGCATAATGCTAAGGGGTTAAATATCCGAAAGCAAATAAAATATGAAGTGAATATGAATGGTTAGAACTAATGTAACAAAGTGAGAATGTTAGGTTGTGGTTGTGCACCCTAACAGGACTGGAGAATATACTTATTTTAAATCTATAAATAAATATATATATTTTAAATCTAGATAATGTCTTGAATGTCTAGAATCTACATCTTGAGGTGTTTATTAAATTTTTTTTATAAAGTTATTGTTTTAAAGTCTGCAAATAACTGACTTGGCAACTTGATTCAGTAAAAAAAAAATGTTTGAATAGCCTCTCAATCTCAACAGCATTTTACAAGATAAATTACCAGATTACCTGGTCTATATCTGTGAAAATATCTAATTTGTTCCATTATTCAAAAATGTTTGCTTAAATCAAAACACTTGTAGTTAATCAAATAATTCTATTCACTATGTTATATGGGTGTATAAAAATTCTAATTAATATAAAATAATTATATTTTGATTCAGTTTGATTACTGAAGTGATTCAAAATTGGGAATTATTTATTCGTATCATAAAAGAATGTTCAAAGTCATCTCTATGTCTGTCATATATTAGAATTGTAATATTTGCAAAACATATTTGTAATTAAAAATTGCTGTTCACAAAATATATTGTTATACTGATATATAAAGTAAAACATTGTATTTTGAGCTATGAATTTTTTTTGTAGTAGTAGTAGTAGTAGTAGAAGACAAAGAAGAACAAAATGTCCACTTTATTCATCAAACAAGCATCAAAATTGACAATAAAGAAATATATGTCACAAAAGATTATTTCAAATAAATGTTTTTCCTTTTAAGCTTTCCATTCACCAAAACATCCTAGGAAGAAAACACGTACCATGGTTTATACACAAAGCAAATGTTTTAGTCCTCTCCAAACAACCCTGTCCAATGTTGTGTTTACTTGATCAATAACAAATATCTTTCCATACAAAAGAAAAAGCAATGTTTTGATTGAACAGGAAGTGGGTTAGCGATAACTGCACCTGAAGCAAATAAAAACTTACACACGAAATCAGTGCATAAGCTGAAATTACAAACAAAGATGTCTAAACACTCCCTTGTATATGCTTTTCCACAAAAATATATGCCAGTTTGACTTTCACACACATTTAGCTGACAGAACCATAATCAGATAAATCCTGGCTCCTAAAACCAACTCAAATATAGTATTGCAATAAGCGTCAGCATAGTGTATCACACTATAGCAACACACAGTTGACCTCATGCATCATGCTGGGGACAGTGCAGCGTAATGCCTGCTCTGGGGCTGCAGGGGGATGAGCAATGTTCATTAGGGCAGACAGCACGACACGGGGAGGAGGCCAGAGCAGATAGGGCCAATCGATGGGACAGGGTAATTAAAGAGCTGTGTGATAGAGGAAAGGCGGGTCAGTACCGGTAAATAAAGTAGAGTCAGAGCCACACAGACTACAGCAGTGACACTACGAGAGCCTCCACGGTCACTAACACACACACACACACACACACACACACACACACACACACACACACACACACACACACACACTCCTGGAGCATACTAACACAACACAACCACAACCTGCAGGATCTCAACCAGCCACCAGGTGCACACACACACACACACACACACACACACACACACACACACACACACACACACACACACACACACACACACACACAAATATATGCTATTTAAAGCAGTGTGGTGATGACGTTTCTTTTTTGGCCTTTTCCTGCAACTACAAAAAAAGTGTTTCTGCAATTAGCTTAATGAGCTAGTTCACACAAAATTGAAAATGATGAAATTCTGTCATCATTTAATTGTTCCAATCCACCAAGAGTATTTGAAACACAAATTTATTTATTTATTCATTCATTCATTTATTCTTTTTTTCTTTAAATGCACTGAAAGTCAATTCTAAAAAAAAGCTACGGTTATTAAAACAGTTCAAATAAAAACAATAAAAAAGTCCAGGTATGGTTGAGCTTCTTGTTTACAGAATTTGATGCTTCATGCAACCATATTGCTTAATTAGCATGTAAATAAAATACCATAAATTTGTTTCACAGTATAATGCAATCATATTCTTTTGAAAGGCTTAAATGAAAATGTTCAAATCATATGGATTACATTTACAATCATTTTATTTGACATTTTTGAATATGTTGAAATTATTTAAATTTATTTTTTTTTTTTTCGCATACTGCATTATAGAAGCACCTCTCTGATTGATTTATACAAAGCCCCTATTTCCGAGAAGTCCAGAGTGCTCTGATGGGCCAGCTGAACCAGTGCACTATGACTGGCTAAACGTTTGTGTTGTGCAAATGTAAAGTCTCTTATTATTATACAATCTAAAAAAAATGCTGGCATATCATAACACAACATTTGGTCAAATATGGACAAATGCAACTTTGGGTTACTTTTTTCCATTTAATTTAGATTACACATTTTAACTCACCTTTTGGGTTTGTCCATATTTGGCCCAGTATTGGGTTAGGACAAGCAGCAATTTATAATGACTTTTAGCTCCAAAGTCTTTTAATTTATGTCACTGGCTATACCACATCATTTGAAAATGTGAATCTTCAAGATGATCAGTTGGAATTACTGGATCAACTGGAACTTTACAATCATATTATATTTTTATTGTTGTAATAAACAAAAACATGCAGCAAAACCATCTCTAAAAAATGGCGACAGCACAACTTTTTTACTTAAGTCTTGCATTCTTTTTTTGAGTATGCCTACTGTAAGTGTACTACTGTAAGCATTATGATAATATTTAAAGGTGCCACAGAATGAAAACTTTAGTTTAATAATAAAGTCTAAGCATTTGACTCGTTTGACTGGCAACAATGCTTCCTAATGAGATGAAACATTTATAATTTTTCCTTATTTCTAAGTTTATCTATCCTTGTATTATTCTTACTATGTGGGACTTTTGAAACAAGACTAGCATGGTAAAATTCTCAGGTAATGCATCCAGGCATGATGCATCTCATCTCATCACTCGTCGTCAGATGAGCAAAATGATAAATCTATTCAAATTCAACCAAATGATTAAACTGAATTAATAAAAGCCAGCAGATTATTTTAAATAAATGAGCAAATGCCAAACAAAACCTTTATATTTAGTTTAAAATCAACTGTATAAGTATTTGTTTTTGCATATATAGTACACACTATAAACTCCAGGCACACATTTTTAATGTAATATTTTCCAGTCATATTACATTAGAAGAGAAGCCATTAAATGAGACAACCACCAGCTGAATGACAGGCCGACATGTCTTTTGGATGAAACTCTTTCTACATGGCCTGCTTCTACAGTAATCCTCTCCTGAGCCCAGTCTCTGCTCAACCATACTTTGATCATCTGAAATGCAAAAAAGACCTCACTCAAAGCCAGTCATTAATGTTTCTCTTTAAGAAAGACTGGTTTATTAACTTCTCCTAACACTTTGGAAGTCATTTTACAGCCTTTTTCTGTCAATCAGAGAGAGATGAAATATTAGGATGAAGACAGTAAATAACAATTAGACTAAATCTTTTACAGAGTGCCTGTTATACAACCATGAAGTGTCGAAGTTGTTTTTTTCTATCAAATTATAAAAGAAACAACTGATTTGATCTAGTATTTAAAAAAAAAATTATCTTTTGATTAGAATTAATTCAGGTGTTATGCAACAAGGACAAAAAAAGCATACTTGTTTCTCTTTAATTTGTGGATAAATAGCTTTTTAATTTAAAATATTGATGAATAATTAA
This sequence comes from Danio jaintianensis, assembly GCA_903798115.1. NCBI lineage: Eukaryota > Metazoa > Chordata > Actinopteri > Cypriniformes > Danionidae > Danio > Danio jaintianensis. The sequence continues at coordinate 17,307,224 of CAIGQV010003909.1, forward strand.
CACAAGACTGATTCTGTTTACCAGAGTGAGGTGTCAATCACAATGAAGGTTAATGGCTGTTGTAGAATGAATATTCTAATGTCATCTAATTACTCTGACATATTGTGTGCGTGTAGCTTTGACCTTTAATAATATTTGACTTTTTCCCTGAGAAAACTCTGTAGTGATGGAGCATTGCAGCGTAAAGAGATGCGAAACATAACGTAATTTCAATCGTGACAAATCAATGTAATGACATGACACACTGGTTTCAAACCAGATAGATATAAAACATCCACACTTCTCTTTGAAGACTCCCACCACTCATGTCTAAAGAGGTAGCGGCATAACTCTACTCAAAAAGTAAGACTTATCATGGCTTTGATGGTCTGAAATAGAGGACATAATTGAGTCCTGAAGTGCACGGACTTCCCTGCAACAGCAAATTAATTCGGTCTACTTAAATTCAGCTCCCTGAGGATAAAGAACATACACACACGCAAAAAAATCAATTAATTAAATTTTAATGAGATAACATACAGATTGTTTATCAGCATGTTTGCACTTCGCAATTCCAGAGTTTAATGAAATTGTCCTGCATGTGTGTGGTTTTAAGGTTGCCCACTGGAAATGAAATGCCTATTCTAAGAAACCACATGTACGCAGTTATTTAATTCAAATGCAGCTAAAATACACTTATTAATGAGCCAAATTGCCGAAATCGTACGTGGGATGCAGGTTGGGGGCTGGATGCCTATAGTTAACATCTGAAAGTATCTAGATGTGCTTCCAATTGAAAGGACTCTCATACAAGCAAATGGGTTTTGCATGCAGCATATGCAAAGAAAGTCCAGGGATTTAGAACTAAAATTGTTAAGTGATTTTCCTAACTGGCCTGATATGGTTTCTTAAACAGAGCTTGATACGTGCACTCTTCACACGAGATTTGTCATGTGTGCAACTTCAGGCCTCAGAGACTGCCTGTATAGCCCAGACTCACTAGTATTGACCTCTGTGAATGATTAATTGATTCAGTCTGCTAACACCAAGGGAGAAAGTTAAGAGAGGATTGATATTAGGATTACGAAGGCAGAAAGAGGTAAAGAAAAAGAACAAGATCAATCAGAAGTAAAGTGTGATCACCTTAAACATGGCAACATTGATAAGATGCTCCTACTTAAAGACGCACTCCGTGCTACAGTTTCAATCATGTCATCATTTATTTGGTTGTTCCAGTACAACTATTTATAGTATATAGTTCTGGAAAACTGAGTGTTCGTTGAAAGTGAATGGGAACCAAGTACAGTGGAGATCTAAAAAGCACTATGAAAATGTCAAATATAATCCAAATGACTCATTCACTCTATCCCAACCCTTACATACTTCCAGGACTCACCAAATCATTGCTTCTTTATTATCCCTTTCCCTTTTTATTATCAATCTAATCCACAATCACTGGATATGCTCTTCATAATATTTTTTTTGTTAAATTTTAATAATCTGAACAATATTTTTCACTCCAAAGACCCTTTTTTGGAATAAAAATTTTCCGTGGATGTTAAAGATTTTTCATTGAACCATCAATGGAAATAATGAACCTTTATTTTTATTTTTAATCTAGTTTTAACCTCGAATTTTTAACTATTTTAAAGGCATAAACTCTAAAAGCAAATGTTTATTGGTGGCATTTTTGACATTGACATTCGTGGAACCATTTGCACTACACAAAAGTCTCTTTGGAGTCACAAATGTTGTTCAGATTACTTAAATATTATTTACATCAAGTGGAAAATGGCTCTTTAGATTATTAAAATGGTTTTCAAATTAAGAAAACCGGTTTAAGGTCTCTTTAAAGACAAGCTACTTAGGGAACAATAATGGTTCTTCCATGCCATCAATGTGAAAACATCCATTTAGAACGTTTACTTCAAAATGGTACTCATACAAAATACAATACTTTTATAAAAAATTATAAAAAGTAGTTATTTTTCAAAGTTCTGCATCTCATCCATTACTCTAATTAAAAAATTACCCAGATAATTCAATGGATGAAATAAAGAAAAAGTCAACCAACTTTCCAAAGACATAAGGGTGACAAAATTATGACAGACTACTCTTTTATTCTTTCTGTTCTATCACTTTAAAATATGCATTGACAAAAATCCAAGACAGAAATAGCAGATCAGCTTAAGAACAGATTTTGCCACTCCAACCACACATACACACACACACGCACACACACACACACGCACACGCACACGCGCACACACACACACACACACACACACACACACACACACACACACACACACACACGCATACATGCAAATCTAACTTTACACATTCCTGATCGACTGCCTTATCTAAACAATAACTAAAGAAGAGAATGCCCATTTAAACAGACAGGGTACAACAATGAGAAATTATTGGGGGGAAAAAAACTCACGCACACAGCCATGGTAAACAAGACGTCCTCACATATTTCTGGCGACACCGCAGAGAAGCTAATCTCTATTGAGGCCCGTTGTCACGCTGACAGAGAGAAAAGCAGAGGCGATTGATCTGATCCGCTCTCATTAAAAGCCAAGCGGCAGATTTCCTCTGAGCTTTGGTCCCTACAGTGCAGCATGGGTCAGCCATTAGAGCCAGAGCTGCAAACAGAGGGAGAAATATTAAAAGCTTACAGGCAGCTTTAACACAGTGGGAACTGGCCGTGCTGAGGTACTAAGGGGGCTAACAAGGAGAGAAAAGGGGCATTAAGCCTCATTTTGGGGCTTGTGTTTGCACGGGCGCATCAGCATGAAACAGTGTGAGAAATGCAAAGTGGCACAAACTGCAAAATCCACTCATCATGACATGAATAAATAAAAACAGCGCAAGATGGCTGTCTCAAAGGGTATACTTTTCTTTAAAAGAAAAGAATTCAAAAAAAAAAAAAAAACTTGAAAAGGCAGTTCTCTCATTTTCATTTCCTGAGGAAAATGTCAAAATATATTGTCTCAGGGATTTCACCATAAAGCATAAACACTCCTGCAAACAACCCGCAGCTGATGGCCCCTAAACACACTCACACATACACATTACGTGGATTCTCTGTTATGACAGTTTCCTGACAGAAAATTGTCCTCATCACAAGCTTGTTTTGATATCAAAGCTCTTGTTTTCTGACGCATTAATGAGAACTGGAATGCATAATGTTACGCAAATATTTGCGAGCGACTTTCCAGCAGCAAAAACTCAATAATGATGTAACCAGGCTGCCGTATAAAGGAAAAAAAAGAGAGAGAGAGACACACACAATCTCTCACCCACTTCCCTGACGGAGGACAGCTGCAGCTGGTGCTTTGATTTAGCTCACATTAATGTCACAGCCCTTCGATATCTGATCATTTGTCCTGAATCAGTGAAGCTAATCAAAGCTAATAAGGCCCACAGGATGGACAGTGGGTTGAAAAAGCGGTGTGTGTGGTGGAAGCCAGCGTACGTGGGTGGTTTGTTTGCGATATACAATAATAATAATATCATATTTCACGAGAGCTACTTCAACGTTTCTTATATATGGTAGATCTCCCACGGTGAATGTCATCTTCAGAGTTCTTTTCCATTTGTTTTCTGACCCCTATTGCTTTTTAAAATGTGTAAAAGTAGCAAGGAGGCATGCAGAATAAATGTTTCATATCCTCAATAACCACCTCATTATGTCTTCCGTATCTACAAAATTGTATTCCTGTCCATGGACGTAATTACACTGTGACAATTAGCTACAGCGCACTGAACTATGGGATTAATGGCTCTCTCTCACCTATTAGATGTGTTTCGGCACACTGTGAGCGTTCACATTGTGTGTCAGTCACCTTGAACGGACTAAAACACACAAGCATCATATAACACACTCAAAAAAAAGCATTGAAAGCGATGCCTGGTGTGCCAGTGCGCTAGTGATTTTGCTCAACTGTCTTTTACGCATTCTCTTTCTGTCAGAGCAGTATTCTTTGGCTTGTTTTTTTTTTTACTTTATTATTTATTTAATGATTGAGTAATGAAGGACTCATGAATAATGTTCTCCGTGAACATTCACATCATTTGAAATGTATGGACGGCGGTCTGACATCCAGCCAATCTGGAAAGCAGACAGGAAAGGTGATTGAAATTCATTGCTTTTGTATGCGTGTAATTTGTTACCAGATCAGATCTCGCATGGCAATTCTAACACAAACTGGGCTTTTTTTTTTCTTTTTTTTTTTCAAACCCCCAATTAAATAAAGGCACAGTAAGACGCTATTGCTGTTTGGTAGAATGGATTGGAGGTGGGTGTGTCTGCAGTCTGTGGGGGGAAAAAAGGAAAGTATTGCTTTGTTTGATGGCAGTTTAAGAGAGTAACAACAAGAAAAAAAATTACAAATTGTTATTCTACCTTGTGCAGAGAAAATTCAATGGCTTTCTGGTAAATGCCACACCATTAAATAAGCTCTAACAGTCTCTGTGTGACCATTTGTAGCTTGCACACTTAGACGATGATGTGCTTTAAGCCCATACCCAGCTGTTATACATTATGTCTGTGCCCAGATTCAGAAAATAAATTTTTGGAAACATACTTGCATATTGCATTCAAGGGACACATTAAGAAACTATTCAAATGACTATAAACAGTCCTCTAGACAGTGAATAAACTGCTACACACAAAAATAATGTGTCAATCTTTTAAATTATATTCAGGAAGGTTTGTGCATATCAAACATATAATAAAACAAAATTACAATGTGTTTCTTTTTTTATAAGATTCATTTAGATCCATTAAACACATTTAAACTTATTTATGAATTTGGGATTTGAATTGCTCAGCAGACATTCCTACATTACCAACCATTACCATAGGTCAGCAATTTGGCATTTACCAAAATAATTTCCAACAAACATTTGCAAACAGGGGTCTTAAACACAGGGGGCGACCAATGTTTATTTATTACTGATGAGCACTAAGACACAGCAGCCTAAATACTGTGGGTAACTTTATCATTCTAACAATAAACAGAGCCGCATCAATATCAAATATTGTGGTGGAGAATCTGGTCATTATTTATTTTATGGGGACTTGTCTTATTGTCAATGGTGGTTTCAGCCCCGTCACCAAATTCTACAGCCACACTACACTATTTTCTAAAGCTCTCAATCTGCAATTAGTTTCCTTTCATAGTTTCTTACTGATTTCTCACATATTTAAAAACAATGAACTTATCCTCAGAGGCCATGTTCATTGTAGCAGAATTCCACAGTTACATTTGGGGAAAAATTCATATTGTTTAATGAACTATGCAACTTGCAAGAGTAGCTTAATTACATGCCAGTTTTTTGGATGTTAGTACAAATATGTTAGTCTTAAGTTTATCCTTAAGCTAGTGTGCTCCAAGACAATGAGACATTTCACATTTAGAAGATAAAAGCATTCAAAACTTGTAGTTTCTCATTTCCACTAATAGCACAACAATTTCCATGGCATTACTGTGTACTTCAGCTAAACCTAAAAGTTACTACTAAAACTGCTCACATATTGCATAATAAGACATTAACTCTTGTTTGATTGATAGCAGCTTCCAGTTCCAGTATGTAACTGGAGTGTTCACGGGATTCACCTTTGCATATACTGTAAAAGAGAAGAGTAAACAGAATCTGTCCCTATGTGAATCGAAGTGCTCCATGTTTATTAGTCAGAACAATGAGGAGTGGAACCCCAAAAAGCTGGGATTAGACATTAATTGGCGTTCTTAATAAATTAATCTAAAAAAAAGTGTTTACTCCAACACCTGCATGTGGCATCAGTAATGTCAGTCTGTCAGCTAACTGTACCATAAAAAGAATCACACATACAAACGTGAATATTGAAATAGCAAAATCAGTTATTGATGGGATAAATAATGAATTCCAAAAACAAAACACAATGGAGAACAAAATTTCACCAGAGAAAGTCCCTTTCAGTAACATAATTTGAACATTTATCTTCACCCATAAATTATCTAATAAACAGTGACATCACTATTAGATGTTATGTGGCCACCACAGGCAGAAAAGAGAAGACAAGGTCTTATACAGATCAATGAGGTCGTAACATCAAAACCCAGAATACTATTTCACCAGTGGTTCCCTCGAGATTTTTCTATGTGTTTTATTATAGGTTTTTCCATTTATGAATAAAAAAGGTCTTTGGGTTTAGGTTTTCTACACTTGCAGTCTGATTTACTAGTATGACAAAATGTATATTAAAATCTTACGTGTGTACATTAAGAAACATAAATTAATTAAATTAAAACATTTTCAAAAATTTTAAGCCAAACATAAGGCACAATCTTAAGTGACTGAAAGAACTTTGCATAAGAAACAATAACAACAAAAAGAGATATTATCAGAACCTTGTTCTGATCCAGATGTAAAAATCACTACATTTCAATGCATTCTTTTATATTCTCAAGGCAAACAGTAACCTAATTAGGATTTATATGTGCTTAAAGCAGGTAAGTGACACTATTAGGCCGAGTTTGTCTTTTGTGTTGGGTCGAGCAGCGGGGTCTGAGCCCCAGTGGACCCCTCTATGATTACAGCAGTAATTGTAGACGTCCCACTGTAAGGTGGTAATTAAAGCAGATGAGGAGATTTTCACATTAAGGCAATCTGAAATTGCTGACGGGTCACTGGGCTGACACAGCACGAGGGGCAATCCTTTATCCTTTATCTCAGCGCTGCACACAGCCAAAACGCAAGGCAGGGTTCAGTTCAAATAAACCAGTCTGTAATTATGTCCATCTGGGTAGGGTGCGATTGGGATATTAAAAGTAAGTGAAGTGTGATTTTAGGTTATATCAAAGGGCAGGTCCCCCTATAGCTCTCCCTAACATTATGAACACCTGAGCGGTTGGAGATTTTCTTTATGGATTTGGATTGGGTGCTCGAAACTGCACCTGCTCTGAAAAAGACAATCAAATCTCAGGAGCTGATTGCTTTCATTCTCTAATGCTAACACGATCAAAAATAAAGCATGAAATGATGTGTAAGCAGGCAAATGTATGTGATTGGAATTAAATTAAAAAAGTAGCGTTCACTTGTTAAAAAACAACAACATATAGGTTTATGATAGTTAGCTTAAAATGATACCAAAACAAGCATTTCTGTAACCTGAAATGAAAGAAATAAACTGTATTTTATTTATTATAAAATAATAAGTTCAGAATAAATTTGATTATGTTTTAAACTTAAAACGTCTTGCTGGTAAATGGGTAAAACCTAGTTGTTTGAAGTATAATGGCAAAGTATAAAAATTGAATTAAAATGTAAAAATGATGATTATTATTTATAAATCTGAAAAAAAAAACTAAAATCTAATATAAAGGGGAAAATGTAAAGATGTATTACACTTTTAATGTTTTGATGCTTGAAATTCTTTTTTTCCTTCTTTTCTTTTCTCTGTGACCCAAATAAATATATAAATAAATAAATAGATACATTTTTAAAAATTAAAAACAAAAAATAAATAAATCTTAGTGATCCTTAAATAACACTGCTGCACATAAATATACTGTACTACAATATACGTTCTGATTTCTGCATGCATACTTATTTTTCATGAACAACAGCACATAACTTTGTATAAATACAATTCGGACAATTAGTAAAACAAAATATCTCAGCACAGCACAAAACCGCCTTATGCCTGTCACGTCTGAGGCCATAGACAAAGATACTGCCACTGATCTGAAAGCCAAAACTGAAAGGTGCAATCAATCAAACAAGAGTTAATGTCCTTCCCATGTCTTTTAAAACAAAAACCGAATGTTGTTTCCGCCTGAAAAATCACCACTGAAAAGACTACATGCTGCTTAATTAAGTAACAGAAAATGAGGTGCACAGAAACCCATAATACAGTAGTCGTGCTTTCAACCACAAGCAATATTGCAGTCAGTCCAATATTGAGTGCTTCAGCAGTTTAAAGAGCCTGAGGATCAGTTTTTCTTGCTCTAACAGAAAAAAACACCCCTCTTGCTATGCAAAAGTGGCCATTTGGCTGACATTAATTAGTATTTTATTTATCATGCATCGCAGTCGAAGTATGTGATAAACACATCTTAACAATAATGCAGTCAGATGGATTGAACACAAAACTGCATGATTCACAATCATGCTTAAATAGCCATAAACCTGATACTTCGAATGCTTCTGCATAGTGAACACTAAAACGAATAAATCTTCTGCTGTGTATCACTTTGGGGTAAAACAACATCAATGGAAGCAATTTTTGTATAATTACATCAAGCGCTGGTGACAAATGCTGCTTAATTCTAATTGGGCTTAAAACCCGCTGCATAAAATAACCGGCAATTATCTATTTAACAGCTCAGACAGCCGAGTTACCACTAGAACTCATTTAACCTATATGCACAGTATATCCCCACACATAATTCATTTTATTGGATGGACCCCTAAAATGTGCATGTTATTACCTTATAGTAGTAATATATGCATCCTTAGGCACTACTGTATTAATATTTTAAGGTAAATAAGGTATAAAGATGTCTCTTTAATGGTCCTGCCCCAGTGACAAGTCGCTGTACCCCTAAAGGTACAATCTTTGCCTATTCTTTCTGAGAGTGTATCTGTGCAGAGGCTGCAAAATATGATGTTTCAAAGAAGTTGGAATAATATTTAACCATTTCCTAACCAGAGCATTATTTTTAAGTTGCCAGCCAGAGTTTTTGATCATATTCACATTCTTTTTTTTTCTGGCCCCTATGAAAAATACATGGATATACCAATATTAATATGTAAACAGTGAATATAATCAAAAGACAGAACAGAGCCTCTGTTTAAATATACATTGTATTCTTGCTCCATTCATTTTTTTTAATCAACACTTGGAATGTGGGTAAGTTTCATCCATAATAAAGAACAAAAAGCAGAGAAAAATGACAGCTGAGAAGATGATTAGAAAAGAGTTATCGAAGATCTTGTGTAGTACATTTGATGTTTGTACAATTTTATACCTTGTTGGTGTTGAAATTTTCTTAACAACATTACAAAGCATTGATTAATATGCAGTGAGGTGGTGATTGGTGATCAGATTGCCATAGTTCTGCATGAACAACTTTCGTTCACTCTTCAGAGTTATTTTTAGATCTGGAAGTATTATTTCAGAATATCCCTAACAGCACCCCTCTGCATAACAGTGAAAACACAGATTGTCTAGAGTAACTTGTCAATAGTTAGGAAGTTTTGTGTCATAAATGACAGAAAACGCAGAGGAAAGAGACACTAGTGCTTCAGACTGTCATGAAGATGCTGACTGTTTGCAAGGCTGTGGATTAAGAGTAATAATGCTGTAAATAATGTTTTTTTGTAAGAACTTTGAAAGACCTCAATGTATCATTTTGACTTTCAAAGTGCCAGTAGCCACTGAGGTGCATTTTATGCATCATCAATCGTCTTTAACGCTATACTGAAGAAAAAGTCACCTATACATCCTGGATGGTCTGAGGGCGGGCAAATTATCAGCAAAATTGTAAATGGTATCCTCAATTTTCAGTTCTGAATGGCACACAACCCCATCATTTATACACATTTACCCCTGATGTCCTTCCATAACCAGAATACGGAAATGAATGTAAAGACTGGTAGTGTTTACATGGGCACAGGCACACATGAACACAGCTCATGACCCTGAATTTAGTGCATTATTAATACATCCCTGCTGGCAGTTTTTTCAATAACTTTTATTCTGATTGCTTCATTCCTCTCTCTATCTCCATGTCCTTTCCAGGAGTGCACAGAGCCTATGGCTACATGCTTGTCTATTAAGAAGAACATAAACACTGATGTGCATGTTGATCTTTTGTGTCACTCTCTCTTAATCAGTCGCTCTGTGATTCAGACCAATAAAAACAGTTCTTTACACCACAGTTGCTATGTTTATAGATGCAGTATGCATTAGTCAAATACTGTTATTACAGTACATCAAATCCTTGTCAGTTACAAATGCAACAAATGTTATAATATAAGGAAGATGACATTACATGCACACTTATAATGTGATTTTGGCAATAATGCAATTTAACTTCACATCATATAAACAAAATTATACTAAAACTAATGCAATAAAGTATATAATTAACCCAATAACATTATACTTTGTGGTGCGTGCTGATTGTAAACCCAATAAATGTGTGTAAACAAAGAAAACGCACAGCTTCAGCTTACAGCTTCATGAATGAACTCTGTGACATTATTCCGAAGTTTTACCTCCAATCTGAATATATATATCTTTACCCAGAGACACAAAGAAATTGAAAAAATGTTATTTACCATGGTGAAAAATAACCTTTCATTCCTTGAGTAAAAATGTCGGCAGTAACACACTGGGTATGAAAATAATGGCAGTAAAATAATCAAACTTACAGCGAACGATCAGAAAAATAAAACTAGTATGTGAATGGGAGTGAAGATGTTTGCGTGTGTGATGCAAATATCGTACTGTCATTAAGTCCATACTCTGCTTATTGAAAGTTAGTGCATTTTTGGTTTACATATAAGCATAGTCAATGTTGTAATTGTTACCAAACCTAAACCAATCAGAAATGTTTACCTTGAATAAGAGCACCCAAGTACATCTAAATCTTACCACATAATTATAATTATCTCCTCCTGTTGGTTTTGTGGGCTTAAAATTATATAGTACATGTACCTATAAATCTTGTGTTGAAATTCACAAATTAACTTTGATATTAGTCAACAAATCTTGTTGACTAATACGATATGTTATACCAACTTAAAGTCTGCAATTTACAGTATATTCAATTGTGAACGAATCCTTTACTCTTACCTCATTAGCATCTCACTTTGTCTTGCTGTCTCATTTTAGCTTTCCAGAAATGCTACCCAACTTAAACAGGAGTTCACATTACAGCAGCTTAAACACAGTATAATGAACCATTCATTTACGACTAAAAATGGAATCAGGTTAGGGATTTTTCATTCGCAGCATTTGTTGCAGTTTCACTCAGCAGGTCTCAAAAACCATGAACACACAGTGGGAATGTTCACATGAAAGTGCACTTCCTTTCCCTGTGCTGTGAAATGTTAAAATCAACAAGGATGCCAACAGTGTTAACACTTCCAAAAGCTCAACATTGTTTTTTTTACAAGATTAATAGTTTTTTTGCCTAAGCATCTTCCAAAGCTATGATCTGTTTTTAGCACTCCACACAAATTGTTGTCATTATTGGAGCACCCCAAAACTGATATTTTAAATTAGTAAAAGAGTAAGCTTTATAATGAGCATCAAGTTGTGTTTTATGTGCCCTAGTTCTCAAACTTGACGCGTTCACTTTTATACCTATTGAGCTCACGTTGCATATGAAAACCAGCAAAGTTATGCACAGATGATCTGTCTCTTCCGTCTTTTCTAACAAAAGGTCTCATTTGCAAAATTATCTGCAGTGTAAAATGTGATTATTGAAATATGTTTTATAAGAAAGTTACTGTGTTTTTTAGTCTTTCTACTTAAAAATTTAAAAGGTTTAATTTAAAGTATTACTTGCAATCCTTGCAATACTCACCTACAAAACAATTGATTTGTGTTGGAACAACATGAAGGAATTAAGTTAGTGTATTAGTTTTTACAAATTTAAGTGGATTGAACATAAAACAATTAAGCTGTCCCAAAAAAAAAATCTAAAGAATTGTGTTGTTTCAGCTCATTATACTCAAGTAGTTTGAACAAACAGTAATCGTATTTTTTTGAGTGTTTGTAATCATTTGGGTTACGTTTAGAAAATAGTTTTCTATGCCATTTTTTCAGTGTTAACAGACCGTATTATACGTTTCTCATATAAAGCTGTCTTATAGCTTTGTGTATGTTCACACTTGGCAGGTTTGGTTAAACTAAAATGAACTCGGGTGCATTTGTACTGTTTGTGTACTGGCAGCAATGTAAAGTTTCAAGTGCGAGAGAGAATAGTCGGGCAGGCAAAGGTTGAAACGGGAACAAACTACGACATCAGGGTAATCTATAGAACGTAATCCAGAAAACAGGCGACAGGTACGTGGCAGGCAGCTAACAATCATATACGGTAAATCAATCAAAAAAACCACAACACAAACAGGAAGAACAATTTTCCGCTCAGAATTGCACACTTTACAGATAAACAAGACTATGCAATAAGAGAGAGTGACTGAAGGGTTTATATAGTCAGAGTAATCAGTGAGAATGATCTTGTTCTTGTTGAGATTGTTCACAGCTGTAGTGGGTGTTGATTGGTGCAAAGAATCATGGTAGTTGTAGCTCATGTGAATAACAGGTAGTACATACAGATAGCTGGAGTACCCTGTAATGAGTTCAGTGGGGAATCCAGTTGATGATCGTAACAATATCCTTTTTTTTTTTTTTTTTTAATTGAACTATTCATTTAAAAATTAGTTCAGTACTCACCTACAGAACAATTATGACACTATGAAATGTGCAGTTTGGCAAACAAAAGGGTTGTATAAGACTACATTTTTATTGCAACTCGCAGATTCACCTGGACAAACGGCTGCATTTCTAGAACCCTATTTCCATCCAGTATGGGGTGGTTGGGTTTAGGGTTAGCGCTACGGGTAGGGTATGGCCATATTATAGGGTCCTAGAAATGCTTTCCTGAAACTGAAGCCTCTCAGGTTGTGCAAGAACATACTATTGCATTCAATTTTCAGCATACTAAAACGATCAAATCATAAGAGACTCTAATAATAGAGCTCAACTACTTTATGTCTTTAGTTTTTGTAATTAACACCTGTTTGCCATCAACTTTAGAACTTCTGGAATCAACTTCAGTGTTTGACTGTAATGCAAACGAACTGCAATATCCTGTCACCCAAGGTAGAACTCTTATTTTCACAAGTTTTGTTACTGTTATTTAGCAGATAACAGAAAATGTAAGGTTGTCTGACTTATTAGCACTTTATTTTACAATATCACAGATAAGATCCATAAAGATTGTGTACAAATTTTACAGAATCAATTAAGATAAACAATTTTTTTTTAATGTACTAAATCATAACTACAGGAATCAAGGAGGTAGACAAGTGAAAGTAAAGGTAAAATAAATGAGTGGCCACATAGAAACATGAATGTGAGCATAATATGATGTTCTTACTAATAATCACATCTGATCTGGTCACATCATATCACATCAGATCTAGCAAATCAAATTAGCCTCCAAAACTGCACTGTCATGTAAATGAACGACCCAAATGCATTACGTTTTTTTGGTTTTAAGTTAAAAACAGTGTAAACACCCCTAAATGATCGTCAAAAACAAATTCAAACTCTTTACCAGGTGCACCCTCCAAAACCTACAGTAGAAGAGAAATGCCAGCAAACGCTCCTCAGACCAAAATAGGCAGACTTTCCTATGTGAATTATTCTTTAATAATTTGTGATCACTCATATAGTCTAAAAGCCGCGATGAAGAATTCTCCCTCATTTGGTCTCCTAAAGATGGCCTCAAAGATTTATTAAAACATGCTATATAAAGGGTGGGAGTAAAAATAACTGACACTGATATAATTTCTCACCTAGACTGGCTGCAGACCACCTCAGGGATCAACCAGTGTTGAGAAAGAGAGAGAGCATGTATGTGTTTGGTGGTCTTCGTGTTACAGGGGGTAGGAATTACTGTTGAATTATATGTTGAATTGACCTTGAGTAAATCCCAAATTCTAAGGCTGTGGCACTTTCACACGAGGTATTTTTACACAAAAATTATTCTATAACATGTTATGTCATCATGTTGCATTTAATATTCAGTTGTGGGAAAAATCACATGAAAATGTTCAGTTTCACTACGTACTGGATTTGCCATAGTAAAGTAGTAATATTTTAATGTTAATATGTAATTTGGCGCATCCATGGAGATATTTTTAAAGCATCCATCCATCTATCCATCTTCATCCATTCACTTAGTAAAAAGACAATTGCTCTAATCAACAAATATTTACATTTTTTGTGACTGAAAATCAAACTTATTCCACCAAATGTTGCATTCTTAACACTTATTAACGTTAAAACATTGATATTGCCTTGTATAAAAATAATAATGCTCTAAAAGAATGTATTTTTCAATTTAAATTTATAATTAATGTTGGCAATAGTTTGCACAACAAAATAAAAATTGTGTATTACTCAAACATAAAGTATAAGTCCAGCAAAGCTCCAAGTTAAAAATTTCAAAGTTGTCTCTTAATTGTTTCCATAGCTGCTTACTTTAAAAATAAAATATTTTAAACAACCAAATAACATGTTAATGAACATCAAATTAAACATTTTGCCTAATTGTATTACATATTTTCTCAAACATCTGTAGATAAACAGGCTGCCATTCAGTCAAGACTGTGATGAATAAACATTGACATTTAGAGCTCATTTGCAAAAATACCAAACACAAACCAATAACTCCTTTTAATTCCGAAAAATAAACAAGGGTTAATAAATGATTGTGGCAGGAGAGGGGCCAGGCTGTTGTGGATTAGTCAACCAAATGAAGTGACATTATAGGGAAATATTAAAACAACACAAAGGACTGATATATAGGCAAAACTCCCTTATGCTTTTATGATATCCATATTACCATAGCAACACCATGGAGTCTGGACTTGAAGCTATTTGCCCTTTTGTCTTGTTTTGTTCTATTTCTACTGTATTCATTTGAATAAAGTTGCTGACCCTGACTCTTTTCACACCGCTTAAATAAATCTTCAGCACAATAATCTTGACAGTTAGAGAAACTTAATCATAAACAAGTTCCACTCATTCTTTTCATTAAGCATCTCAGCAAAACCATTATTAGAGGTTAGAAACACATCATAAAATTTATTTTTAAAAAATGAATTTCTGGTCATAAATCTCAGCAGTCAATGTAAAAGAAGAAGTATGAGGGAAGAGCCAGATGAGGATTTTATAATAAAAGCAAGCATACTTATGATAATAATTAGGGGTTTTAGAAAGGGTTTAAGGGGCGACGCGGTGGCGCAGTGGGTAGCACGTTCGCCTCACAGCAAGAAGGTCGCTGGTTCGAGCCTCGGCTGGGTCAGTTGGCATTTCTGTGTGGAGTTTGCATGTTCTCCCCGTGTTCGCGTGGGTTTCCTCCGGGTGCTCCGGTTTCCCCCACAAGTCCAAAGACATGCGCTATAGGTGAATTGGGTAAACTAAAATTGTCCATAGTGTATGAGTGTGAATGGGTGTGTATGGATGTTTCCCAGAGATGGGTTGTGGCTGGAAGGGCATCCGCTGCGTAAAACATATGCTGGACAAGTTGGTGGTTCATCCCGCTGTGGCGACCCCAGATTAATAAAGGGACTAAGCCGAAAAGAAAATGAATGAATGAGAAAGGGTTTAAAGGTCCAGTAAAATTAAAATAAAATTTAGTATAAGTATGTTAGTCTTAAGGATATCTATAAGTCAGTGCCCAAAAACAGTGACAAAATTTGCATATAGAAGATATAAACATCCAAAGCTTGCAGTTGATCACTTCCGCCTAGATGGATCAATGATTACCACATACTTCTGACCAATCAAATGCTCTCTAGTATCTGACACGTCCCACCTCCTTCAAGATGCTTCTCATTTGCTTTTCATGTGATGCTCTTGATCTCAACCATCCTCACTGGCAGAGCTGTGATAAAAATTAAACGATATTGGTTGTTTTTTTTAAAGAGGAGGAGCTACTATATGTCCCGCCCTGTCTTTATGATTCAGTTGAGATTACATTAACATTTAACAGTTAACATTTACAATGTGCATTTTGTTAGTGCACATTGGTATTCTTTAGGTGGACAATTAATCGAAGTGCAAGTGAATCCACTGAATAATTGTATGCTTTGGTAATTTTCAATCAAAGTCTGATCATTTGCTACTGCATTTGGAATGGCGGTGTTCTGTCAATTTGTCCTACCCTGTAAGATTCAACCTATTCAAAAAGTAGGTAGGGCATTTTGATGACGATATTACTGCCTATCAGAATAAATTAATATGTAGAATGTTGTGATATGAAGCTGTAATATCACCCTAACCTATCCCAATTCCTAACCTCAAACTCAGAACCATTCAAATCTGACGGGTCATAATTTGACGGGTAGGATAAAATAACAGGACAGCCGTTCTTCTCTGTTGATGTCAGTTTGATAACTTCAGCCACATTTTCTTAAACACGCCTCAGTTACCTTTAGTTTGCGATGAGGTAATGATGTGCAAAAAGAAAGCCCCGCCCCTACTCAGTATTCTGTTTCAGTAACAATAAATGTCACAGCAATTTCGGGTTAACACAATCTTTAAACATTGTCTGATGTCCAACTGACTTTAAAGAAAAATGTTAAAAGAAATCACATTTTCAGAGATTTAATTTTTCTGAGCACAGGTGTCAAAATCAGTTGCTGGAGGGCCGCAGCTCTTCACAGTTTAACTTTAACCCTAATTAAACACACCTGATCAAACTAATTGAGTCCTTCAGGCTTGTTTGAAACCTGCAGGTAAGTGTGCCGAAGCAGGGTTGGAACTAAAGTGTGCCTAGCTGCGGCGTTCTGTTTTCTGTTTTCCGCCATTTCCTATGTTCATCAGTTCCACCTGTGTCCAATTAGTTCCATTATGTACTGTGTATTTAAGTCCTGTGTTTTGTTCAGTCCAGTGTCTGGTATTGAGTGTACGTCATGTCATGTTGTCGTCACTCAATGATGATGATGATGATGATGATGATGATGATGATCATCATCATCATCATCATCACTGTGAATCGTCTTCCTGAGTGTCCCATTTGTAAGTGTTCTGTTTGTAATAAATCTATGTGTTTTGATAACTCCCGTGTTTCGTGCCTTTGTGGAAAGCAGTCATGACAAAAATGAGTTTGACACCCCTGATATAGAGTATGTTTTCATCCACTAACTCTATTTGTAGGAGAAGAGTTTAATTTGAGACTTTTGTTTGCATTTTCATCTTCTGGGTTTAAAATCTTGATGCTGGTTGTGTAGTGGCAAATTGCCTGACTAGCTGATGATATACAAGTGTCTCAATTATTCATGCAACTGTGTCTTTATGCTATGAGAAAATGCTCTGCTTAATTATACAGAAAGACAGCTTTCTACATTTCTGTGACAAACACCAGAGATGATCTCATAGACAAAGTGTTTGTTTTGTTTTTGTAAGAGTTTCATTTTAATGAGCGAAATGTTGTGTGCTTTGCTTCTAATCCAATATATATAAACAAAACGATCTGAATCAGAAGCCGCTTTTTCTTTTTTTTTCTTTTTTGTGTTACTGTTTGTTTTTGCACCCTCTCCTCCCTCTCTGCAGTTAAATGCATGCCTTTTCTTTCTTACTTTTTTTTTTTTTTTTTTTTATATATATATATGATAACTAGCCAGTGCCGAAGAGGATATTATGACCATTTAAATTGATCAGTTATCTACCAAAAAAGCATCTATTATGAATATAGTAAGAACATAGGAAAAAATCTATCTTTTTTTTTTTCATAAAAGTTCCATAAAAAAATCTTATTTATTTACTTAGTCATTAACTAGTCAGTCAAAAAAAACAACTGCAACACTATTCAAGTAACATTCTTGTAACAAATAATGTTAAAGTTTCATTCTTATATCAAAAACAGGACTCAATAGCTCAACTTGCGTCTCATTAGAACTCCTTTTTCCTTGAGTTAAATAAAAAAATAAATAAACCCCTGGCAAAACATCACATTTAATTTAATAAATACAATCTGAAACATTGTGCAGCCCTACATGCGCGCATACATTTATTGCCATTATAGGGCAGTAAATTTTCTTCTTATTACTGAAAAAAAAAAAAAAAGCCAAAGGCATCTTAGGACATAAACCAAGTGCTAAGACAAAGCCACAGGCAATGACCTCAACACATCATCTGTTCAGCAGAAGAAGAAAAAATGTAGCTTGCACTGCATGAGTCAAGGTCCAGAGAGTTGGCAGGGCAGATCATTAGGTTTCCCCGACTTCGCAGTTATCGCTCCTTCAAGAACTGCTTTCAAAAGAAGAGAATCGCAACCATAAAATCAGAAACCTCCAGAGAATAAAACCACAGTCTTCATTAAAAACTGAACATCCTACTTGCTAAACAGACAGTATTGCACTTAAAATTTACATACCAGTCACACACCAGCAGTGATAATGTTTAAGTGACCTACATTTGCTCTATGGGAAGAAATGTGTAAACAAAAAATATTTAACAAATGTCTAAAATAACTTGTATATGAATAAAATGATATATTGTACAATTTAGGATAGAAAATAATACAATTCAATGTGTTTTGATAGAATTGAGAAGAATGAACATTATCACTATGATGATATATAAATACTGAAAATACAACATTTTATCTTTAAAGTACAAATGAAATGGAAACTAACTATATGATTTTGTTCAAAACTAGCTCACATTGCTAGTTTTGTGGTGAACAATTCATCTGTGCATGTCATTAAGAAAAAAATTATTTTTTTCAGTTAAATTGTAAGATTACATATGTCAAATGTCAGTTTTGACAAACAGAAATGGTGAGAAGGACGTGTCTGTTAGGTTGTAATAACTCTTCAACAACACATTTCCAGATCTTTCTGAATGAAATGCCTACGTTACTACATCCAATCAGCTTGCAGCAGAAAAAAACAAGCCATGTCCACTGTTTACTCATTTAATATTCAATTTCTCTAGGAACTGCGTCAAAATACAAAAATAAATAAATAAAAATAAACGGTCACAGCTTCCGGTTCATGTGGACTTTAAATATTTTCTTTTGTGTGAAATATACTCCTCCAGACAGGAAATATATTTTTAATGAAAGAGTTGCTCACGTTCTACCTCCGACCTCAAAGCTTTTCTTGTTCATCCTCTGCCTATGATAAAAACACAGCTTATGCTAGTTGTCCTATCATTTAAGAGTGAATGCTACAGAAATGGCTCCACAAATGTTACCTGCAGGGAACTTGTCCAGATCAACAAAAGAAAACATCTTTGTGAATCACAGCCCAGCAGCCATTACCTGACACCTGGGTCTCGGTGGAGTACATTCACTCTATTCTCTGCTGTGTTCATCATGCCAACAATAGTAGCTTCCAATGCCAAAAAATACATCTTAGATATGACTTAAAAAATACAATTTGCTTATTTTTCACAACACAGACTTGAGTTTTCCTTTCAGAATCAGAAAAAGCACACACTCGCACACTTTTAAAACCATCATATGACAATAAACCTAAACTGTAAACTCAGTTTTAGTGCTTTTAAAATGGAATTTCTTAAAACATTTACATGACAAACAGTCAAAATGAAGTAGCACCTGGATCAATAAAGCAAACTCAACGTGAGTGCTGTTTAGCTTAAAAGAGTGACAAGCAAAACGCAGCTCATGTTTAGGATTTTAATAATGGGAATGTTAAGAATACGGCATGTGTTAACCAATGACGGCAAGACTTGTCATAATTGTAATATGAGCTGAAGAAGGGAGACACCTCAACTAATTTGTTCTGAAGCATGGGGATTTCAAGCTCGCTTTGCAAGCTAATGATTTTAAAAAGGCTCAATTAGTGAAACCTGACAGGCAGGGCAGGTATCATTTGTCACAATGGAAGGAGACTTTTTGAGGTTAGACATTTCTAAAAGTTATTTTGAAAATGTCACTTGCTTGTCCAGGCAAGGGTGTAATTTCTAACTCCCATACTAAACTTTTTTTTTTTTTTTTTACTTGATTATAGTCTGGACATTTGCATTTTCATTGAAATGATTGTATTGGATATTGTATGGAAGATCAACTGTCAAAGAAGCCCATCAATTAGATTTATTTGACCAAATTGAACATGGCTGTGCTGTGAATGTCAAGAGAATATGCTATATCAGTAGACAATTTACAATGAAACTTTTAATGAATGTTTCAATCAGTGTCTCTCTTAGATTTTGTCTCAAACACGCATCATATGAGGAAATTAACACCTCTTTCTCCAGAACTGCTCTGATAGTGATTCTTTTTTTTATAAATGTGACCCTGAAATGCGAAACCAGTATGTTACATAAGTATTTTTGCCAATAACCAAAAAAAACCAAAAAGAAAACATGGTATCGGTAGAAAATGAAACAAAACTCATTTATTAATTAGTAATATGCATTGCTAAAAATTTTCTCAGTATTTAGATTTTTTTTACTCCCAGACATTCTACAATAATAGTTGTATCGATGCCAGATATTGTCCAGTCATAACAAACCATCAATGTAAAGTGTATTTATTCAGCTTTCAGATAATAAAAATAATCTCAATTACCAAAAAATGACACTTATTACTGGTTTTGTGGTCCAGGGTGAGATGCATGCAACATTGGCTCATTCTGAAAACGTAGCCCTATATACATTTCTGCAGATTGCAAATTATGTAGCCAGAAGTTTGTATGGCTGCATTTCATTTTTAAAATGAATGCTACGGGGCGGTATGACGCCCTTCCTTTTCGCGCTTACCAGCTGACCGCTTACCTCCATGTGGATGGCTTTCCCGCTGTTGCCAGTTTGTCCAGTTAGCTCGCTATGTACGTCGATTGCGCAGAGGGGAGTTGATCATGATGACGGGGTTCGGGTCCGATGAGGAATGGTTCCACAAAGCGAGTAAGACAAAAACAGAATCCAAAAAATAAAATAAACAAGTAAATAACAGGGTAAGAATGTGGTAAAATCTGAAAACGTGGTAAAATCAGGCAAGGGCTTTTCTTTTTCTGGAATGCTTTTTAAAATTGTCGGTTGGGTTTAGGGAAGTGGGTGGGAGGGTCAATCTGTGCTTTTGAAAATACTATTGGTTGGGTTTAGGGAAGGAGGAGGGTGGGTCAGTCGATCGGTCAGTCAGTCAGTCAGTCATTCAGTCAGTCAGTCAACAGCGGCCTCTGGTGGATTTACGTGAGAACAGCAGGTGTGAATGACACTCACGAGAGAAATTTAATATCTGAAAAAGCATACACAGCGGCCTCTGGTGGATTCGCGAAAACAAAAACTTCAAAAAAACGTAGCTCCTGGGACGTATTTGGCAGTCTCCAGAAATGTATATAGAGGTACGTTTTCAGAATGAGCCTGGGTTGGATGCATAAATTGTTGTTAAATGTAACAGATTTGGGGAAAAATAAAAAGATTTCAAAGGAACCTATAAATACTTAGTTCATCATGAGCATTTCTAAATCAGCACTCATGAACAATTCTGTGCTTTTGAAGATATCAGAACTTATGAGACATTGACCATACAACTAGAGACTGTTAATCTCCAGAAAGAACCAAAAACAAACATTTACTTTGAATGAACTATTTTTTAAGCACACTGAACAGATCTACATAAACCTGCCAACTTAATTACCTGAAAGTTTAAAAAAAAAAGTTCTTCCAGCTCTTCTAGTATATGGTTGAGCAGAGAGAGACTGCACAAGCATCTGCACAAGCCAGGCAGGTCACAGAACCCAAGGCATGAAGCTTTGTTCTCAGTGGCAGTGTTAAAAACAGCATTTGTGACAGCTCAGATTAAGTTGGAGCCAAGGATGTTCAAACAGAGACTGATAATGAAAGTAACCTCCAGAGCGCTGACTCTGTGAACCCCCCGCTGTAACATGGCCACTATCTCCATTTGCCAAGCAGGCTTGCATGCTCAGCGGCGCTTCGGGGGAGGCCTGTTCCTCTGACACTGCAAAGCCAACCCGGATACCAGTCGGCGAAAATAGGACGACTGCATCGTGCACAAAATAGAATGGAAATAAAATGTCAGACGGTGCCAGAGAATTTCGAATTAAATTTAATTTGTGTGTCAGTTTATCAGCTATTGTTTATGGCCTGCTGACAGAACTAGTCACCAGGTTTGTGCATGGCCAAACAAAACATGGCAAAGATGCAGCAGAGCTTAAAGCAATGTGAATCTATAGAGACAATGTAGCAGAGCACCATAAATGGTAGACAAAAATAATGGTTTAGTATGTATGTTTCTTAGTTTTAAAGTTTCAGTATAGTAGGTCAATACAGGAGAGAAAAAAGCAAACCATTTTAAATAAAGTGCTAAATTCATTGGAGAATGTTTTTTTTTACAACATGAAAACAAGACAGGGCTGCATGGTGGCGCAGTGGGTAGCACATTCGCCTCACAGCAAGAAGGTCCCTCGGCTGGGTCAGTTGGCATTTCTGTGTGGAGTTTGCATGTTCTCCCCGTGTTGGCGTGGGTTTCCTCTGGGTGCTCCGGTTTCCCCCACAAGTCCAAAGACATGCGCTATAGGTGAATTGGGTAAGCTAAATTGTCCGTAGTGTATGTGTGTGAATGGGTGTGTATAAACGTTTCTCAGTGATGGGTTGCAGCTGGAAGGGCATCCGCTGCGTAAAACATATGCTGGATAAGTTGGCGGTTCATTCCGCTGTGGCAACCCCAGATTAATAAAGGGACTAAGCCGAAAAGAAAATGAATGAATGAATGAATGAAAACAAGACAACTACTGTAGATAACTACATAAAAATGAATGACCTATACATCCCATATATCTAAACTGTAGCTGATCTATCTGGTGCAGCATAAATAAGCAATCACTTGAAGCATGTCTCATACATTTAAAATTATAAAATGCCGATATAAAAAGCATAGCCAGATTTAACTCTGTTGTGACACAGGCAATGGACATTGCCAAACTGTCAAATGTTTTAAGAAGTCTTGGATGCAAACAGATATAAAAATACTGAATGTGTATCAGTATGTTATATCCGTGCATTAAGTCTTAAAGTTAAAGCAGTCATAATAAAACAAAAAAACAGTGTATTAAAAATGCACTGCTTTTATTACAGCAATTTAGTAAGGGTTAACCTCTTTCTTTTAACAAATATGTCTGCATCAAAACATGAAAAATGCAGTCTTGTTTAAAGAATTGCAATGATCTTTTACTGGATATAAGATCATGTTATTTCTTATCATAAGTGGTTTTATTTAATTCAACAGGTAAATTTGTGGCTGTACTGCATGTTTGAACTTTAATATCATTCAAATAATAGAAGATGTTTTCATCAGAAGAATATGAGTTTCAAAAGTTTTGAGAAGCATTTAATTAACACATTACAGTTTAACAAAACCCGTTAGATTTTAGTCAACTAAAATTACACTTAAACAACTCAGAAGACTAAAACAAAACTGCAATTAATAAATCAATCAATTCATTAAATTAATAAACTAACACAACAACACACACTACAGTTTTGTGGTAAAATTACTATAGAATTAAAATAACAGAGACTACAGGCAGTCCAATACGCCCTTTTGTACAGTAATTTGTATTATCAACCCTAAATAAATATTTTAATCAATCAATTAATCAATCAATTAATTAATACAATTATAAATAAATATAAAAAATTACGTTTCAATAAAAGTAATTTCACTTAACTTTTCAACATCAAAATATGTCAGAGCAGAGATTAAGGTCCAAAAATGCAATTCATATGCATACATAAACAGGAAACACCACAAGCTACAAGCAACTGTTTATTAACAGTAATGTTTGTGTCTGTTCTTATCCTGCAGCAGCAGCAGCTCGCTCTGTGTTATTTTCGGATATGTACACAATACCATAGTATGTAGATATAAACAACACTGTTCCATCCTAAGGGGGAAACTCCACACGTGCACTGCATGGTTAAAACAACACTGTATTCATTTGGGAACCATGTGTACTGCACTGAAGAGCCCTGTACGGAATATGTCCAATATGAATACAAGTACTGCACCACACCGACCATCCAGTCATTTTTCAATGGACTTGTTATGATGGCAGCCAACATTGGGGAGAGAGCAGGGTCAGAGCATTGTGAAGTGAGAGCCAGACCCTTCCCAAGGTCAGTCTTACTCAATACATCACATCAACTCACCCCGTGGCCTCCACAAGCCGACACGCCATGGTCACATCCTCACATCATAGAAACACTTCTTGCCAAAACAAATCACCCAGAGGGCATCCCAACCAAATCATTGCTCTCAGCTCAGAAACTCTTTCAATTATGCAAACAGAAGAGTGTGGCCAATGGAATATTGTAAAAAATATGTCGGTAGGTCAAGTTGCAATTTTTAAATTTGCAATTTAAGAAACTTTCCATGTGTTTAGGAGAACAAAATTGTCTTTTCTGAGGAACCTGTCACTTATACAACTGGTAATTTTTTATATACACTAGATTATGTTTGTTTGTTTGCTTGTTTGTTTGTTTGTATACTTTATTTTCCCTCAAGGGGAAATTTTCTGTGGACTCACAGAGCATTTCAGCAAGTTCTGACACAATAAAAATTATTTAAAAAAAAACATGCAAACATTAAACAACATTATGGTAACCGTTTTGTGCATGCATGTGGATAAAATGCAATGGAACTGGAAGTGGACAATGTTGGCTAGTGATCAGCAGCAAACATCTGGGAGCAACAGAATGTCAGACATATCTTGGAGGTCACAGCAGCCAATCATTTTGATGACAGGCTTTGGCTCTGGCATTTCAGAATTGCCAGATCAATGCGTTCTTATAAAAGACCTGCTGAGACAAAGTCACGTGATTTGTTTCTAGGAATTGACTAATCATAGTTTATGCATGTAATGATTTAAAATAGAAAAAAATCTAACTTTACAATAAGGTTCAGTCTAGGACTGCACAATATATCACAAAATTATCATTATCGTGATAACAGTATATGCAATTTACATATCGCAAACATTGTTACATTGGTTGTTTATTTGAATTTGACCAATCAGTTGGGGCCTTAATATCTTTATAATAATAATATCCCAACCTCAGTAGTTGCTGTTCTGCTATTGGCTTGAGCGGCCCAAAGATGAAACCGGAGCTGAAATCAAATACTATGATGTAAGTCAAGACAAGAGAGGAAAATGACAACAGGCAATCAGAGTCAGAATATCTGCTGAGGTTTTCACTCACAGTGTTTTAAAAACTAAATGTTTGAACCTTGACACAGTTTTTTTATTCTGAGTTAATATTAAATATTAGATCAGAAAAATTTTAATCGCAAAACTCATCAACATCACATTTCGCATATACTGCGTTGTTTTCTCTTGATATAAACTTGGCATACAAACATTTTGTTAATGGTTAACATTTTTGTTAATTTGTTAAAGTGTTAACAATGTATTAGTTAGAAATAACTATCAAAATTGCTTAATATATGCAGCAAATAAATATATATATATATACACATACATATACAGTCGTGGCCAAAAGTTTTAAGAATGACACAAATATTAGTTTTCACAAAGTTTGCTGCTAAACTGCTTTTAGATCTTTGTTTCAGTTGTTTCTGTGATGTACTGAAATATAATTACAAGCACTTCATACATTTCAAAGGCTTTTATCGACAATTACATGACGTTTATGCAAAGAGTCAGTATTTGCAGTGTTGGCCCTTCTTTTTCAGGACCTCTGCAATTTGACTGGGCATGCTCTCAATCAACTTCTGGGCCAAATCCTGACTGATAGCAACCCATTCTTTCATAATCACTTCTTGGAGTTTGTCAGAATTAGTGGGTTTTTGTTTGTCCACCCACCTCTTTAGGATTGACCACAAGTTCTCAATGGTATTAAGATCTGGGGAGTTTCCAGGCCATAGACCCAAAATTTTAACGTTTTGGTCCCAGAGCAACATTAGATATCACTTTTGCCTTATGGCACGGTGCTCTATCGTGCTGGAAAATGCATTGTTCTTCACCAAACTGTTGTTGGATTGTTGGAAGAAGTTGAGGGTGTTTTGGTACCATTCTTTATTCATGGCTGTGTTTTTGGACAAAATTGTGAGTGAGCCCACTCCCTTGGATGAGAAGCAACCCCACACATGAATGGTCTCAGGATGCTTTACTGTTGGCATGGCACAGGACTGATGGTAGCGCTCACCTTTTCTTCTCCGGACAAGCCTTTTTCCAGATACCCCAAACAATCGGAAAGGGGCTTCATCGGAGAATATGACTTTGCCCGAGTCCTCAGCAGTCCATTCGCCATACTTTTTGCAGAAGATCAATCTGTCCCTGATGTTTTTTTTGGAGAGAAGTGGCTTCTTTGCTGCCCTTCTTGACACCAGGCCATCTTCCAAAAGTCTTCGCCTCACTGTGCGTGCAGATGCGCTCACACCCGCCTGCTGCCATTCCTGAGCAAGCTCTGCACTGGTGGCACTCCGATCCCGCAGCTGTTATAAAAACATAAGCAGCAACTTTTCCAATTTCCAATATTTATGTAATTCTCAAAACTTTTGGCCACGACTGTACACACACACATTTAACCCATTGACACATTACACCTTTATTGGGCAAAGAACCATATAGTAACTTAATTTTTTAGTCATACAAGTTCTAAAGTCTTCTAATAACCCCTAGTATCCCTCAATAATAGTGATTTCAATGATTATTTTAATGAGGGTTATCTGTAGGCTTCTATTAAAGCATTTTAATGCATGTTTGGAAGTTTGTATTTGTTTCCTGACATTTTTGCTTCCCACTGTAATATTTTTACTACATTCCACTACATTTTCGTAAAAGTATGTTTAACTAGTTGCTGAACAGAAAGGAATATTTAGCTTGAGTCTAAGAAGATAAAAGCTGATCAGACAAGAGCTAAAAATCCAGATTTGAATGCAAGCTGCTTCCAAACTGCAATCTTCCCCAGTCCGTTCAGTTGTTTTTAACTAAAGGAAACTTTTATACAACAAATTCATCTACTGATTCAAGCTGACCTACTTTTTTTGCAAACCACACTCTAAAAGAAGATTTTCCCTTTATATAACTCTACAACAACCACACACCAGTATTTAATATTTTCTCTTCCTCATCTTCATACGGGAGTCCTTCTAATTTAGGCCCTCTGTGCTTGTCTTTAATCATGATGATAATAATAATACACTACAAAATGCACCAACACCGGTGCCAACCAGGTGCTCAGCAAAAAATGATGAATGTTTTCTATAAGGTCACAACAAAAGCTAGTTTCAGCTGTTGCACCGGTTTTTTTTTCCAGGAAAACGTCTTACAGAAGCAGCCCCAGCTTCCCGACATCTACCTCAGCAGTTCGTGATCGTCTACTCTTCAGATTTCCAGCTGAAACCCAATGTGGAGTCAGTTTCCTTCGAGACCTCTAACAGCTTTTTGCATTAGGACAGAGGGGTAACCACAAACGCCACAAACTGTCACCGACACCATTATGAAACTCAGCCCCATACGCATGAAGTAACACACACACACATACCCGTGGACACACACCCTCCCCAAACTCAGGCCATTTATTATTAATACAAGAAATCATTAAAGAAACCTAATTGGTGATGTGCTCGCGAAGTCTCGGAGGTGTGCACGCTTCTGTCAGAACTGATCTCCAGCCTTCCAGTCTTTTGATATGATGGCAGGACACCCCGCTTTCATGTGCTCCTCCTGTTGACTGCAAAAGATGTAATTTAAATCTTCCTTTCCTTCTCCTCCCCATCCCAGACTGATTAGCGCAAACCCGCTCCCAGACTGGCAGATGCTAATTCAGGAGCCCTCGTCTGGGGAACGCTGCCATTAGCGGCAGGTAGCACGCCGACGCCAGATACAAAAACCTCCAGAAGACTCGACCCGGCTGTCAATCACAGAACTGAAGTCAGTAGTTCAGCATGGCTAATGATACCTCACCAAAGCCACAGAGAAGAGAGGACCCGAATCGTGAGGTAAAACTAGCGGAAAGATCATCAGATGAGCGCTAATAACAGGGTGACCAGCGCTACTACTGGGCTCCTAATGACAGCCAGAGCCTGCAGCAAGGGACCAGGGTGCTGTAAGACAACCTCGGCTGTCTAATTTCTCTCTCATTATGTTCGAAACTTCCTTCCAGATTTGAAAACTTAGACTAATGGTTTAAAATAACACCAAATGGCGTTCGTCCTGCTGGCCCCCGACCTGCAAAATATAAGCTAACAAATGCGTTTGACTGTACAAAATCACCAGTGACCGTATCTTTGGCCTGTCAGACGACACAGACACACTGGGATTTCAAAGAGCTTATCATTATCTAGGAATCTTAGCGATGTCTAGTTTGAGAAAAGCAATCATGGTGACAGCCCATAGCAGTGTCTGACAGGGCTCTCCGCAAACCCAAAGTGTGACTGAAGCAGTCGGACAGTGATTATGCAGGCGTAGCACTGCTGCCAGCACCTGTCAAACCAGCTGTCTGCTGTCCGGAGGTAAATAAGAGCCTCTAGTCATTTACACCACTATTTAAAAGATTACATTAAGCTCCACTTTCAGCCAAGGGCATCGTCAGCCTATTTTCATATTATTATTTCTTTATTTTTCTCTTTGCGAGGCGGCCCTGGGTTTGAATGGGCACGGATCTTTGGATTTCAGCCATTCATGCACATGAATGCTAGCTGACCTGCTTGCGACTGTGCTAATTCCGAGTCGGTTCATTACATCCGAGTCTCATCATCTTCATCTTCTGCCGCTGGTCTCCCTCTGGTAAAAGCTATTTAAATGACTCCCATTGGTCACTTGTTAAAAATTAGGTTTCTGAAGCCTGGTTGTACATGATTGATGGCAGACAGAAGTAGCGTAGTGGGTGTTCGCTGTATTGGGTGGCTAGTTTGACACTGTAAAAAGCTAGTTTGACTCTGTAAAGCTATGCACTAAACATAATGGGAAGTAGTTAAATTACAAACAGACCAAAGTTTTGAGAATGTGTTGTGGTTTTTTTGTTTTTACTAGAGTGAAGCTACTTGAGGGGAATATATACACATCGTATATACATATATGCATTGCTGGCAGCTAGCTCTCTGCAACTCTCACATGATCGCCCACTAAAGCGAAGCAGGGCTGCGCCCGGTCAGTACCTGGATGGGAGACCACATGGGAAAGCTAGGTTGCAGCCAGAAGTGGTGTTAGTGGGGCCAGGAGGGGGCGCTCAACCTGCGGTCTGGGTGGGTCATAACGCCCTAGTATATTGATGGGGACTCTATACTGCTCAGTGAGTGCCTTCTTTCGGATGAGACGTTAAACTGAGGTCCTGACTCTCTGTGGTCGTTAAAAATCCCAGGATGTCCTACGTGAAAGAATAGGGGTTTAACCCAGGCATCCTGGCCAAATTTGCCCACTGGCCTCTGTCCATCATGGCCTCCTCACCATCCCATATCATAATTGGTCTCCACTCCACCAATCAGCTGGTGTGTGGTGTGCGGTCTATATGGCTGCAATATGGCTGCCGTCACGTCATCCAGGTGGATGCTGTACACTGGTGATGGATGAGGAGATTCCCCCCAATGTGTAAAGCGCTTTGAGTGTCTAGAAAAGCGCTATATAAAAATGTAAGGAATTATTATTTATTATCATGAATGTAATCATCTGAAATTTAAGAGAGTGCTCTGACACTAAATTGTTTTGATTGAACAAAATTAAGACAACAAACCAGTAAAAATAGCAACTGTGATTTTAAATATTCAGTTTGCTGTACTTGTTTGGCTGTACACAATTCATACCTTTGTAATTTAGTAATAACCATGCATCTCTAACTATAATCAATCAACCAAATTGATGAACTAATATTCTCCTTTAAAAATAAACCTAAATGCCATGTTGTGAATCATTTTCAAATTTGTATATTCAGAAGATCTGTCTGATTGAACATTCAGATGCTACATAATCATCATTAACCATCACAAAGTAATTAACCGAAATACATTACACTTCAGGGAGCTAATAGCGCATATGAAAGAGAGGATCATTTAGGACTAACCAATTCAAAGAGATACTCCAGTGCTACACATGAATGCAGAGACCAGAGGGTGTTTGATTTCCTCCATTCAATGTGACATTACATACAGGTATTTCAGCATTGTGAGGCTGTGCTACACCACTAATCAAAAGCTGGAAAAGCTACAGTGGCAGCAGTCACATAACTGAACCGTTTAATTTAGTTAGGGTGCTTCCAGTGGTTTGACAGCCTGGTACAAACCACACAGTTCGACTGATCCTCCACCACTTCCCTCTACCCACACTGGACTGTGTTCATACAATGTTGTTTTGGTTCCTCACTAGGGCTGCACGAGACTGGGAAAATATGTGATATGTGATTTAGTCATTTAGTATTGTGATAACAATATGTCAATACATTATGTATTATAACAATATGTTTCAATACATGTTCAGCCTTATTCTTAACACTGGTACACTTTTTTGTTGCTTAAAAGACTGTTTAAGCCAGAAATTAGTATGTTCTATAGTATTTTTTATAGACTCATGAGTTAAGTACAGCTGAAGTCAAAATTATTAGCCCTCCTATTGTTTTTTGTTCCAAATATTTCCCAAGAGGGTTAATAATTTTGTGTGACCACACAAAACAGTGTATGACCTAAATCTCTGCCAATGACCGGAATCACATTGTTCACATGTACTAATATGAAACATTTAAACTAATTTGTAACAACTTTGTACCACTCCTCATTATCTTTGTGCAGGAATCATCAACTCAGCTTCTGTGGAGCAGAATTAAAGTAGTATGGTTAGCGCTTGCTGTCTGTTTGGTGGCACTATCATCTCTGCACTCATTTTGTCCACCTAGAATTGGTCACACCAACTTAGATCACTGAGCCACATTTGTGATATGTCAGCGTGACATAAGCTCTTCGACACCATGCTGTTTCATCCCACAACTGGTGTGTATGACCAGGGTGAAAAATTTCTTTCACCATGCCAGTAAAGCTATTTGTATCTGAATCTTTGGAATGATTCTTAAAAAAAATCTTACTCATCATATAAATCACCAAGCATTTTTATCCAAATTGGTAATTTTCACTGTGTAAAAATAACCCTTTTACTTTAGCCCTTTTTAGGCAGATTTGAAGAAAATGTCAACATACTCTAAACAAACTGACGTCATATATTAACATGGGTGCACACCAAAAGTTTTAATGTCAAAGTCCTCAACGTGAATTTTGTGTGTTACTCAGTGCATAATAAGAGAAATTCACGGGAGAAGCAGGTCATCGAAGTTGCTGCGATATGCATCTACTCATTTCCCCCTGAAACACAGCAATCACAAGCATCAGGCTAACACACACCTTATGTGTACAGCCTCCCAGGAGAGGATGCAGAGTTTCATCCCATTTGCACCCGGAGTGTCAGCATAGCACCCAGGCTGACAGTTCCATTTCTTCATCTCCCTGCGGGTCGGGCTCACGGTGCAGCAGGCCACGGAGGTTTCGGAGGAGGGCACGAGCCTCCAGATTGCCTGAAGTAAGGTTTGTAATTAGCCACTCGCTCCGTGGGGCTGATAGAGGAGAGAGGGGAGGGTTTACTTGCATGAGTGTGTATGTGTTAGAGCATGTGTTTAATGCTAGGCATGTGTGACCGCCGGTGACAGCCTGGTTTTGGGAGGCGAGAGGAGAGATTGAGTGTGTTGCGATGGTGCCTGGCGTGTCACAGTTCTGTTGGTGAGAACGGCGCCTCAGGCTCTGCTGGTGATTGCTTTGATGTGAAATGATTTTCGCTGTGCCCGCCGGTGGAGTCCGCAGACCATGGGCGCATTTTTGATGCCACCAGGCCCTTGCTCAAATGGGCTCGCTAATGTTAACTCGCACACCTCTATAACACAAACTGAGCTAAGTGAGAACACAGCTGCTGTTCTGATCATCAGGTAAATGTCTCTTTAGGACAGACCCGGGCATTCAGTTTGAGAGGTGCAAATGAAACACACAAAGCGGTGACAGTCATGAAGGGTGGAAGACAGCCACAGGCTATGAACTCAATGACACTCTCAACATGTCTTCAATAAGGTATTAACGGTCATACTTTCTATAGCTTAGGGATCTCTTAATTTTACAGATCCCCCATCCAGACTCAAAGGGCTCAATTTGAGGTCCTTTCACACCAGAAAAAGCTAAGTGAATCACTGATCACTGGTGGCTAATCAATAGTTGACTATTCAGTGACTATTCATTTAAATGATTCTATTTTAAAGGGCTCCTATTTTACCCCTTTTACAAGATGTGCGATAAGTCTTTGGTGTCTACAGAATGTGTCTGTAAAGTTTCAGCTCAAAATACCCATCAGATCATTTATTGTACCCTCCTGAATATGCCCATTTTAGACTCAGAGGACAGTGTAGCTGTTTTTGTAGCCTGTGCCTTTAATGAAAATGAGCTGGTTCTCCCTGCTCACCGTTCCCACATGCATATCCGCTTCTACTGTGTAATT
This sequence comes from Danio jaintianensis, assembly GCA_903798115.1. Lineage (NCBI taxonomy): Eukaryota > Metazoa > Chordata > Actinopteri > Cypriniformes > Danionidae > Danio > Danio jaintianensis. The sequence goes on from CAIGQV010003909.1 coordinate 17,339,477, forward strand.
TCAGATACACAGCACAGTGATAGACACAGTAACGGATGAAGCAGATTCAGGATTTAGTTTATGGATTACAGATTCAATTTATGAGTCAAATATAGCAAGTAAGTTTATTTGATATATTTGTGGGTGGAGTTTATTCAAGCAAACGATGCAATGATGCATCGTTTTCTGCAACGATGAGTCACACACAAATGCCATTACAAAGTTTGCAGTAAACACACACACACACATTAAACTTTACACTGTTTTTGCATCTCTACTTGAAGCGTCCTCCTATAGCCTCTACGTGGCTGTGCTGATTCCAGCGATTATGAATTACATAGTGATTTTACTGTCTTTTCTTTATTACAAACATGCACTGTTTTAAAAATGTTTTCAAATTGTAAAATTCATTCTTGAGGTGCAGCTGATCACAGAGAGTTGGAAAATATCTTTTAATGCCAGTTTCTTTGCAAATCCTGTTCTGTGAACACATGTATATACATTACTACGAAGACATGTTAATAGATGCTTGTCAATCAATTCGGTGGGCATTGTAAACTGCACTTCTACATCACGTTGGGGTGGGCCTCAAAATCGCTAGGATTTGGAACCTATTTTAACGTCAGTAAATTTTAAAAAAGAGACTTTAAAAAAGAGACTTGTTGTGTTTATATCACTCCAATATGACAGTGGACGCACTATACCTACACACAGTTCTGTCCAAACAGCTTCCAAAAGTGGTGCCCTTTAACTAAAGTTTTCTCTTCTCTGTGCACAAATGATAACAAAGACTCCACATCTAATCGTTTCCTTGTGGACTTTTCTTCAGCATCTACACTGGTTTTCAAAACAGCTTTCTGTGTCCCTTCCATTAATACGATATTTGAAAGTTAGGCTTAAAAATATCTGTCTGTGTCTTTTCATCACAATGTTTTTCTGTTTGTCTTTAGTGAATTTCTTGGTCCTTCTATGTAACAAATTTTTTCTAGTCCTTTGAACAACAATTCTATTTATTAATGAATTTTTTTCTTTTTACAAACATTAAGCAGCATAAATGCCTTCAACTTCGATACTGCTACTTGAGTATCAAATTAATGCAATGCATAATTAAGTATCTTTTTTATATAAAATGGTCTGTATCTTTCCTATATAAAAGAAATAAAAAAGTGATCAGACCACAGCACATGATCCACATTTCAATACTGACGAAGCCGATAGCAAATTTTCTAACTAATTCTATGGTCAGCTCACCCAGGTGTGCAAGCATATGTGGTGTGCATAGGATGTGGTGTGTGTATGTGGATGTGCTGTGCAGCTGAAGCACCTTGACTATAGGGTGGAGGTCTCAAACAGACCGCCAACATCTGCTGCAGTTCAACACCGCCATGACTGAAGGTGCAGCCATAGCCATCAATTAGATTTTAACAAATGACTTTCTAAGTGCATTACCTAGCAACTGTTAAATCGGTCAACCCCTCCCTTTCCTCCAATCTCAGAGGGGACAGTGGAGAAAAAGAGGGAGATAAGAGCGGAACTTTTTTTCTTTTTTCTAATTCTTTTCCACAGTGCTTTGTTCCACATCACGGCCAGCTGCTTGTAAAGTCAGCTATGGCCAGCGGCGCCAAACAGTGGATGGAGAGGGGGGAGGGGGACATAAGCGCATCTCTGGGGGACCAAGCGGGAGGTATAGGGACATGGAGACACGTACTGGAGAGCATGTCCACCCCAGGCGAAGGCCATAAAGGCCACCCGCTTTCTCCCTTCCTCTCTCTCCATCTTCTTTTAAAGGGATAGTTCGCTCAAAAATGAAAATGATGCTTTCGTTAACTCACCCTTGTGTCGTTCAACTTCAACATTCAAATGACTTTCATTATGAGAAGATCATAAAACAACATCAGGAGGAGTGTTAAAGTGATTGTTCACTCAAAAATGTAAATTCACTCCACACCATTTATTCTCCCTCAAATGGTTCTAAACCTTTATGAGTTTATAAGATGGAATTCTGTAAATATTGACGTCCATAGAAGGAAAAACAAATATTATGGAAGTCAATGGCTACAGGTTCCCATTCTTCAAAATAAAATAAAAAAATAATAAAAAACTGGTTTGGAACAATCAAGGTTGAGTAATTGATGGCAGAATTGTAATTTTTGGGTGAACTATCCCTTAATAATTTTAACAAGTTATAATGATGAAAATGTCCATTAATTCCTTTTGTGCAATAAAAAAAACAATAATACATAATATCATGACCCCATAGACTATTTTTTTATTTTGTGAGAACATGCAAAGTATTGTGTCTTTTACAACAACGTAAAAGAAAGCACAGAGCTTGCATGCATCTAAAACAATCTATTTCCAGATTGAACTAAATGTATTTCCAGATTGGACTCAGAATGATGCTCAAACATAGATAACATAGAACAAGCCGATCAAGTCCTTTAATACTCCCAAAGCATCATATACTGTTCCTTTTGAGAGTTTTATATTTCATTCTGTGAAGTTAGGCAGTTGTCATGTATATGCTTTTGAAGGTTTGATGATCATAAATTTAAAAATACTTCTATATATTGTTTCTGGATCCAAAGTTTCTGTACTATTTCAGAAGATGCATAACAATGTGCACTAACATATACAGTGAAAATTGCTGGAAAATTCTGTCAACTGCAGGGAAGCGTTGTGTCAAATGATGGAAAAGTCAAGTCAGGGAAAGAGTTAACAAAGGGTCTGCCCCACAAATCTTATGTGCATAGAATATATGGTTGAGAATTTCTTTTTTTCTTTAGAAACTCATAATAAACCTGCAAATAACCCATTAGTTTACTTTTTTTTATTTAAAGTTGAAAGACAGATTTTTTTCTTTTAAAATGTCCTCCAACAAAGTTTGTTTTATTGTTAATTTAAACAAAGAAGTCTATATGCTATATATAAATTCTGTACAAAGATTTTTAGTTTACAGTTTTAGCAATACATTTTTCCTTCGGCTTAGTCTCTATTTCAGCGGTCACCACAGCGGAATGAACCACCAACTATTCCGGCATATGTTTTACACAACGCATGCCCTTCCAGCCGCAACCCAATACTGGGAAACACCCATACACACTCATTCACACACACACACACTTATACACTACGGCCAATTTAGTTCATTCAATTCACTTATACCTCATGTCTTTGGACTGTGGGGGAAACCGGAGCACCCAGAGGAAACCCACGCCAACACAGGGAGAACATGCAAACTCCACACAGAAATGCCAACTGTCCCAGTCGGGACTCGAACCAGTGACCTTCTTGCTGTGAGGTGACAGTGCTAACCACTGAGCCACCGTGCCACCCCTCAGTTTTAGCATTTAGCATTATACATATCAGTAATTTTAATGTTGTTATATAAACCAAAACATTAGTAATAAACATTAGTCATTCAGTTTCACTCACTTGTAAAAAATATGTTAAATTCTCCCAAGCCACCTGCCATTGGGCCCATGTACCACACAAAATGTAAAATTGCTAATTAATTTGCACAAAATTATAAATGCACTCCAACTTTAACAAAGTTACATGCTGAGCAATTTTATTTTTTTGTAATTAAAATGTAAATGTGCTCTTTCAGTAACAACATGCTCTTTCATTAAAACTTATCTAAATTGACAAATAGCAAATGCATTTATAACACTGTATAAGTGTACTAATTTTTATAAACAAATCAAATTGCTATTAACAATGTTGACATCCACACTAACTCTCTCTGAAGGGATCATAACAGTAGCTAATGAGAGAACCAGAAAATCTTTAAATAAATCTTTTTAATGAATCCATTATGTTTTTGAAGACTAAGCATGAAGATTTACCCAGCCTCATTTTTTATATCAGAAGAATGCAACGCATACAAGTTTCTGCTCTCTTAGACAATCCATTTAAAGCATTCACACAAACTCTACCCTCTGGAGCCATATATAACTCTTCATATATAAACTTTTCTCATACTTCACTCTAGTGCATTTGTGGTGCCTCTCCATTTCTCTCCCTAGCATTACAGTGTGACACCGACAAAAGTTCAACGGCTTTCACTTTATCACAAGTTTCTGAGTCACACACTCTTTTCAGTCATGGCTATAGCAGGAGTGATTCAGCCAAAATGACATGTTGCCATAAGCTTCCACAGACACACAAAGCACATAGTGATAACTGCGACCATTAAGGCCATATTTCAGTCTTGTTATCCTCTTTGAATGATTTCACCAAAATGTTTTTTTTGTGCAACTAATAGCACTGTAGGAGGGTCTTAAAAGCTTGCCGGTATGAAATCTGTGACATTCAGAACTGAACTCCAACCACTGAAAGCTTCCTTTTTAACTCTAGAAAGACATTCGGTGATTGAAACTTTTCTATTTGTTTGTGCAAAGAACCGTGAGAATGAATGAGATGTTTCTCCAAAAACACAACAGGCTCGCCTCTAAGACCTGGTTGTCATGGTTTTGTGCCAGCAAAGAGCTTCTTGCGCGGTGCATCATTTCTTATCTCTCCCAGAAACAAATTAAACCAACATTGAGCTGGAGATTTTATAATAGGATGAAACAGAGCTGAATGAGCATAGAATCTGATTGGCTGCTCTGAATTTGCTTCTCATGTGATATAAATGTTGACAAAATACAGTTTGCCCCAACTGCTCAGGCATTAAAGTCTATCCTATTAGCCTACTTAAAAAAAGGTGACTCAAATCTACAGTATTTGTGAGTTTTACAAAAAGTATAAATGAAATGCCTCGTTTTATAATATGCTGGCAAATGTCACAACCTAGTATTTAACACATTAGAACACAAGTGAGAAAATTAAGATATAAAAAAGATCAGTTATTAATTTAAATTAAAATAAAAATGCAGAAATTGTTCTAGAGAAGCACAAATGGCAAAGATGAAGGTTCATAACAGGATTTTTTTTATTCTCACTGCTGTTGGAAATGTATTAGGTGTCTGAAAAGCTGATTCATTGTAGTAAAAGGTTATGTCAGTGTTTTTAATAACCATCCGTGACCCATTTTTATGCAACGCATGAATGAGACTGAATGTCATTTATTCTTGAATAGACTGTTTAATTTTGTCTTACAAGTTTGAGGTTTGTACAAATTATTATTAGGGCATGCCGCACGATAAAATATTAGAACAAGAATTGATTTTTTTATTAACTGGGAATTAAATGACAAAAGTGCATACTTGAATAGAGGGATCTGCCTATTTTATGTCTAAAATACTAGAAAAAGTTGTTTCTGCCCAATTATGCTCCTTTCTGCAGATGAACAATGTTTTTGAAGTGTTTCAGTCAGGTTTCAGGCCTCATCACAGTACAGAAACCGCATTAGTGAAAATAACCAAAGATTTACTCTTAGCTGCTGACCAAGGGTGCATCTCGTTATTAGTTTTACTTGATCTCAGTGCTGCATTTGACACCATCGACCACAATATCCTCATAGATCGTTTAAATTCTACAGGCGTCCAGGGACAGGCTCTACAATGGTTTAAGTCATACTTAACTGACCGTTACCAGTTTGTGAATATAAATGGACAGCTTACACAGGTCAGGCTAGTACAGTATGGGGTGCCTCAAGGATCAGTTTTAGGCCCTTTGCTTTTCACAATATACATGCTACCCCTGGGAGACATTATAAGAAGACACAGGATCAGCTTTCACTGCTATGCAGATGATACTCAATTATATATTTCAACAAAACCTGATGAGACGTCTGAACTGTCTAAGCTAACTGAATGTATTAAAGATGTTAAAGACTGGATGACCAACAATTTCCTTCTCTTAAATTCAGACAAAACAGAATTATTACTTATTGGGCCTAAATCCTGTACACAGCAGAACTCACAGCTCGACCTGCAATTAGAGGGATACAAAGTTCTCTGTCTGTTCAGACAGATCTGATTGGTGAATCATACGTTAGCTGATGCGGGACCAGCCGTGTCAATCATAAGCACGTAATCCTCTCGAAATTTGTTAATAATATAATTATAAATAAACTTTACTCAACACTAGCATTTTTTAGTTAAATTAACACACCTGCAAACTGTACCTCTGGCTAAAAAAGGTGGTCTGCACTGTACATTACAGTTTATAATTTGAGCTCAGTTGCACTAAATGAGCTGCTATTAAATATGTATGAATTAGTCAGCCCTGCCTAAGGCCCAGACACAATCTGCACAAAACGCCACAGATTTCAGAGTCTATCGTTCAATCTATTTATTTACTTATTTAAATGTGTGTAAATATATATTTATGAAGTTTTCATATTAATTTCAGCAATATTACGAAATAATATGCAAATGTTTAGACAAATATGTACTATAATATATAAAGAAATATTTTCAGTCTTTTAATGGATGTATTATATGAGAAAGCGACTGTAGTTTTGTTTTCCAAACATTGGATTCTAATTGGATTTCCATTGTAAACCTTAAATTTTAAGTTGTTATTTTTTGTCACGTTTTCAGCTTTTTTACGCTCAAAATAATTTTTTGTTTTTTTAACATAATACTGCACAAATATAGTCTCTATACTCAGCTTGTGTCTGAGCCAACTCATGACTTTATTATTAAAATAGTTTTGAACATGATAAACCAATTTTGTTATTGGCAGGTTACTGAGTTTTGCTGTTTAAGCATGAATATATGCAACAATTGTTAAAGCAGAGTCTCCTGTGGTGTTCTTAAAAAAAGGTTTTCAATTCTGTCATCCTTTTATTTGTTGTAAATGGTATCAGTTTAGTGTATGTACAAAGGTATTATATTCTGGTTAACTGTGGTATCGAGCCAACCCTGTTCCCCAGACATCTTTTACTGTCAAGCTGTTGTCTCTCTTTACCTCTCAACAATTCACATAAAAAACAAAAATAGAGAAATAAAACACCAGTCAGAAATCGCTAAATAATGAGCATCTCATCTGTGGATTGAAGACTGACTCCAACATGGCATTCAGCAGAGATCCTCATACTGGGCGAGTGAGTTTGCAGATCTTTCATGTGTGTGCTAGACTAACACACCCCAGCTTTTGTTTATTGATAGAATTAGTGTGGAAATTAATTTCCACAGCACAGACAGTGTGGCCTCACCTTTATGTCTGTCTCGCTGTTCCGAATGTGATAAAGCAGAATGTAATTAAATCATTTATAATGCATTTTTTTTACAATTATAAGCCTCCATTTTTGTTTCTTTAACTCGCAAACTTTTTCATTACAATTTTTTAATGCATACAGCCTCAGGCGTCAAACACATCAAGATTGGTGCTTAAATAATTAGATGGTGGCCCACATTACGCACATTACATTTTTTAGGACATGCTTCATGCTGTCCAATTAGCCAAAAAATATGGCACTCAACAGCACCCTGCTCCTCCACTTTCACCTGTCTTCAGGGTGATGAATCATCCCTCCCGTCCTCACTTTATATATAAGAACACTTTTCTACCTGTTTAGCACTGGATGGGAATTCATGAGTCTTAAACTGTCTATTTAAACTGCTAGAAAAGGGCAAATACGCTTTTGAACACAACTGCTCATTGTTTACTCTCACATGTGTGGAGTCTGGATTACAATGAAGGTTTTGACAGGCTTTTCCCTAAGAAGTGTTGCTATTTCTGTCATTGGCTGCCTTCTTGGGTCGTCTGGGGTGGGCTTTTAATGCCTGTGCAGAGTTCATTAGGAAAACACTAATGGAGAAGCCATTATTGAAGAGAACAGTTTTAAAGAGACCTCAGAGACTGGCACAATGGTTTTTAAATGTCTTACTTTTTGTTGTATTCAAGATATACTGCAGGATGCAAACTAAATAGTCGGATGGAATCAGTCTTTTGGTTATAGTGCTGAACAAATGTGAATTAATGGTGTGGATTTTTTATGATTTTTTTGCAGATTACACTGCTTGGACAGATGGAAATGACAAATGACTTGTGTCTTTATGATTCATTTATTGAATCTTTCATTCAGTCAAGTCCTTTAACAACATTGATTCATTTGGAGAGTAAAATAGTGTCTTTATGAATGAGTCATTGAATCATTTACGCAACTGATTCATGCAGGTTATGTACAGATTTATCCTTTGATTTTGTTGGGTACACCTAGTATGTTTGTTTTAAATAAGAACTCTATGCACAAAATATAAGGTTAATAGTTATCTGGTGTTGATGAAACTGTTTGTAAGGGGAAAAAAGTGTATAATCACATTTCCAAAGTGTTTTGCTTGCATAATAAGGCCAACAGAATTATTATAGGCCACAGATAACAAAACAGGCTATACATATATATTATTCAAATCTTCCAAAAGCACAATCGGCATATACAGTTTGCAGAACAGCCAAAATGAGGCATCATAAAAATTGCATGTTGTTTTGAATTTAGTACAGTTCTGAATAAGCTATTGCACATACAGGTTTACTGAAAATACTGAAATTATTAATGATTTTATAAAAATGGCCCTGTTCAAAAGTTTACACACCTTTGTTTTTGTGTTTTGTGATATTTTGTCATGAGTTACAAAGGTTCTACACGTTCTTTGGATTTCCAGCCAACCTGGATTTTCCAGAGCACAATGGTGCATTAAGAGTCAGGAGGTGTAAACAGTTCAACTGAATGATGATCATACAGTAGGATGATGTACATTGTCATATTTCTGCTTGAAGATCATGCCCATTAGAAGTTACATAAAATCTTGTTTCCCAGTAGACAAAACAAAGCATAATTTACTCAGATTGTCCCATTTAAAAAGTTTGCACCCCCTTAATTCACTGTGTTTCCTTATTGAGCTTCAGCAGATGTTTTCACTTTTGTTAATAGCTGTGTATGAGTATCAATTATCCTCAGTGTAAAAAAAATCAATCTCAAATTCACACAGTTGCTTTTGGAAAGGGGTCAGAAATAGAAGCTATTAGAAAACCTGAAGGATTTTTATGAATAACAGTTAAACTGCTTGGGACAATCAAGGACTGAACTATTGCATAATATAACAACAGACATGTATTATCCAGGTATAGCGATTAAGACTCCAGGTCAGGGTGTGAGTAATTTTTGCACATTGGACAATTATTTAAATTCCACTTCAATTCAGTTATTATTTCATTGTACATAGTCTTAATCAATATCTACATTTTCTATATTGTATATCTAAAAAAATATATACTTTATATTGTTTTTTTATTTTCTATAGTTATTTTTTATTTTTATATCAAAGGTTTTTCTATTTTCTTTTTATTTTCTTATTGATAATCTTTTCTTTTTTTTAAGTCACAGGCAGTCGTATAAGCATTTCACTGCATATCATACAGTGTATGACTGTGTATCACTCATAAAATTTGAATTTGAAATATAAGCTTACAATAAGTTGTAAAAAAAAAAAAAAAAAAAAATCACAAATGGCATTTAATTGGAGTGTCAAAAATACGTTTAATGACCTTTTCAGCAAAAGTGTTTAATAAATGCATTCATGTTTTTGTAAATTTCCTAATATATTGTACAATGACAGATAGCAATGATCTGTTTTAAACCCCACCACCTCTTGCTGAATGTGTTTCATCCACATATTTCCATAAGCATAACTTAACATCTTCGATGATTTCATCTCAAAAGACTGCATGATTCGTGAGCATGTCTCTGTGTGAAACAGTTGTGTAAAAACACAGGGCATGCAAATGCTCTAAAGTGTCTGTGATTTACAGAGCTGTCGTCAACACAGAGACGCCAGTTTTTAAAACACAAGCGCATGGAACGCACCTCGTCACCTTGGTTACACACATCAGCTTTGTCCACAGACTACGGGGGAGTGAGACGATTAAAACCGAGCAGATTAAAAACAGTCTCGAGAAAACGACACCACATCCTGAGAAGACAGGATCAAGAATCACACACAGGCTTTCCACAAGTTAAGGTGTCAAAAAAAACACACTAAATCAAGATGTAGTGCTAATTGAATTAAAATGACAAATGTGCAATTTTCTTACATGAGTCATGCAGTTCACGATGCAGAAGCTGTATAGAAGCACAAAGGCAGATGCAGGTCAACACATGGGATGATTGGTGTGTCGTTGCTTCCCCTAGTGGTACATAAACACAATGCTTCTTCTGACTCTCATGACCCCCTTCATCCAGGTCTACATGCCTTCCTCCCCCTTTGCCTCCCCTACAGAGAGTAGCTTAGGTCATTACAGTGTCCTGTCAAAACCTGTGACTAGGGATTAGGGGTAAGAAGAGAAGCACAGTCTTGCATTTTTTTCTGCCTCTTCGACCCCCTCTCAAAGTTGACCTCTCACTGCTTTTGGAGCTACTTTCACAGTGGGTTCCATTAAGGCAAAGAGGATAAGGGTACACGGAACACACGGATATGGACAACAGGTGAGGATTGGGATTTATAGAGAAAACTTGGTCACACTTATGTAAAGTTTTCGTTATTAACAATCCATTAACATTCTTTTAGCTCAAACTTCTAATTTGCTGCTTATTAATAGTTTGTAAAATATTAGTTGGGTTTAGGTATTGGGTATGGTTAGAGATGTAGAATAATATCATACTTTATAAGTACTAATAACCCGCAATATCTTATTAATAGGCATTTAATAAGCCAGTAGTTACTAGTGAGAATTGGTACTTAAACTACAGTGTTACCACAAAATGTGTCATGATTTCTAAAATTTGTAAATTGTAAAAACAATTACTGTAATAATAAGAGAGATATGCCCCAAAATATCTACATTTACAGATTCTTTATTTGATGCATGATTATTAATGGACTATTTCATTTTGGGGGGGTCAGAAAATTAATTGTTAAATATAAATTTGAGTATGTTCAGTATGTTTTAGCGTTTGAATCAATTTCATAAGATATAACACCACTGACAATGCTATGGACACATTTGATTAAAATAATGGCATGATTATTCATAGAGATCAAGATCTGTCAATTACCTTTAGATTTCCACATATAAACAGAACGGTTTATTGTGTTTCTGGACTATTTATTTATTTATTTTTAAATACCACAGGTATTAGCAATTGCAATCATCATTCATGTTATGTTGCAGGTGTTGTCATGCCTTTCATCTAAAATGCAATGCAATAAAATAATCAAGCTTCATAATTTCAAGTTTGTAAATAATAAAAATAAAGTAAAATAAATTGCATTACCTTTACAATTTAATAATAAGTCTTTACCAAATGGGTTAATGGCCTTCTTTCAGTGCATCCATACCTTCATTTACATCACATAAAAATTATTTTGTTAAAAAAACTTTGGTCAATACAAGTTATACAGTACATTTCAGTTATATAAGACTACACAAGTGAAATCCATGTAAAGAGTTATTTTAAATAAAATATTTAGTTTTCTATTCTTCTCTATTATCATTGTCAAACAGGCAAAATGGCAAAGATTAAAAATCACAAAAAGGGGGGGTGACAATATTTAAGTATTATGGCCTAATTCCAACTCAATAAAAAAGGTAGTGTCTGAATTACAGACCTATCTTCTAAGAGCAGATATGGCCCATCCAAACTGCTATCTGAGCAACAGCTGCACCTTATCAAGGTTGCGCACAGAGAGTCCTTATAAATTGGCAGTTTCTCATTAAGTGTAATGTCAGCCCACTCAACAGGCGTGCAAACATAAGATGGGTCCAACAGAATGGCAGGCTTTCCTGTGCAAGAATAAGAACCAAGAGAAGGAGCATATCATAGAGGGATACATGCTAATGACAGGAGTCTGAATATATCATCTCATAACTGTCTGCCAAGGTCTGTCATTGTCTACCAGCCCTGCAGGATCTACCAGCCCACTGCAGTTACTGGATGAACTGAGTGGGAAGGAGACAGAGTGTAAACATGCCGGAGCGGAACCCGGGGTGAAACCGCATCTGTCAGGAAAACTTTTAATGAGGGTTTAAATACAACAGCACTCGTGTCCTTAAACAGAGAAATGGGAACCTGCGGAGATTGATTTAAAAGGATAGTTCATCCAAAAAAATCGCTTAAAATCATTAAGTTGCTCTTCGTGGCATTACAAACATGTTTGATTTTCTGTGGAATGCAAATGAAGATATTTTTACAAATATGTCTTTTTGTACATACTGTAACACTTAAGGTCCAACGCTGTATAATAAATCCAAAGAATGCTTTCTTTATTTACACATACTTTATGGCATCCATAGAATGCAAATGACACAAATCTCACCATCCGAACATTACACACAAACCATGAATACATTGCAAAAGATGGCACCATCAACGAGTGCAAGTATGACGAAATTAAAAGATATCAACAACTATAAAAAATATTTTTGTCACATTTTGAAAAAAAAAAAACAGACACTGGACAAGGATAAGCCTTTCTAGTTTACTGCATGAATGGTGAGCATAGAACCACCCTGACGTCATAGGAAAACCTAAATGTTTTATATAGTGCCAAATTAGCCAATATATATATATATATATATATATATCATCTTTTTGAAAAATAGCTCATCCAGAACCCCACCCCTAAACATAACCATCACTGGAGGTGTGAACAGATCAAATAAATTCATATGAATTAGCTACTCAAAAAAAGTTAATAAGTTACGAATTGCCATAAAAATTTGGCACAAAAATAAGTTAAGACTGAACATATCCTTTCAGTGGTACTGTGCAGGGTTGAGTACAATTATTGTGCAAGACAAAAAATGATTCTTTGAGCTTTAGAGCCCAACTTTCTTCGAAATATCTTCTTTTGTGTTCCATGTAAGAAATAAAACCTGGTTTGATAAAGATTTATAATGTATGGAGTGTGCAAATAAGATGTTTTCCTTTCCGTTATTAAAGTCTTTTTAGCTAGTTGAAAGAAAGCATCTTGTGTAATAAAGCATTAGCATCATGACTTAATGCCCGCACTTCACATTAGTTTAATTCGGCAGAGAGCTTCCTTGAAATAGGTGTGAATCATTCTGCTAACAAAGGCCCCAGTTGTGAGTGTTTTCATGCAAAATACTTTTCCGAAAGCCCTATAAATAGTTCCAAGAGGCTTACGCTCCACTTTCTGCAGTTTTCAGCCAGTGGAGTCTGATTCAGGCAGAGCTCCTTCAGTACTGTAAATGCCAACAGTCTAAAGCTCCCTTATGTCCTGCAGTTTTCGTTGCCCTCTGCTAATCTGAATTTGGACTTGGGAAAAACTCTTTTCCCTGTTCCAGAAAAGCTGCAATCGAAAAAGATAAGAAATGAAAAAGGGCAATGGCCTTCTAAATGCATCATTTAACAGGTAAAAGCACACTGTCAGACCTTGCGCTTCTACAGCTCTGCAAAACTTCATTTCTCATCCAAAATGATGAGTCATGTAGAAGTTAGCTAGCCAGTTAGACGGTAAAGAACATAGCCAGCTGTGCCTCCTCCATTATGGCACCTGGCAGCCGCTGTGCCATGCCTCCGTCTGTTGGTAGCGCCAGGCTCCTGCTTCTCGCCCAGTGCCACGGGGTACAGACTGCACAGGCCTGGAAATTCTGGCCAGAGGCCCGACGCTTTCCCCCCTCCCTGCCGGTTCCCTTTATTATCTCATGGTATTCCTGTATTTGCACTCTTGTCTTTAAAGGACTGCATTACTTCCACCTCCACAAACTTGTCAAAACCAATTTGCTCCCCTATTATCCCCTGAACTGATTTCGCAGTGACCTCCTCTCTCTCCCCCTACTCGCTCGCCCCTTTCTCCTCAACCCACTGCATCTCTCAACTGAAACCCCAACACGACCCGTGCTCCTGCTAAACCCAACACCACCCCCTTCCCCACCCTCCCCAAGCTGGGCTTTACCTGCACAGCGTCCGGCTTCCTCCCTCACTAAACTCTTTTTCTCTGGCTTTAACTCTGCAGTGCTTCATCCTTCAAGTCCCTCTCTGGAATACCAAACAAAGAAAAAGGAAAACAGCACACGCAGAGTCTTGGTAAACACAGTAAACCTCCATAAAGCCAAAGGGAATATAATATATTTGACGGGCTATGATGGAAGCATAGCTCTGTCACCCCTTCATGGCCTCCCCTTCCACCTCCCTTCAATTAGCGTCTCACCAGTGACAACATGGAGGATCTTCATTAGGGGAGAATGCTCAATTATATCAGTTGATATTCGTTTCCAAAACTAATTATCCCAGTTGCATGGCATGGCTGACTGAGCCTGCCCCTGCCCCAGGGCGCAGCGGTTACTGATGTGACTTGGCTTTGGTTGAGAGTTTGGCTTCACTCCATCCATGCCTTTTTTTCTTTGCTCTAAAGTGGCAGAATATCTCCTCTGCATTAAATTCTCATTTTCCGGCAGGTTTAGTCTGGCAACAACACATAGAATTGTAATAGTAGACTCTGGTTTGCAGTTAATCACTTGGCACTTGTTTAGTCATTTTTGTTCTTTTCAGCACTGGCATTATTATGATCAGGGAATATTAAATGTAAACATTTTTAGCTGGAAACAAATACAAATTTTAACAAGATTGAAGGCAGTAATGTATGGACCCTTTTCACAAGACTGTTATGATGCATTTAACGGTCATCATAATCTTAAATTCTTGAAAGCTTTTAATATTTTGATTTTTTTAAAAACATATGTAAATTTATATGTATTAAATCATCTTTGCATCAAATTACAAAAAACTAATTACCGCTTGTGCGAGCTGTTTCTAATGCAGTGTCTATGGACAGGACAGTAAATTTGATGTTGTTCTCTCTTTTGGCTGCCGTTATCAGTCTCACACTATTTTTTTCCTTTTTCCTTTTTCTATTGTCTTGATAACACCATCATGGACTTTTCTTTCATTATTTCAGCAAATAGGTTTGTAAACCCATTCACTGCTCTCCCATTCACTGTGCTCTAAGTTTACCCAACTATGACGACATCCGCTACTGAGAAAATGTGAAAAGGGTCCATGAGCAGACTAGGGTTAGTAGATTAGGTTAAGTATTACAAGATATACATCTACTAATACTCTAATGACATGCAGTTGACATGTAAATGCAGTTTCTTCAGTTAACAAAAAAACAAGAATACCAGAATAACGTTTTTGGGTTCTTTTTTTTCAGTCCGATAACATCTGGACAATGCTAAAAAAAATATATATTTTAAAAATATATGTTTTGAAATTACCAGGAAGAAAATATAAATATTGCTTTGATGGTGTCAGTGGTCATGTGGTTGATTACCATGTCTCCACCTGCCAACCTCATGTCTCAACAGACCAATTGTGGTCAGATCAGTGAAAGTACCATGTAAAAAATGGCTTAGATACACAAGTTTTCAAACTTTAGAGTATACCTTAGGAGCTATAAAGATACAAAAATACAAATGTAATAATAACATATAATGTGATGGAAAAGAAAATTAAATACTGCAGTCACTTTCAATAAAATGCTGAGCTATTCACTTGACTAGCAGCCAGTGGGACTGTAATAATATCTAATTGCGGGTAATTTACGGGATTTCTATTCAATACAACAGACTAAATGACATATAATCAGATAGGAGCACTGAATGTGACTCACAGTGTGAAACATTTCTGTGCACATTTACCATCAACATTTAGTGTAACCCAGAGGGTGATACCATAACTAAAAAGAACCTCTCATTTATGCTGATGAAGTTTCATATCTGTTATTTTAAGGCACTCATTCTGTTTTCTCCAGTTCATTTATGATTTCCTCTGGATTTGAACTGATCTAATTACGTGATTGCAAAAATAAATCCTAAAATGATGCCACTTAAATGCAGTTGCTGAGGAAATGAAATGGTTTTATCAGCTCTCTTATAAAATCTCTGAAACACAGAAGAAATTGTGTGTTATCTCACATGCATCAGCCTGCACAGAACACTAATCTGAATAATTATCACATGTGTAAAACCATATAATTAGGTGATTCAGGAGCACTGGTCTAAATCTTCAGTCAGAATGTCCTAGACTGAAAAGAAACCCTGACAAGGAAGAAAGTAGTTAATTGTGGAAACAGAGTAAGTTGCCTGCAGTGACGAATGATTAATCACCGTCTAAAGTGTGAAACAACACTTGTGAAAAAAACTTGTTTAATTAGACTCCAATTTCCCCACATTAAACGAATCTATAGATTTCATGTTAAATAAAGATACAGAGCTAGATAAAAATGCGTGAAATTTGATTAAGCCACATCTTTATAAACCTAAAAACAGAACTTATTCACACCATCTTTGCAAACCTCTTATTTTCCAGGTGCAAAATATCTTCTTAAATCACATTTCAGTCTGTCAGCTTTAGAGTTTGAGATTTCGTTTCCTGTTTGCGTGGTTGCTCACTTGCTATCTGTATTAGCTTCACAAAACAAACTATTTAGCTTCATTTCAAAGTAGCTGAGGCCAGACTGATTATGCAGAACTCTCCAATTCCTACTCTCCCTCCCTTTCCTAACCCACCCCCCGCCCCTGCCCCGCTTCTATCAGGCCTCTGTGCCCTCCTCCTTCCCTGGGTCCACAGTCCGGAGGTAGATCACTTTAATTCTGCTTCATGGATCTTTTTCAAAAAGGACCTGAGACCCGGAGACCCCAGAACCAGTGACCGCGGGCTGAACCCAGACCAGCCAGCCGGGCACCACCACACACTCGTAAACACAGCCATCATCTCTCATGCTCCCTTTTCCACCCCGCACTTTTGTTCCCTCCCAATCGGGCACAGAGAGCATTTGATGCAGCCCACTAAAGAACACACTCCTTTTGTGGGATATCTGAATATGACACACTTGACCCATGCTGTTGTTCAGAGCCTATATGATGAATGCGCGGAGGGAAGAGGAAAAACTGTCAAATAATTTCACAAATACTCTATGATCTGATGTAATTCCTGGCTTTCACTAGAGCAGTTCAATGGGCTCTTTCTTCAAAACACTGAGCTGCCCTGCATGTGGGTCAATGGCGTAATGTGCAAGAGTTTCCACAATAAAGAAAAGAAAAATCTTTCAATATCGAGTTTAAAACCAATGCTGCAAATACCTAGAAATGTACGTATTCACACTGGTTTCAAATGAATTTGAAAAGCTTCGATAGCATTTTCAATAAAAGTTTTGATTTCAGCTTTTGAACTTTTCAAAGTAAAAAACTAGCTTTTTTACAAACATCATCTTAATATGCATGTTAAAACCTTAACCTAACTACCCTTGTCATGGCAAATCAAAGTTTATTCATTGATTTCCTTTGGCTTAGTCCCTTATTTATCAGGGGACATCACAGTGGAATGAACCACCAACTTATCCAGCATATGTTTTACACAGTGGATGCCCTTCCAGCAGCAACCCAGCACTGGGAAACACCCATACACTCTCGCATTCACACACATACACTACGGCCAATTTAGCTTATTCAATTCACCTATAGCGCATGTCTTTGGACTGTGGGGGAAACCAAAACACCCGAAGGAAACACACAGAAATGCCAACTGGCCCAGCCGGGACTCAAACCAGCGACCTTCTTGCTGTGAGGCGACAGTGTTAACCACTGAGCCACCATGCTGCCCAAATCAAAGCTATATGATATTTTAAAAGGCTTGTTAACAAAAGTCCAGACATTTCCTTAGTTAACAAATTTTAGCAAATTAGCAAAAAATCCAAATCCAAATTTGCAATGGTTCATAAATCTGCACACATTCATTCTCTGCTTATAAGGAACAAATGCTGTGACATACTCATAAAGATCATCCAGATGGCACTGAATCAAAGTTTAGATGAATATGCAAATATGTGCTGCAAGCTTTCCTCTCAATAACAAAAACACACAAGAAAAAAGACAGCAGTGAGAAAACAGCAGTTAAGAAAGCATCTGAAAGAGATGATGATATGTTTGCAACAGTAAAGGTAATTCAAAATACACTATTATGACAGTTGATTATTAAGTGTATTTGAAACTATATTAAACATATATTGAACTTGTGAGGGCGACGCGGTGGCGCAGTGGGTAGCACGTTCGCCTCACAGCAAGAAGGTCGCTGGTTCGAGCCTCGGCTGGGTCAGTTGGCATTTCTGTGTGGAGTTTGCATGTTCTCCCCGTGTTCGCGTGGGTTTCCTCCGGGTGCTCCGGTTTCCCCCACAAGTCCAAAGACATGTGGTATAGGTGAATTGGGTAAGCTAAAAAATTGTCCGTAGTGTATGTGTGTGAATGAGTGTGTATGAATGTTTCCCAGTGATGGGTTGCAGCTGGAAGGGCATCCGCTGCGTAAAACATATGCTGGATAAGTTGGCGGTTCATCCCGCTGTGGCGACCCCAAATTAATAAAGGGACTAAGCCGAAAAGAAAATGAATGAATGAATGAACTTGTGAGACTATAGTTTTAATTAATTTGAATTGCAGTACAAAATGCTCTTTTACAATTATCTTTATGTAACATATGGAAGAGAGGCTCTCTTAAATGTGTATGAAAAGAAACTTAATAGAAGAGGTGTATTCAAGTGATATGAACTTATTTTTGTTATTTCTTAAATTAATCAATTCAAATAGACCAAGTCTCTTAGACACGTTCAAATAGACCAAGCATCCAATCACTGCATTCCTCAATGAATTAAATACATGAGGTGGACAAATGAGGTTTTTCCAAATCTCTTTAAGATTCTGGTAGTCTGCAAAAAGCAATTATGAGACCCTAACATACAGCACAGTTCATTTGTGGATCAAAATATGTATCGTGTGCTGGCAAGACTTTCTTGGAGATCAAAACGACCATCCTCTGGTTTCCAGCATCCCAATAAATGGCACCTGGCTTAAGGCTTTCTATAGTGAAAATAGGATTTACAGTAATAGTGTCCCTAGGTGGAAATGGATTAGACTTGAGCAGCTACCTAGGGAAGATCAAATGAGCAATTTCTTCCTAGATGGTCACCATAGCAATGACCTTTACACACGCCACTGACGGCGCCCAGCATATTTTAATAAAAAATGATAAGACTTTTTTGGGGGGATATCATTCTCCCTAAAGCTAAAAAGGCACCTCTCTGGTTTACTTTGATAAAATGTTGTGCAAGATCAGAATATGTTAGTCAATATACATCAGAACATCTGAAGAACTTTTAATGGAGGCAAACTCTCATACCGCCAACCCAGGAGCCTTAAAAATGTGATTGTTTACCTAAATCTCTCCAACCTTGTGATCTGCAGCTTTACCCTCATCATTAAGGTCTTCCTGAAGGTGAGAATGAGTTCTCCAAATAAAGCTGATGAGGTCTGATGAGGACTGACATGAGCAAAGCAGAGCACCCAGTGGAACGGCCCTGGAGCTTCACAGTTTGGGGTCATTCTTTATCCCCCTCTGGGGCAGCTTGTTCACACTATCACACCTGTCTGTCAAAAGAAAGACTTATGAGCTTGAGCTGAGAGAATGGGAAAAGGTATTTGCTATGCAAAAGCAGAAAAAAATGAAAGAGAAGCACCGTCATAATGAAAATGACAGCGGACAGAAAGGGCAAGGTTTAAATTACAGCTTAAATAACCTCATGTCCTGCTTTGACTTAATGACCAACATGATTTTAAGCCTCGAAAATAAAAACCTACAAAGGAACTGAGGTCTTTTCTTGACTATGTGACTTGCTTAAATCACAACACACTCTTTAAAAATAGTTCTAAATTGAGTGTACTGACTACAAGAAAGTGTTAAGTCATCAAAAGGTCATAAAAAACTCTTCATATGAAAGATAGATTATTAAAAGTTCCAACACATTTGAAAGAATTAACCCACTTGAACACATACTACAGTCATTTATAGTAAATACTATACTGTTTTTGAATCATGCTATAAGAAAGTGTATTATACTGTACATAGTTTTTAATACTTACAACATTTTGATAAATGCTACTGTAGTATACTTTAGTTTTTACTACAGTAAACTGTGGTGTGTTAGTAAAACATACACTATGTTGTAGAACACTACAGTATTTCGTCATTTGTTTATATTACTATAGTTGTTGTGTTACCATAGCTATAAAATTACCACAACATATTAATTCAAGTCATTTACTATAGTTAAAAAACCCTATAATATAAACTGCAGTAGTATTTTTTTTATGTGGGTATTTGATAGCTATTAAGAAACTACAATATTATAAATGGTATTTTTGAAGGAAACTACTCATACAAATATATAATAAGTGAATTTTAAAAGTTTCTGTATTAAATGGGATTCTTTAAATCGATGAATCAATTAAAAAATTCAAGGATCAGCGTTCATTGAATCTGGCACGCTAAAACTTTCAAATTCATATCAAAGTGAGCAATAATCAATCACATAGCATGCTTTATAGAATCTTCACTCCAGTAAACGCCTATTATTTGTGAACCTCAACAAAACTGCACGAGGTTATGCTCAAAATCGTGTGAAAAACAATGGAAGTAAAATAACTCGTCCACCAAATGATCCTACCTTGCCCAGGTCAGATGTTCAGGCTGGGCTGGAACGTCTATGCGGCCCAACAGCGTCCCTACTGTTCAACTACTTGACTGTTGTTGATTTGTTAATTTACAGCGGCACCTAGTGTTTAGTAGAAGCCCAGCACTCGTGGACGTCAGTGGAAAAGCTTCATTTTGAATTGATTTTATAATAATAATAATAATAATAATAATAATAATAATAATAATAATAAT
>CAIGQV010003909.1:17360094-17388107 GCA_903798115.1 Danio jaintianensis
ATAATAATAATAATAATAATAATAATAATAATAATAATAATAATAATAATAATAATAATAATAATATCTTATATAGTATCTTATATAGACGTGTATGGATAATGCACGCACCAATAGCATATATTTGTCACACTTGCTGTTTCAAATTCTAATTATTGAAAAAAGTGTAAATTTTTATCATTGTATATTATTATGATTATTATTATATGTTATGAATTTAATATTGTTTTGTTATAGTATATATTACACTGGAAATGTGAGTTGTCTTATATTATAATAATCAGTCCAAGGCACTTGAAATATAAGTGAAAGTGTTTTAAAGTCTTTATTGACATAGCTATTTTTTAAAGCACAACAGTTTTGTTTTGTTTTGTTTTTAATAATAATGAAAAATAATAATAACTTTGAGTGCCCTGGACTTTTTTTGTATACCTTTAAGAATCCTTGTCAAAAGAGCACCGACATATTTATAATCAGTGAGCACTTTTTGTTTGTTTTTTTGTATTTCACAAAGAAAAGCCAGTTGAACCATAAGGAAAAGCAGTGTTTATTTACAATCAAGCACAAAAGCAAAACAAGCCTGAGATTTCCATTCGTGGAGAGACACAAAACATTTGTATGAGACACATGAGACATTTTGTTTTTATATCATGATGCCCATGACTCATCCTATAGCATTTCTTTCAATCTCTTTATTCATATAGTAGCGCCAAAAATGAAGATTCTGTCATAATTTACTCAGACACAGTATGCAGTTATCTAGAATGTTACAGCTGTTCTGTTGTTTACGGTATAATAAGAATAACTGATGACCAGGGACAGCTGTACTACAAAGAAACAGCTATTCTGATATACACAGTAGATTCTTCTGCGCTTCAAGCTATGGGAAGTTTGCAATGACCTGAAGGGGAGTAAATGATGACAGGAGTTTCATTCTAAAGTGATCTATTGATTTAAAGAGATAGTTCACCCCAAAAAAATGAAGAGTTCTGGGTGAGTGAGGAATTACTGTGGTGCTAATAGACTTTGTGCACAAAGACAAATGGTCAAAGTCAAAGATTTCATTTAATAATACTTCAGATTTCTTGTAATATACAACATGTGTAACATTCTTTAATACTTTTGCACCTTTAACTTTTACTTTTCCTTTTTTTTTTTAACTACAAATAAATAAATAAGCATGGTTATTGTAGGTAAACCAATTTAAAGGGATAGTTCACGCAAAAAAAAAAATTCCTCACTATTTATTCACTATAAAGTGGTTCCAAACCTTTCTGAGATTCATTTTTCTGTTGAACACAAAGAAGATATTTTGAAAAATTGTAGAAACCTGTAACCATTTACTTCCATAGTAGGAAAACAAATACTATTGAAGTCAATGGTTACAAGTTTCCAACATTTCTTTAAAATAACTTTGTTTGTTTATTCATATAAGAACAGGAGTAGGAGTAACCAGAGTAAATGATGACAGAATTTTAATATTTGGGTGAACTATCCCTTTAAGCACAAGCTACCTCTAAACAAAAATGCTGGGTTGTATTAACCCAATATTGGGACAAATATGGACAAACCTAATGTTGGGATTTTTTTTTTTTTATTATATTTTTAAACAAACTGTTGGGTTTTTCCATATTTGACTCAGGGTTGATTTAATACAACCTGAATTTTTTTTTAAGTGGATGGTTTTGCTACACTAACCATACTTTTATTTATTTATTTTTTAATTCCTCCTATTGTTGTCTGAACAAAAGCAAAGCTTACAGCCCTGAAACAAAACTACAATGAATAAATTATTCCAGAATTTAAATTTTTTAAGGGAAAACCATCCCGTTCATTTCGATTTATTTGGCCTGAAGAATCAAAGGCTTTTGGCTTTTTCATTTTAAATACCTACAAGGTCTAAACCAAAAAAATAAATACATTTGCTTCCTGAAATATCTGCATATGTGAAGTTCTGAATTTGAACGCGTTATCAACCTTATATTTATTGCGTGCACAATCCCATGGCAGTAAAGACGCTGACATTCGGTTTCATTTTTTATCACATGGATTTTCATTGCATACAGAGTTCCTTCAAGGACCACAGCGGCCATGGACATTAATAGCCAGCTCAGTTCGTCTAAGGGTCACATTAGAGCAGATGCCAGGCAAGCATCAGAAGGCTCAAAAAGAAGCTGAAGCCAGTGCCCATTCGGGTGGCATGTCCTGCCACGTTGCAGTCATCAGAGTAGCAGCAGTGAACTTTGACACCAGGAGCCCTGTAGCCTTGGCTGTTTGCCTGACTGCAGAAGGATTTATACGAGCACGACTTCATTACGCCACCTAAGAAGACAAGAGCCGTATGATTACATATTAATGTGCCTTGATCCTCATAAGGAAGCTGCAGACCTCCTGCTATTTCTAAGCTGGAGCCAGACAGAGCAGTCTGTCTTGCTTAAACACCAACCTGATCCTGCGCCACCCCTTAACACACACACCCACTCACACACATACACTCACACACAGTCATTAATGATTCCTCTAAAGATTTATCCTTCTGTGATTCATCTTCCACATCCAAGGAGATAAAAGAAAAGTTATTAAAAAAATCTTGGACCAGTTTTATCTCATCCATCCATGCAGGAAGGTGAACTATTACATATTAGCAGCACTTTAGCTGTTTTTGGTTTTATTCATATCTATAAACTGACGTGTTTTACACAGGGATTTGTTCATATATAATTTGACTGATTACATACATAACATTTTATTCTTAAAATAATTGTTTCTTGTCTGTTTAAAGTATTTTCTGTAAAAAAAAAATTATTTCATACATTATATGTAAAAAAAAAATGTCAGTGGTTGCCACAATTTTATCATAATAATAATTCATAAAATAAATTTCAATGTTTTAATAATGTATAGTGTTATACACCAACATTTTGAGGTACTAACACCATAAGCATGTGATGATGAGAAAGTCATATGGTCATATCAATCAATTTTACATAAGCAAAGAAACAAACTAATATGCAGAAGACGCTCAGTGTCATTCACACAACACAACATCGTGGTAACACACATGACACTAAAGTAATGCAATATACATTATTTATAAAAACTAGATACATAAACTAGATACATAGAGTTACATAAAACTCTAAACTACATCACTGATGAAAAAAAAAACATTAAAAAGCAAAAAAAATTAAAGTGTCATGCAGGGAATTTTGAGAAAGTTAATTTACAGTTACTCATCGTATATATTAAGGAAACTTACTGTGCTGCTAACCAGGTTACAAATTTTTACTGTAGCATTTTTACGCTTTTACCACTGAAATAACAGCCATTTTTTTACAGTGAAGAGTGATAAAAAGAGATTTCTCAAATCCTCTCTGTAAAAACCTGTTGAATATGTTGAATGTTGAATATTTAGAAGACTTGTAATGCAATTTTTTGCAATTGTTATTATAAACAAATGTAAAATTTATTTACATATCACATCAAATATCAGTTTGTTTTTCACCAGAATACGTGGAATACACGACATGTCAAATTCTTTGATAATTATGCATCTTTTCAAAAATCTTGTAATGTTTTTTCAGAAGATTTATCTGTTTTGTGATTCATCTTCTTCATTCAAGAAAGTAAAAATAAAAAATCCTTGTCCAGTTTTTTCTCATCTATTTATGTAAGAATGGATGAACTGTGAAAGGAAGATGAACTGTTGACTAAGCCATTAGACTTACTGCCGTGTCCCCGAACAACAGCACACGCGTCTGAGTAACTGGGGCAAGTTTTGGAGCCCTGTCGATTACAGTCTTCATCTGTTGAGCCCATGCAGGTGTAACACTGGAGCGCCTCACCTAAACACACACAGAGAAGAAATCAAACTGATAAAATAGTACAATTCACACAAAATAATTAAAAAGGCCTATTGTGTATCTACTGATCTATCGACATTTATTACTTTTCTCAGTCAGCATATTTGTCTTGTTTATCAGGAAAAATTTTATATTGTTAAATATTAAATATAAAAAATACTATTTTGTATTATTTTATTATTCAAATTAATTATTTTTATTGCTATTATTATTATTACTATTATTATGTAATTATTAATATTTTATTACAGTGTTATAATTTTTTTATTCATTGAAATATTTATATATATACAAAATATTTCATATTTATATTTACCATTAACGTCTAGAAATAAAAATTAACAGTGAATTAAACAAAAAATATATCAAAAGGTCAAAAAAGGTCTGCTGGATGTCTTTATAAGATAAAAGTATTATTCGATTATTACAAAATAAATTATATGAACAATAAGTAATGCCAGCATATTTTTCCATTACTTTCAATAATAAAATATAAATAAAATAATCTAACAATTCAGTTTTTTAATAATGTAATAATTTTAATAATTTAATCTCTTATATCTCAATTATCTAAATACAGTATCTAAATACAGATTAAAAAAAAATCCAATTAATAAAAAGTCATCTTAAAAAAATATTATCTATATTCTTAAAGAATTATTTTTACATGCAAAATAACAGAAAGACATTTGACATTTGGCACAGAGATATTTGGCAAATAATTTTTTTTTTACATTTGTATGGAAACACAGTCCATTTTATAATGATGTACATAAAAAAATAACAACATTTCAATAACATTCCTAATAAATTCTAATTTAGCAAGACAAATCATTGAAGTATTTCAAGACAGCACATATCCCATGAACCTGAGATCATTGTTTTATTTTAGTCTTTTTTTACCAAAACTTTCACTGCTCTGTGCAATCTATAAACAGAACATTGACCTTTTATACCAAAGCAGATTTGTTCTTCTTCTTCTTCTTTTTTTTCTGCATTCGCTCAACAGACCCGAGGGAAGTGAACATAAGTCACAGCAGAGAGGAAACATGTCAATGTTTTTAAGAGTTTTATAAATGCCCAGCAGTGTACATTGACGTCGGGCCTTTTTCATGTGTCTCTTTACTATCACCTCCCAAGTGCAGTCCTCTTTTTTTCCTTATTCCTTTTTTTTAACAAACATGTTTTGAAGCTCAAACCAACAAGATCACACACATAAAGCTGATGGACTGTAACACCTTCAAAAACAGACATTTCTTTTAAAAGTATCTGTTAAATGTGTCTTAACACCGTTTGCTCCTTCGGCTGCATCTGAGTCTCCGTCTCGCTTTGATAGCAAAAACTTCAGTTCACACAACAAGCTCAAAGTGCCTTACTAACAGGATATTCAAAGCGTTTGAAATGTGCTAAACCTCTAAAGAGCAGCTCCAGCATTTAGGTCACTTTCTTTTTAAGCATTAATCTAAAATGTCTAAAATCTAAAAATTTCTTTCACTCCCAGAATGAACGTTAAAATTGTTATTTGCACACGTTGTGTAAGTATGCATTTAATGTTATTCAGTAAAATAATGCAAAACCTATTTTTGTGAAATAAAATAAAGTTTCCACAAAATATTAAGCAGCAATTTTTTTAACATTGATGGTAATATTAATAATAAGATTTCTGAATCATTTAAATGTTAATATTAAAACATAAAATATATTAAATTGTAATAGTTTTACATTGTTATATAAGAAATGCATAAAACACCCTGTCTTTGGGCTCACCCGTATAATTCACAGAAAAAAAAATTATTGTCCTTCAGAAATGCCCCATACATATATGGATGCTGTCATCTTCCTTATTTCCTACACCAAAAAAAGAAAACTCACATGCAGACATACAGAACAAAGTTGTGTATCATTTGCAAACATCTACAATTTCCAGTTGCTGTATGTCTTATGTCAGCTGTCAGTTGTCAAAATATATCCAGTTTGTCGTTGTGGTGCAATCATGCTTTTAAATGCTAATAAATAGTTTGTTGGGGTTATGTAATTAAATTGTTTCCACATGTAATGAGCTCCTGCTTTCAAGTTTTCACAGCACATGCAAGTAATGTAATTTTTTTTAAACATTAATATTAAATTACTTTAAAAAAAATTCTTATATGCAATTTAATTTGTTTTATATAAATAATATTTAAATAATAAAACCCACACACTTACATCCAATGCAGTAAGTGCATGTTGGTAATGTTGTTCTTTGGTACCTTAAAGGTTTCTAGGTACTAAAAACATTTTAGTGTCTGTGCATGTGTATATTTATTTATTGTGTATATTTACTCTCGTTTAACTCCAGCAATCTAATATAAATCCCGCCATGCGACTTGCAAACTCTTTTTAGCCCTCAATCTGTTTAAGGGATTGAATTGCACCTAATATTCGCCATTAGTCCTTTAACACCTTTCTCATGGCCAACAAGACATTCTCAGGCAAGAGGACACTTCTGGAGAACGGAAATGAAATAAAATGATGAGAACGTCTAAGTATAAACTGAAAAGCTGATGAGGTTTTTTCAAGGACTGAGGCCAGACAAGCTGTAACTGAGAAGATTGGAGTGAAAACTCTTTAAAAGTAGTGGGAAAGAAGAAAAAAATGAAGAACTTACTTTGAGCAGCGAGGAGGATGAAGCCCAGGCCTAACAGGAGGAAGAAATGGATGGCTCTCATGTCGCTGGTGGTCTAGGGGGCTGTCAGGTTACGATGGAAATCAGTTTGTTTGCTTTTAAAACTCCTGAGCTTAAGCTGTGCTTTTGGAGAGCTAATACCCAACGGCAGCGAGGACACACAGATTACAGGCTGTGCGCTGAGGCCTGTGCTGCGCTCTTAAGATCTGAATGGCTTTTCAGCATCTCCACTAATCAGGGTTGAGGGATCGCTCGCTGCGCTCCACCCCTACAGGACCTGCAGCTCTGCTTTCTGGACAGCCTCTGATTCTCCCTCCACACTTCATTCAGCTTATGTCTACATGTACAGGATTTGCTAATCGGTGACCAAACACACATACAGTAATTACACATAATTATCCTCAGTGACACACAGTAGAGCAGTGAACACAACCAATCAAAGAGTAGATGCGAAGGCTATTTGAACATGTGTAAGTGTTAAGGGGAACTATATAAAAGTTTTGCGGCAAACTAAATTCATGAACAAGTATATTTTTACAGTATAATGATCAAATTTTGTCTTTACAGTACTGTATATACTGTATATATACATATAATTAAATGAATAACTCAAATTTAAGGCAGCAACTAATTATTACACTATAGGAGATATAAAAATATTAAAATATTTCTCAAGTGCTGTTTAAGGAAGAAAAGAGATTTTCAACACATTTAATTATATTATTACGCATAATAGTTTATATTATTATTATTATCATTATATCGTAGTATATATATATTGTATATTTTAATAACACATTTATTTTATATACAATTACATGTATTTAAACACTATATACTGTAATTAGCTTTTAGTATTTTAAGAAAAATACTTTAGTATTCAATTCGATTTTTAAATAGATATAATGTAATGTATGAATATGCAAACATATTATTAGTATGTTCATTCATTCATTTTCTTACAGCTTAGTCCCTTTATTAATCAGGGGTCGCCACAGCGGAATGAACCGCCAACTTATCCAGCATATGTTTTAAGCAGCGGATGCCCTTCCAGCCGCAACCCATCACTGGGAAACAACCATACACTCTCAATCACACACATACACTATGGACAATTTAGCTTTCTCAATTCACCTATAGCACGTCTTTGGACTTGTGGAGGAAACTGGAGCACCTGGAGGAAACCCACGGCAACAAGGGGAGAACATGCAAACTCCACACAGAAATGCCAACTGACCCAGCCGAGGCTCAAACCAGCGACCTTCTTGCTGTGAGGCAACAGCGCCACCCACTGCGCCACCGTGCAACTCCCATTATTATTAGTATGTTTGTGACATAAAAATGTCCATGCTTGAAAAAGATTTCAAAATTCTTTATTCCTTATTTTTTCTCAAAGTTTTCATTTTCTTCACTCAGAGAGAGTTTGGTTCTGTGCCAGCATATAATTGCCACTAAATTAGTCTGTCTGGCATGATTTTAAGACCCATCTGCCAGCTAAGTTTTCATGCATACGTAGGATCCTGTCAGCAAAATGCATTGTTTGTTCATTAAAATCATTATTGCTTTCTCAAAATGCCTGAGTGGGAGGCTACAGTGTCTGCTAATCTATTAAAGTCTATTATACAGTCTATTAGCATTTATTAGTGAACAAATTGGAAATTATTGTTATGATAACACCAAACATCATGCCTCTACATGAGCATATATAAACTCTGTCAGTGCGATACGAGTCAGATAAACAGCAGGTTTGTATTGCCATCTTTTATTGCACTTTGTAAGCATGTCCTGCACAACTGACAGTGTAAAACATCAGCTTTAACAAGACTGAGACAAAACCATTCAGATTAAATTAGCTCAGAACCACTAAGAGCGACGAGTGGGTTCTTTTATATATCAAAATAAAATCCAAAAATAAAATCACACATCAGTGTTGCTAAAGACAACGAATCAAATGAACAACAAGTATCTACAAAGATACACAAGAAAGCAGATCAGTATCAAAATCTGCAGTTGTGTTCCTTTACTATATACAAGTCATTTTTTATCATATTTTCAAAACCGTCAAGGCCTACGACATGCATGTTTTTTTTTCATGAACATGAATTCCACTTTGTGACAACAGAATGATTAGTTCATCTGTTTTACATTATATGACGTATATATATATATATATATATTTATATTGTCTCTGGTGTTTTGAAGTTAAGAAGAGGGTAGGACAGGGTTCAGTTTAACAGTCGGCTCCATCAGTGGTTGTCATGGCAAAGACACTCATAACTTCAGACTCACTATAAACACATACTCTCTGTTTGTGTGCATGTGAGCTATACAGACTGTCAAAAAAGTCTCTACTTATGGGCAGTACTTTTACAAGACCCTCAACATAGGTACGTTGGTGTACATTAATACATCAAAATGCAGAGAAAATAATTACAGCCAGAATCTAGTGTGTTCTCCCAGTCAATGGGACTCCAGTTTATGTGAAGACGTCAGTAGTGTGAGATCCTTCTGTTCGCTTAGTTCATGGTTCTGTCCATTAGAAAGAGAAACAAACAATACCGGACACGTTCGTCCTGCTACTCCATCTTTACAGTCGTTGTTGTTGTTGTCTCTTTGTGGTTTGGACTGAACGCTGTTGAATGGACAGCTAGCTCTTCCCCATCTTAGCAATCAGTTCATCACATATTTTTGTCAGTTCCTCGATTTCTTTGTTCTTTAAACAGAATTGGGAAAAAAAACATCATGTCAATATCTGAAGGTTTGTAGATTTTAAAAATTCTTTCAAACATTTCACTTCTGTCTTCTATGTTAAAGAGCCCCTATTATGGGTTTTTGAAAATGACCTTCCATGTAGTGCGTAACACAGCTCTAAGTGAAGTGAAATATCCAGCTAAGGCTTAAATCTGAAAGTGGGCAGTGTTTAAAACTATTGATTCATCTATAAAAGAGTCGACTCATAGTGCTTCAAATGAATCGTCTTGATAACGAGTCTTTAGCCGTGCAACTTAAGCCCCGCCCATTTGTTGCATGCGCAATCCCAGGAAAATTGAAACCTCCGGCCCCGCCCACAAACAGTGGCAGGAAGAAAAACACTGTAGCAGACCCCGGTTGAATCATGTCGCTAAGACGCTGTGCTCAGCTGGATATTATTGGAAGTGTGAGGGAAAATTTGTGTTATTTTCCCTACCCAAAGATGAGGCTGTGAAGAGGCAGTGGTTAAAGTTTATTTTTGCAAAAATACCTCAGCATTATATCCCAGGCCTTGTGCTGTGTTTCTGACAAGTGCTTCAGCAATCTACACACTTACAACGGGGGAGTCGTTTGTTAAAGGAAGGATCAGAAAAGACTATTGATGTATGGGACTTTGCAGAGCTTGACAGGAACTTTACAGTACACAGTTAGTGCGATTAAAATGGTTGCCTCCTTGTTTTCTCTAGCTTGCAAATTATGTATTTAATTGTGTTTTGTTACTTGTAACCGCTTGTACTGTACCTGGTTAACTCTTTATATTCTCTTATCGCATCTAAAACCACGTTGAAGGTGACTGAAATTACGGGACTTTTCCGGGAGAAATAACAAAACGGGAGGGTGGCGGGAGATGGGTCTGAAATACAGGAGACTCCCGGGAAAAACAAGAGCGTTGGCAGGTATGCTCACACATACACTCTGCATTCTGACTACTTCTATATTGTTGAAGCCGTGGTGGGCATTTCTCTCATGCTGAACGCTGGACCAATCGCAACAGACTGTCATCGGTCCAATCACTGCAGATTAGCATAGCGTTAAGGAGGGGTTTGGGAATAAATGAATCGCTGAACGAATCATATGGGAGTCGCTAGGATAATTAGGTAAAAATAAATGCATATTATA
Organism: Danio jaintianensis; assembly: GCA_903798115.1. Taxonomy (NCBI): domain Eukaryota; kingdom Metazoa; phylum Chordata; class Actinopteri; order Cypriniformes; family Danionidae; genus Danio; species Danio jaintianensis. The sequence continues at coordinate 17,370,493 of CAIGQV010003909.1, forward strand.
AGACAATGAAAGTGTTTTTTGACCTTGCATACATATCAGCCTGTTGTTGGAGACCCCAAAAACCACAATATGACCCTTTTTAAGGGGCTCTTTAAACAAGGCTGCATTTACTTGATCAAAAACACAAAATTCTTTTGAAATATTCTTATTTCTTATTTGTTATATATATATTTCCACCACATTTTCTGAAATATAACAAAATATAATTTTTATTATTGTAATGGTTCGGTTCTGTTTGTGCACTTTGTATTCTGTTTCCTTTGGTTCTTGTGCTTAATTACGGTGTCCTTTCTCCCACTGCTAGTTAGTTTCTGTTGACTCATTAGCTTAACTGATTATGCTCACCTGGTTCTGGTTTGGTTCATAGTTTGGCCATGTATTTAAGCCCTTGGTTTGGTTCTTTCCTTAGCCCTGCATTGTCAATGGGATAAATCCTATTGTCTTACTGTCTGATGCTGTTACTCTGATGCTTTCCTTCTGGATTAGGTGCTCTTTTTTTGTTAATGACGTAAATCTGCTGCGGATGACAGGCACTACTCTGCTTCCATTGCCTGTACCATTACTCTTATTTTCAATATTGAAAGCATAATTTTTGTGAAAGTCACGATACATATTTTTCCAGGATTATTCCATGAATAGAAAGTTCAAATAAACTTTATTTGATTAAAACAACAATAGTCTTTTAAATAAAAAAGCATTTTATTCATATAGATAGGAAGGTAGGTAGGTATAAAAGATAGTAGGTAGGTATAAAAGATAAGTATGAAAGATAGATAGATATGAAAGATGAGATTGAACATGGGTTTGTGATTGTGAACAAACCTTTTGTTCCAGTGTGCGCTCAAGTGAATCCACCTTCATCTGCTCTTTTCTCAGACTGGCCTGATACGCTGCCTGCTCCTGCTTGGTTTTGGCTCTCACCTGAGCGATTTCGGAATTTGCCCTGTGGGTGTCACATGGCCAGAGTCACACCATCATTTCAAATCTATAAGGACTTTAATCTGTATATATATATATATATATATATACGTATAAGCATGGACCTCTCTGAGGCATATGAACTGAGTGTCTGTATTCATACACATTATCAACTGAAATGCAGTGCATTCAACTGTGTATGTATGTGAGTATACTTTGGGCGTGACTCTTAATTATACTAAAGTCATTATTTCAGGCAACAGAAATTTACCATATAAAGTAAAACATATTAGAGGGTGACATATCAGTACTTACTTATCCAGTTTCTCCTCAGCGTGGATCTTTAGGGCCTGATAGCGCTGCTCCTCCTTACGGACACGAGACAGATACTCCTGTGCACATTTCTTCAGGACGTCCTCATTCTGATGGAAAAACAAAGAAACTGAAGTCAGATATAATAATGATCAATGATGACTCCATTAAAATGACTTACGTGATAGGATAATTTTGGGATAATTCACCCAAAACTGAAAATTCAGTCCTCATTTGCTCATCATTTACCCTTCACTTGATGAGTTTCTTTTCTTGTCTGCGTTCTTCAAACTTTATGAGTTTCTTTTTTTGTTGAAAACCCGTAACCAATGACTGACACAGCATTCGTTTTTTCAACTACGGATATCAATGGTTACTGGATCCAACATTTTTCAAGATACTATCTTTTGTGTTCAACAGAAAAAAGAAACTAATAATGGTTTGGAACCACTTGAAGATGAGTAAATAGTAAATAAATGTTCATTTTTGCGTGAACTATCCTTTTAAGATGCAAGGGCAATTGGATGATGTTAAAGTTTTTCTTTAATTTTCTTTAAAAAAAAAGATTGTATTATTGATTACAATTGATTTATCTGTGTGCATCTTTTTAATTTAATTATATATTTATTTATTTGCCTTCGTAATCTTTCTAGACAATAACTTCATCCTCCTTCCAATGATGTCTCATCTCTGGTGAACTCATGAACAAATGCACCTTACAGAAGTGAGTGGGAAAGCAAGCCAATGCAAAGGATTTGGATGACAGCAATGTTCTGATCATAATCTGTGTTTTGGTACAGCTCAGCAAAGTATGAACACCTTGTTTTGGAATGATGTATGAATACCTTGTTTTGGCATTAACCAACATGCAAATAATTACTTAAGGTGTGATCTACTGTAAATTATGCAGGCATAGTGAATCAATTGAATCTAGGAATTTTTGATGGAGGCAAAGAAGTTCTTTCACAGATTTTGCTAGCGTCCAAGTCAGTCAACCAACAGAAAGGTATGGAACATTATGGCATGTAACAACCCTAATCAATGAATCATAATCAATTACAAAATGACCTGACAAAATGATTTTTCTCATTGAATATTCAGTTTCTCCAGGAAATATATCACATTTTAGAAGAAAATATCAAATTTAAAAAATTCAATTAAGCTCCAAATGAAAATTCACAAGTGACTCACTTTGCGGAAACCTTCCAAAACATCTTTCATCTTCTCGTAGCGACGGAACAAGTCAGCAAGAGATTTCTCCACAGAGTTGAGATCAGCTAAAGCCTGGTCCTTCTCCAGGATCAGCTGTTGGATAGTGTGGTGAGACACAGACTTCTCTCTCTGTTCACCCTCTGAGACATACACATAAATATACTAAATTACTATTATGCAGATATATAATGCACAAAAAAAAGATGAATGGATGTGCTAATATGTTTTTTGTATGGAGAAGAGGTTGATTTTAATGTAGATATGAAATTATACTACAGTACGGCTACATCGTTGATCATGAAAAATGAAAATGCAGATTTCAGTCCTGCATTTTTGGTGCATGCAGACACACACACACAAACTGGGGAAAACCACTGAGACATGGTGAAAGATGAGAAGACCTTTGAAAAAACTCTTAAATAGTTTTTAGGGAAACTTATGAATAGATTTATTGTTACAAATTTCATATTAGCAAGTCTTAGCAGGTTAACTAAAATTGTTTATTTTAAAAAACTGTTTTTTTTTTTTTTAAGTTTCATAAAATTCAGCTAAATCGTCACTCAGTTACATTAAGTTATTTAAATACTTAAGAGTTAAATAAGAACTACAATCTATCAATTTTTTAAAAACAGATTATACTATTACTTAAATTTAGATAAGTTAAAATGTGAAAGGAATAAAAAAATATATAAGACACTTACAATCATAAAAAGATTCCTTTTTTAAAATAAATGATTAATTATATTCATCAGAGAAATGTGTCTGTACAATGAGCTTGTAGTTTGGAAAGCTACAGTATCAAAATAGCTTCCCCAACACTGATGAGCTGAAGATGGAAGATATTTCAGAGAATACAAAAAAGCCTTGAAGAACACCAACAGATGTTGCTAAAATGAGAGGCCGACAACATCAGGCTAGAGAAGAGAAAACTTTCCGACACAATCAGATGCGGTGAATGCAACACAACCAAAGAAAAAAAAGATTTGCTCTTACTTACCAGGCATGCCTGAGTGATATATCAAATATTTATGGGGAACGGAGGAAGCAAAACAGAAAGAAGGGACGGCATTAAGTCAAGCCAGCTGGGTGGGATATGTGTGAGAAAAAAAGCATGTCGCTAACATGGGAGAATATCGAAATTAATGAAAGTGTGAAAAAACTAAATGAAGTATAGTAGGTGGTGAAAGCCAGAAAATGGCCAAGAAATGGAAAAAGAAATGATGAGCAAAGATACAAAATAAAAAGATAAACGATACAGCTGGGAAGTGGAATATCAAGAGTGGAATTTTAACATGAATAAGTTTTTTTGTGTGTCACTGCACAGAGAGAAAAGCATGTCAAGGTTAAACCAGGCAACTAAGATCACATGAATCTGAACATGTAAGAATGCGCACAGTCTACAGCATTTACGTGGCTGTAAACACTGAAAAGGCAAAGAAATGAGATTAATTTGTCAGTGGGTGAGGCCTGGTAAGGGACATGTTTGAGCAGACACATGTTGGAGTTTTCTGAGGTCAAGTGGAATACATAGGTAGACATAAAGGTATGTGCTTATAACTGACCAGTGTTTGGGTCCGGAGGCACGAAAGATTTGTCTGCAAATATAAATGAGAAATGAAAAAAAACTTATTGCATATGTGTCCCAGTGTGGTGTGACTGGGGAAAGGGGTGCGTGCCTGTTTGTTTATAGCAGAAGAAAAAAGGGAATCAAAAGAGCCGAAGTGTGTCCAAAAAAACACATGAATTAAAAAGGAAAAGGTGAAACTTTATTTAGCAAACATCATGACTCACCAATCATCTCTGCAATGGTCTTTTCATATTCCATAACTATCCTCCTGTGAAGAATGAAGAAAAAACACTTTTGTCAAACTTATTTGGTCATTAAATAGACTTACAATAAAATTGTACAAATACAAATTGACTTAAATAGACAAAAAAAAAAGATTTTTAACTCCTGAGAACAAACAAACAAAAGAAAAGAACACCCCAACCCCAGCCTGTAAGTATACAATACAGTGATAATCCAAACAACTTTTTAGTTACAATATATATTGCTTTAGGGAAAAGGATTTCCCATAAAGTGACAGAAGAAAGGGCCCCAAATCTTGTGAAATTGTCCAATATTTGCTTTTAAAAGACATCTGGTTCGTTCCAAGTGCAGAGTAGATATCAATTCTTCAAGCCATAATTTAGCAGTTGGTGGATTAGACAAACACTTTTAATCTGCAAGATCTGCTTCCCACATAAATATTTATATTATACAACAGGCTGTGTGACTTTCCGTAAAAAACATTTACTAATGCATACATATTCAAAATCAAATATTCAGAAGAATAAAATAGGATTTTTGTAATATTGTTTTTTTTTTTTACAAAATCAAGAATATATTTGCAGAGCTCTGTACATGACATGCAAAAACAATATTGTGGCCACAAATAAAGAATCTATTATCTTGGTTTTAGTAAATCATAGCCACAGTTTACAAATGTTCACTCACATGGGAATTTAGTAAATTTTGGACAACCTTTTCTCATTTGTGCCCTCAATTTGATTTACAAATTAACAAATAACTACAACATCATCATAATTTAGTAAAATGAGGAAATTAATTATTATATTGTGCATAATTTACTCAAAAGGAGGGAATGAATTAGTAAATCCAAAAATGAAAATGAAGTTATTAATCAAATCCTCAGGTTGTTTCAATTTTCTGAGATCTTTGTTCATATTGAGAACACAAATTAAGATGTTTTAGATTATTTGGTTTCTTTTCTGGACTTTAAATGTCTCGAGACCATTGCTATCATTTAATTTGCAGATTTCATCAAAAATATCTTATATTGTGTTCCAAAGATGAACAAAGCTCTCAGGGTATTGGAACAAGATGAGGGTGAGTAAATAAAAATGGAATTTAATCATTCTGCATATTTGTTTCCTGTAGATCATGGCAGGGCTCTTTGCTTTTGAACAAATAAGTATCAACGTTTTCACAACCGTCTTCAACTTAAAAAAATGATAAGAAATGTTTCTTGAGCATCCGTTCATCATAACAGAATGATTTCTAAAGGATCAAAGGATTCTTAAGACACTAAAGTTAACATGACACACTTTCAAAACCTTAAATGCGTTTTGAATGGTATATAATTAGCTCAAAAATAGGTATCCTAGAATCTATTTACATTTAGATCTCTTTCAGATGATCCGATCACAAAGGGTTAGTGTTAAATACAAGTGTAAACAGCATCCAAATTATTGTATGATCTTATCACTAAAATCACACACAGAGCAGCAGCTTTTAAAGCTAACTGTGGTTGGGCTTCAAAGTCAAATAAATTTAATGGATAAAACGAGGATTTTCTTTTCCTTTTATCCCTTTTTTACTGACTTATTGAGTGCTACATATAGTCACAAATCAGAGGCCCTCCCTTAGAAATCAGATCACAGAATCAGATAAGAAAGTAGTCACAAAAGACTTGATTCACTTTACTACCAGTAATGTTTCTTGGCTTTCTACTTGTGATCGGATCACCCCAGACGGATCCTAATACCAGGTGTAAACAGGATTTACAACCGCATTTGAAAGTGTCCCAAATTGGATGTCAAACAATCCACGTTAATATTTTTTTGTCTGTTTGCACGCATGCTGAAAGATCCGCTCTGCTCCAGATGCCAGTGAAAAACTAACTGCTTTAAAGATGTAAAGACAACTGGATGGCGGTGATTAAAATACATGAGGTGACAATAACTTTAACCACTTCTAAACAAGGTTGATTACAGAAAGGTCAGTAAATTGGCTTTTCTTATGTCATGTGTGGAGTTGAGCTCGCAGAAAGGTTTGGAGAAAAGCAGGTTGCCGGCACAGTAAGCGGATGGATTAGCTATGCCTTCCCTTAGCCTCTTATGCCTTTCTTATCCTAAGCCCAATCAGGCTAATGAACTAAGCTCCATTCTTATCCACACTAACAAGACCCGGTCCAGCTGGCTGTAATCCTCAACCCTCCCCGTTTGCCTTGTTCACATTGTCCCTTGAAAACAAAAGCTTTTAAATGTGTGCTTGTTCTTCTGATATTAAAAAAAACTGCATTTATTTTATTAACAGCGCAGTGAGGTGAATAAAAGCATGAAAAATGTTGAAAAAAACTTGTGTATGGATTGTGACTTGATTTGACCCCATAGTTAAGAGATTCTGAAATAAAAATAATATGTAAATGATTTTATAGTAGCTATTAATTGTGCGACGAAAGTTAAATGTGATTTCTTTTATCTTTACATGTATTTCCTCTCTTCTCCAGCCCCCACCTCTGGCCCATCTTACAGGTTAAGGACCTCTTTAATTGGCTTTCCGCTAACGCTCGACTTCAAAAAACTGTAGGAAAGGGATAAACAGATTGAGAGGTGGACTGAGGTTGGTGCGTGAGCTGTAAGCAGAGCCTTATGTGGTTTACTGTATGAGGATTTTTAATGGTGAGTAAATGCTTAGGCATGTTAACTAAAATAAGTAGTAAATAAACCTTTTTAACAAATTTATTGATTATGAAGAGTGTTGAGAAAGGTGGATTGAGAAATAATGGAAACTTCACTTGTCATAGCTCACAGGTCTACCTATCTGAGAACACACCCACCTCATCTCCTCCACTTCCCGTCTACTCTCCTCGTATTTCCTCTTCCACTCCATGGCTTCTTTCTCTTTCACAACAATCTGAAATAAGATAACGTCACTTCACATACATCATCTTTTCTCTCTTGAAATGGTTAAATCAAGGTCATTCTGGGTTGATGAAAACTGGAGTTATGATTTGAAATGTTTGTGACTATAAAAATATTTGTTTAATATTCATGAGGTTTATAAGCATTGATTGATGAATTTCTGCAGGTAATGAGCATGAAATCACTTGGTTTTATCTACCAGTATTTTATTTAATTTGTATATGTAGGCATAGCTCTAAGAAAACAAAGATGAGCTTCCAGTTGACTATTAGAATGGGGCAGTGTTTAAGCAAATTAAAAACCAATGATTGTTCTTTCACAAGTTAAGAGAAGCTGAGTGTTCAATTCATGTTGACTTGTTACAGTATACTGCATCATTTGTAATACAGAAAACACTCTGTCATCTATCCGATTGAAACTTAACAAAGCATGTGAAAGTTTCCGTGTCAGTACAGAGTTTATGTATATTTAAGGAAATGTGATTTCAAGTAGTTTAAGATCAATTGTTATTTAGCAAGGCAAATGTCATTACTTGTAACTTTAACAATTCAGAATTGGCACTGTAAATAGGATTTTAAAACTCAAAGCCTTCAAAATTACTATCTTGCTTATTTTATGATTTTTTTATTGAGATTTTTACAACATCTGAAATCTGAATAAATAAGCATTCCATTGATCTATGCTTTATTAGGATATACAAATATTTGGCCGAGATACAAGAATCTGAAAATGTAAGAGTCAAAAAATCTAAATACTGAGAAAATTGCTTTAAAGTTGTCCAAATTAGGTTATTAATTATTACTAATCAAGAATGTTTGATTTAAAAACTTTTTATATATTTACAGAAGGAATATATTCATATAATTAATATTCTAATTATTTTGGCATAAAAAAATTTTTTTATTTTATTTTATTGATATTGATATTTATTTATATTGCCAAAAATATACCTGTACAACCTTAGACTGATTTTGTTGCTTAGGGTCATAATTATAATGAAATATTTATATAATTATATAACACTATTGAACACTTAAAATATACTCAATAATTTCAATATATATTTAAAGGGATATTTCACCCAAAAATTTACATGTTACAAAACTGTTTCCTCCTTTTTTGTGTTCAACAGATAAAGAAACAGATATGTTTGGATGGGTTTTGAGGGTAAGTAAATAATGACAATTTTAATTTTGGGGTGAACTATACCTTTAAATAATACTTTCTAAAATAAAGTCTAAGATCACTACAAAGTTTCAGTATTGTGATGTGATCTCATGCAGCAGGTGAGCATCTACCTCTTCTCGGGCGATGCCCAGAGAGTGGTCCATGTCACGTGGCAGATGAGGACTTTCCCCTTCAATGTATCCTGTTCGGGAATAGAGGGAGCCCTTTGAAACGCTGCTGTCCCCTGGTGAGGCCATTTCTCTCTGTTTCCAATAAGAGAGTTGTGGAGAAACCATTAAAAACAAGTACATTTGATTTCTTTATAAAAAAATAAAAATAAAAAAAAACATTCATTTCACACACCCTGAAGGGAAGCAGCACATCATCTACAGGTTCTACTCAGCAAAAAGCCGTAAAGCCATGAAGAGCAGGCTCTTAGTTCGGAGGTTCAAAAGCCTCCAGCGGTTTGCGATAGGCCCGCTGCATACAGTTGGGATGTTATGATTGACAATCCCCAATATGAGATGGGTGTGAATAGCTGTTTGTCATGAAAGGTTTGCAGGTGTGACCGGATCCAGGTCAGAAAGCAATGGTGTGTCAGATAAGGACTGCAGGAGTACAGGCTATTGGAGATCAAATTATGCGCAGTTGATCTCATTTGAAGGCTGATCCATTTTGCAACAATAAATAAAAAAGGAAAATATATATATTTTTTATAAATAAAATATCTATTTGGGCAGTTAATAGCCATAACAAACACATAAGTATGTAAGAAATATCTGCATATGTACTACAAGAAAGGACAGAGGTGTTTTATGAATATCTGCTTTCAAATGCATATATGTAATTTTCTAACTCAATTTGCTTTAAAATATACCTTTTCAGATTCAAGTGCATTGTCTCCAAATGGCCTAATTATAGTCCTATAGGAGTGTTGTTACTGAATAATTATCATGTTTAGCCCTTAAACCCACTTGCTGATTAGATCTGATTAATTCTTCCTAACAAAGCTGGATTAGGAGATTAATCGAGTTTGACTCTTATTCAGGGTAGGGGGCCGTGTGTTAGGGTACAATACAGAGTGCCAATCACATAATGTTTGGTCTGAAATGAGCATTATTGCCTAAACCATTTACTGTGCTATTAGGCAATGTGATACAACCCAAAATGAGATTACAAACCTGAAATGAGATGTCGAAATGATTGATCTTGTAGTATTGTTAAGTTTTGTAGAGTTGAAGTATTGATCTTGTTGTCTTGCATCTCTCTAACTACAGTATATAAATTAGGTGTGGTCTGGATCTGGCATTGCACTTAAAAAAAATTTGCTGAGTTATATTTTTGTAACCGAATAAAAAGGGTCATGTTTTGGGGGGATAGAGTTTTGGGGGAAATTCTGGGTTATTTTTCCAGTCTGAATGCTAGGGTTAAACCTGTTGGGTTTTTTGTTTTTTTAAAGTGTTATTTTTCAGTGCTAGGTAAACAACAAACTACAACAAAATTCTGCACTGCGTAATCTAGCCTAGAAACTCCCTGAATGTGATCCACCCCAAGAGAACAGCATGTTTGTCATTACCAATCCTAAACACAGTCATTAGAGGGTAAGAAATGCAAAGCAGTTCAGTATGGTGGTGTTGAGTTGAGATGTAATTCGGTCATCTTCAGAGCAGCTGTGCATTTGCATGAATGATACTGAGAAGAAAAGCTGTTTAAAAAATGAAGATGTCATAGAGAATGTGCTGAGGCAGCATGTGAAATGTGTCTGTGAGACTATTTTAGGATGAGTGTTATCTTATAATGTATGTAAAAATATTGAATATTTTAATAAGATCATTAATCCAGGGTAGTCCTCCATGAGCCTCATTACTCTATAATACAGCCATACAATACGGTCTCATTCTTTTTATAGGCCTATATGAAAATACTCCATAATCCATTCTATGCCAAAAATATATTTTTAGTACATCAAAGATAAAATCTATTTTGGAAGTGAATTCCTGAAGTTATTCAAAGGCAGGAACTATACCTTTGGAATACGGGACGTCCTGCGACAGAGTTTTCTATCTGTCTGTGTGGATTTGACTGCAGTCTTCTACAAAAATAACCAGACTAGTTTGGACAAGGTGAGACAAAATCTAACAATTATTTAGAAAAATGTTACCGGATTTATAATTTGTTATGTGGATAGTCATATTAAATGTGTCTGGAAAATAGGTTAGTTGATGATTTTCAATTGTATGAGACAGTCTTTTGTGAAGTTTAGTTTGTAATTTGAGGTTACATTTGGTGTTTCTAGTTATAAAATGAATAAAAATATAATTCTGAAGGTCATGAGCAGCACACTCATATCTTGTTTTGGACACTATTGTTCCAAAGTTTTGTAATGTTTTGCAATCAAAAAGGCTGCATATATTTCATAAGAGATACGCCAAACAGTAATATTGTGAAAGATTATAACTAAAAATATTTTTTTTAAAATCTAATTTTCAAATTTATTCATGTGATGGCGATTTTTGAGCATTCGGTAGTCTTCAATGTAACATGACCCTTCAGAAATCATTCTAATTTGCTTATTTGCCTTTAAAAAATATATATATATATATTATTAATATCATCATCAGAAATCATCAGATTGCATTTCTAATTACACATTTTCTTTGTTTTCAGGATTCTTTGAAGTATATAATTTTCAAGTAACAGAAATACAAATCTTTTTTAACAATGAACAATGTCCAAAAGAGTTAACATTAATTAACATTCATTTCTAAAATAATTATGTGAATATTTATGTAAAAAATCTTGCTTTAAGAATGTTTTTTAAATAATAAAACAAAACAAAAAAATACTGATGAAATTAAGTTTTTAACAGGTAAGTGATGGGATGCATTTGCTTGAAGAGCTATTTTACAGACTTATAATGGTTAAGTCTAATGGAGGTACAGGGACACTGGGATTAGAATATATGGACTAGATCTAGTTAGACTTGAGAGGGGTTGTTTTCTGTCCATCTTACTTTAGCCATGTGAGAACCGTTGACATTCCAGCGACGTGGGCTGGGCTTCTTGAGGCGAGACTGTGAATTTTGCAAGACAACATCATGAATATGGAGTGGGAATTTGAGATGTGTTAGAGGGGTTGTAGATGCATGTGTGCATGTTTGTATGTACTGTACAAGATTAGTCTGTTTATTCCATTTCCTGTTCAAATGCGGAGACTGAGGTAACGGTCGCTCATCCCACATGACTGAAAGCAGATCTGAGCTAAGCTTCATGTGAAGCCACGCCAGCGGCCTCAGACCAGGCATACAGGCGGTCCATATGCCCACTCTATTCCAATGAGTTAGTGTACATTAGTAACAATCCAAACCAAAAACCAGAATGAATGTGACAAGGAATTCAGCTTTCAACTTTCTGTTTAGGAATAGTTTTGAAATTATAAAATCAATTTTAAAAACATTCATTTTTGATGTTATGGTAACACTTTACAGCAAGGTTTCATTTGTTAGCACTGTCAGTAAGGGCATTTGTTTGGTTAGTTTGGCCTTAAAAACACTGTATATCCTGCATTTATGGCAATTAGCAATTTGACTACACTGACACAACTGGAAGAGAACAAAACTGAGCTGATGACACTGATGACACTTTCCTCTAGAGAGCCATTTTATATCTGAATATAATTAACAAATTGTGCAACATCAACACTGTGGTTGAATTGAACTAATGCCATACTGAGTGGGCACACTTCACTTTTTCATGCTCTGATCTGCACACAAATTTCACAGTATACTCAAATGCAGACAAGCCAGCTGGAGCATAAGGATATTTCCCAGTGGTTTGATGGCCGTTCTGGCCTGTTGTGCCGTCAGCTCGGTGGACCTCTCAAAATATACAAATTAGGCAATCACTGGGGAGAAATGACACCACATAACCCAACATCAGGGTCCCACTGCCCATTTGACTATATCCAGAACCTGTACATTAAGCATTTGTGCAAAAAAACTGCAAAAAACTAGTGGAGAGGGGGTGGATAAAACAAAAAAGAGATAAACTCTGGACAAAAATGTAACAAGGTTCTGCAAAATCACAGTCACGTTTCCCAATCCAGATGTCATCTGATAAGAGCAGGGCATCGTAAAAAAGTTGAACCAAGCCCCACAGTTTGCACGCATGATTTGTGGATTATTTGCAAAAAGTTGAACAACCGTAAAGGGAAAGTTTAAAATTTGTGTTTTAAGAGAGCATGTTACAACCAATGACCAATTAGAACCTTGTTTCTAGAGATTAGGATACAGTAGGCTATTTTCTAGTGTCAAATTTGAATTTAGATTATTCATTTGGGTGTATCCTATATGTATACAACATATAACAAATATGTTATATATAAAATATTAATACTTTAACATTAGAATTGGCGGTTCATTCCACTGTGGCGACCCCAAATTAATAAAGGGACTAAGCCGAAAAGAAAATGAATGAATGAATGAATGAACATTAGAATTGTGTATAATTTATTTTCCCTTTATAAAAAGTGTAAGCAAGCTGTATATTTGTTTATGGTATGGTAGTATGCCTAGATGATGTACGTGTATGAGTTTTTGAAGGTTTATCTACAGTGTAGATATAAACGATGTATCTTGGCAACACAGTATTAAAATAGATCCCTTTTTGCTCAGCCCTAATTTTGTAATCCGTATAAATTTCCTCCCAGATGAACACAGTGACTAAATGTACAATTTGTCTACCTGTTACAGTACTTCAACTAATAGGGTTACAAGATTAGTAGTCCGGTGGATTACATGATCAGGGTGGTTGACGACAGCGAAGGTGGCCTGGGATGGAGTCAGATTCCCAAATTGAATTATTGTCACAGTCGAGATGAACGAGTTCAATGAAGACATCAGAGGGCAGCACTGAATCATGTTGTTTAAGTTTAGAACAAGAAGCTCATCAAGTTTGCCAACCACTGTAGTGTTTTTGGCCTTCTGTATCTATGTGTGCTTCCAATTCTTTGTATGAACAAATTAAGACAGTTAATGTACAACAGCACAGATTCAAGGTCATTTCTGAGACTGGAGTCTACTAGGTGGCGATACACACAAATGTACTGTGTGGTAGTACAAGAATCCAGAAAAGCAACACACTGAAATACAGGCAAAAACACTACAGCTAAGTTGCATCAATTTTTTTGTTCTAAACTTTGCATCTTTAATTTTTTCTTCAATTCCTCAGAGGGACTGTTCTTCAAATAACACAACTCAGTTCTCCCTCTGACATCCAGCAAAGTATAAAAAGTAACTGCATGTGTCAATCTCATGCATCATATTCATTCAACACAAGCTTATTGGGCATACTGTATGTTTGTGTATGTATTTGTGTATGTATGTACTGTACTACATTTTTGAGAACCAAGAAATTATTTTATAAGTAAAATTATTAAATGATTAAATTATAAGTATTTTCTCTTCAGTTTGCTTTTGAAAACACTTTCGGTTGGGTTCAGAGAAGGGGTGGGGGGTCAGTTGATTGCAAGCTGATATATTATGCACAGCAACATGTCATTCTCTCATGGACACATGCCAAAAGGATGTTGAGATTGGCAAAAATGTGCACAGCAGCCTCTGATGAATTTACGAGAAATGGCACGTACAAAAAATTGAGACTGAGAGAGTATGAGACTCCCCCAGTAACATATTTGAGATTGTCAAAAATGTACACGCCTCTAGTGGATTTGGAAAAACAAAAACATCAAGCACATGTAGTCCTGCATCAGTACATTTCTTAATTCTCAAAAATATCTCCAACATTCATCCCTGCTAAAGTCCTGTTTTGAAAGTTGCATGGATACTTTGGTGTGCTAAATGGACAGTGTGGATAATGGAAAATTGATTAATTATGAAACAAAGTTTGTTCAGTTATAAAACTGCTCTACACAAAACAATGATGCCATCAGTTCAAGACTAAACCTCTTAAATCAGAACAAGTTTTGTTGTCATCCAGTAGTGTCAGTGCAATCATATTGCTAAATGCAGTAAATTCAAAATATTAATATAATCTTAAAAAAATAGCTAACCAACCCAAAGTCAACGGTGGCCTTTTGGATAGTTTATGTAAACAAAAAAGAGCCTTACAACCTTGTAAAGTGTTGCCAATGTAATAATATATTCTACAGCAAATAGAACATTAGTTTCCAAGTCACATTGACCTTTGTCTCTATGGATCTCCTGTCCAGGTGAACATGCAGGATTGTCACAAAGCCCTGGGAGAAACACACCTCTTTTTGTGCAAAAGGGTGTTGGATTGGGAAAGAGGAGCACCAATCGAGGGACAGGAGCCAGGTTAGAGAACCAGGGGTGAGATGTCACGTCCACAATATGGTGCAGTAGTTTATGGGCAGGGACCCACACTCACACCCAAGGGTACAGTCAGGGGCTCAGTTCAAAAGAGGGAAGCATACACACTCACACACACACGTGCCTGCACACGCACTAGCACACACACACTGACAAATGCACACAGGTGCGGGCTGGTTCAGCGCAATACCTGGGGGGACACAGTGGACAAAGTGGGGCTCTGAGAGATGTTTTTGGCTACCTGTAGAGCCTCTATCCTCACGGCTGCGAGCACCAATTCCTCCTGGGCCACAAGGGAGAGTTGGGAAGGATAGGGGGAGTGACCCATGGAGTGGGAATGGGGCAAGGAGGAAAAGAGGGGTTAGAGTCGTACTGGGCGCACTGAAATGCTAAACCTGAGGGGAAAATGTACATATACACACATAGACACTCATACACATTTTACTGTGAATGTTGTGAATGTGATGAGATCCATCCATCCCATCCAAGAGTTTTACGAGTAAGGTGTAGTTCAGGCAAAATTTTAATTCTGTCTTTCTTTGTGTAGTGGAGCACAAAAATTACATATTTAACAGAAATCAGAGCAGCATTTTTTCTATGTAATAATGATAAATAAGGGTTAGGTTTCATGTTTCTGGTATTTGTGTTAAGGCCTAGTGTTGAGCCAGGTCTTGGTCTTTAACTGGAGTTCAATATGAGAAATATCATCCATCCATCCATCCATCCATCCATCCATCCATCCATCTGTCTGTCTGTCTGTCTGTCTGTCTGTCTGTCTGTCTGTCTGTCTGTCTGTCTGTCTGTCTGTCTGTCTGTCTGACTATCTATCGTTGGAAGGTTGGTAGGATTATATTATTAAATTTACTATCATTAGTTAAACATCACAAGAGTTGTTGTTGTTGTTTTTTATGTCCAAACAAATCTACAGCAGAATTGTTTTGTATTTCTGTGCACACAGTGGTGTTTGCACATGTTTACAGTATATTTTAAACAATGATCTCTTAAAAGTAGTACTGGCCTGGTCTTGGTCTCGCCCTGCTTTAATCTTTATTCCCTAAACCCCTGAAAATCTTGATCTTGTCTTGTTCTCAACACACCACGGTCTTGGTCTTGACCTGCTCTTAGTTAACTTGATCTTGACAACAACACTACAACTTTAAATGGAAGGAGCTACAACTTTAAATCTTTTGATTAGTTTTGAAAATAGTTTTTCAAGAAGAACTGTACTTTTGTGAATACATTTTTTGTTGTATTGTACATTAAAAAGTAATTTCCTTCTGTGATGGCAGTATTTACCCCAGTCCTCAGTGTCAGATGATTATTCAGAAATAACACTAATACGTTGATCAGGCACTCAAGAAACATGTCTTACTATTGTCAATGTTGAAAACAGTTGTGCTGCTTAATAGACACCAAGATAAATATTTTTTCATGATACTTGGAATATAAAGTTCAAAAGAACATCATTTAATTGAAAGAACATAACATTTTTGTAACAATGTAATTTTTTTATTGTCATTTTTTATTTATTTAATGTGTCCTTGAGTAATAGTATAATTTTTTTAAGCTCTCTTATTGATTTCCACTATAAACAAAAGAAAGAAAATCATACAAGTTTGTAATAAATATAAAAGAATTCAAATTTTAGCTTGAACTATTCCTTTAACATCTCATGACCGTCGAACTGGGGGCATAACAAAAAACAAGAGACAAACAAGGCAGACAAGGTATGCAAAAGACTGAAAGGACAAACAAAGACAGTGAATCACACTGGTTTACACACACACACACACACACACACACACACACACACACACACACACACACACACACTCACACACACACACACACAGCAGTAAAGGTCCGAGGGGAAGAGATAGTAGGCAGGTAGGCTTCTCTCTACACACCTGCAGTTTTTGAGCGAAGGCAGTGGGGTTGGTCTCTGCCAGATCAGGCTCCAGGTAGCTGAGAGGGGCAGGTGAATCAGACAGCCTGTCTAAGAGAGGCAGATCTGAGGGGTCCATGGGGCCCTGGATGGGGGACTGTGTTTGGGACCGAGAGCAGAAGAGGGACAAGAGGAGCAGGAGGTGTCTGGGTGTCAGTATGGCAGAGCACGCTCAAATTTAGCCTTTTATTATGGGTTTAAGAAACCTATGAATAAACAATCTGCAGCGCTGATTCTGGTGGGGAGATCCTGAGTACTATAAGCTGCATGCTTAGCGTAATAATTGATATCTTAATGAGACAGTACATCCAAAAATAATCTGTTGTACATGGATTGATGTTTATATAGAAAAGTGGAGAATGTACAGAATGTACAATAAAAAAAAAGTAATGACAAAAAGATATTTATTAATTTATGTTGCACTGTCCCTTTAAGAATGAAAACAAACAAAAAAAATTGCATTGTAACTATATCAGATAAGCTGTGCATTCATAAAAACATAACCCCATTTTCACACATTTGTGGTGTTTTTCTTGCATTTTGACTGTATGAACTCACATTATCTTGTGATGATTTTAGCTTTCAGTGTTTGATTGGTTTGCACTTACCGCTCCATCTCTCTCATTGCTCTGTGTTCGACTCTGAGACTGACTGTCCCGCTTTCTGCTTTTGTCTGAGGCCATAGGGTCACGAGCGCCACGTGGTGGCAGCACTGGGGATTTACCCTGCGAAATCTGAGCCTCCATCTCTTCAAAGCTCCTGTGAAGAGTCAGACCAACTCTAGTAAACACATGTAATACACCCTCAATCTAAATACAACATTTAATATCCCCATGGCCCCATTTAGTCTACATATGACTGCTACAGTATGAGGCCACTGATATGATACTGTACTCTTCCTGTTAACACAGAATATGTCAATTTCATTGCATGTTTAGACAATTGATGAATGTACCCCGTGTGTGTGTGTGTGTGTGTGTGTGTGTGTGTGTGTGTGTGTGTGTG
>CAIGQV010003909.1:17396946-17412832 GCA_903798115.1 Danio jaintianensis
TTTCTTTTCGGCTTAGTCCCTTTATTAATCTGGGGTCGCCACAGCGGGATGAACCGCCAACTTATCCAGCATATGTTTTATGCAGCAGATGCCCTTCCAGCTGCAACCCATCACTAGGAAACATTCATACACACATACACTACGGACAATTTTTAGCTTACCCAATTCACCTATACCGCATGTCTTTGGACTTGTGGGGGAAACCGGAGCACCCGGAGGAAACCCACGCGAACACGGGGAGAACATGCAAACTCCACACAGAAATGCCAACTGACCCAGCTGAGGCTCGAACCAGCGACCTTCTTGCTGTGAGGCGAACGTGCTACCCACTGCGCCACCGCGTCGCCCACTATATATATATATATATATATATATATATATATATATATTATACTGCATTAAATAATACTGTGCATAATTCTAAAAATCATTGTTATAGTAGTAATCATAATTAAAAATACACTGAGAAGAAAATAAAGTAGAGCTTAAAAAAACATTCAGATTTGGTCTTTTTGTGCCAGAGGGTACAAAATGTACTAGATATTAAGGTTATGACACAGGTTGACCACTAGAGGGAGATAAAGCAAACAATATCAGAGAGAGAGCGAGAGAGGGAGAGAAGGCTGTGCTCTAAAAAATATATACTGCCATATACTGCTGGTGTGAATAGTATACTAATAGTATACTATTCTGCCCTGTGTTTTCAACCTTGAGAAGTCACAAATGTAGCCTTACATTTATTAAAAGTCAAGAGTGTATATCTACATATCTCAAAGGATATCACAGCGTTTTACGAGTAGATCACTCCTTCATTTGCTGGTTCAAGATTTTATTTAGTGCTTTATTAATATCTATGTGAACTGATTAATCAGTTAAATCAAAGAGATATAATACAGATATTATGCCTGAGTCCTAATCCCTGGGAGCTCATGTTGCAGGTTCTCACAGTGTGAAATTATAGACATCTTATGTAATGATAATTAAGGATTCTAAAATATGATAACATGATGCTAACAAAGACTATATTACATATTGTATAACAGGGCTGTTGTTTGCTTGATTCAGTTGGCTTATGAACAATCTAAGGTGTAATTATTTTCAGGAAAATGCACTAAAAATAGCGTTTTCAGGAAATGACACTAAATAATTTCCAAAACACATTACAGTACAAAAACACTTCAACAGCAAAAGAAAAAGACACTGAGCAAGCAAATAAACAACAGGATGCAGATGACAAACTTTGTCCATGTTCTTCCCTCATAATTGTGTTTTATGTACTACAGAAAGTACATACTCTCCTAGTCCCATTTTCTTTCCCAAATAATTTCAAGTTTTTATTTTTTATTCTCCTTGGGCTTGGAATGAACTGCAGATTTTTATGAGCTGCTGTCTTGAGGTCTCTCAAGAAGAAGGAAAAATATAGGATATTTTTTCAGTTTAAATTAAGGAGACATAAGGAAATAAAATTAAATATAAATGCATGCACACAACACAAACATGCACACAAAAATGTGACTTTTTCATTAAAATAGATTTAAAACTGAAAAACTACATTACATTTTTGTCCACACGAAGAGACATATTTTTATGGTCAATATTTTATTCAAATTATGTCCCGTGTCAGACATAAACATAACAATTCACTGTTCTATAATAAACAAAAAAAAGAAAAGAAAACATAAATAAAATACGATATACACCGTACAAACATGAAACCATCCACTTGTGCAATAGGAAGAAAAAAAAAAAAAGTAAAATAACTAAATATAAGATATACATGATAGAATGTCAGCAATGTCCAGCAACATCGGAGCAATATTGGTTCGCGAAGAGACACATTTTTTTATACACAAATATTTATCATTTAGGCATTTCTTCCAGATGGAACTGTTGGTTTGGGAAAGTGAAACAATTTCCCAGAGAGGATAAATCTGGAAAAAAAAGCCTTGGCTTTTTATTGTGAACACCCAATCCACATATTTCTTAAAAATTATGATGTCATCAGCCCACGTCTCAACCCTAGTCAGACGCCACTATACATCATCTAACGGCAACAACAACAATGGCGGACTAAAATGCATATGTTTGTGTTGTAGAAGCTACTAAGCTTAACACCTAAAAACTAAAAAGCATTCATCATGTTCATCTTTTGTTGGTTTCTGGCATGTTTATGCTCAGGCTCCAAGTCTTCTCTGTTTTTGTGTATCTCTGTGGTAGAATTACAGTGTCGCATACTGGTCTGGCATGTATATTACATTTTTTTTCTGTGGTTTCATGTGCAAGCAGATCATTTTTGAGACAACGCAAAAATAAGACTGGATAGGGAAAGCTGTGGATGTAGCCTCAATGACCCATCATCAATTATTCTAAACTTTCATAACAAGCAGTATTTCAAGTCAGAAAAGTTACTAAAAACTAGACATCCAAGGCTCTTCAACAGGGCTTCCACTCAGGAGGGATGCAGTGATGTACCAACTTTCACTACCAGATCTGTCAAATAATTCAAGCATACGCTCAATATTTTATGTGTGCTAGATCTCCTGCAGCTTTGAGCTTATTTCGAGGTCTCTGAGGCTTTAAAAAGTGAAGACTGATAGGCAGAGAGTGCTGGCCATATGCATCACCCAGATCCATCAGGAACATCTTAAAGCTGATTTACCAAACGTTCCCCCTTTTTAACACGACGTTATCAAAAAGACAGGCTTGATGTCTAATGGATCTATGGTGACATCACTCTGTGAGAGGACACATGACCACCCCAATGACAGACCCATTTTAACATGCCATGATACTAATGACAAAGTCAACCTGACAACACAAATGCACACTCCAGATAACAAGAAAAACAGAAGTGATGGTTGGCTAACAGTACATGCCCAAACAGGTACAGTAAGTGCAAATCAAACAAACGTATAGACAGAAGGTAAAACAAACTCTTCAGGGGTTTATGCTGTTTGTGAAAGAACGTGCAGGTCACATGATTACAGTCAGTGTGCACAGAGTTGAAAGCTAAGCAGTGTGTGAAATCTCCTGGCGTCAGAGGCATCAGTGTTTTAGTGCATTTAAGTACTAGTGACATTGAATTCAAAACTGAAAGCTAAATGTGCTTTTCACTAAAGATAAAATACAAAAAATAAAATAAATTACTAACCCCAATTTTTTTATCACATTATTGGTAGAACTTCACAGTCTATCAGTTACAGTTTTAGTTTATCTTCAAAGAATCTTGAAAAAACAAAAACAGAAGAAAAATTCAGTTTCTATGAAGTTCTTTAAACAGTTAATATTAAGCTGTTCTCAACACTGATAACAATGTTTCTTGAGCAGTGAATTAGTATATTAACATTTTATTACATGTTCATATTAAATGACACTGAAGAATAGAAAACTAGTCTTTTTAAACATATGCATATATTCAGGGTGCGAATTATACATTGACGATGGGGGGGGGGGGGGGGGGGGGGTTTTTTGTTTTTCGGTTATGTTCGGTAATATGCCTCAGTGAATCAAATTCATATATTTAATTTAATTACATCTAATTTATTAATCAAACTTGTTATTATGTTTTGAGGGATATTGAGTGGTTCTCAATGACATTTGTGATATTAAATAAACAGTGACAGGTTTGCTTTCCTGCACCTATTAATGGATGACCATGAAGGACGGCACATATTTTTTGATTTTACTGTTTAACTTCTATGTGCGAGCCAGTGTATAATAAAATACAAACTATGCATCTAGTTTTACAGACACCTACAAACGCCTTTTTTAAAGAAATATGTTTCAAGAGTTCGCCCTTAGCTGATGATTGATTATAAAGCGTGTTTGGCATGCTGTCCCGGGAGAGAGCCCTGAGCTCATGAGATCCTCGAGCCCGGGGCTCCCTCCCGTTGCAGGGCGAGAGGGGAGTTTGAGCTCAGGTAGGTCTCGAGAACTGCCCTGCTTGATAAAGGTGAATTCAAATTATGAATAATTATGGAGAGAAATTGCTAAATTAATCGCTCGTCTATGGTGTAGATTTGGTTGGTCAATTTACTTATGTTACATGTTTTTGGTCTGTGGGAGGAAACCGGAGAGCCCGGGGAAAACCCATGCAAACACGGGGAGAACATGCAAACTCCACACAGAAATGTCAACTTGGCAAGGTAAAGGCTTGAGCAAGTGACATTCTTGCTGTGAGGCAACAGTGCTAACCACTGGGCCTCCGTGCTGCCCTGTCGAGGAAAGGGGAGGAGTAGGGGTGGAAGGGGGGATTCTTCAAGACGAAGATGGCTAAGGTAAGATACTCTGGTTATTTATAGTGATTTAGGAATCATCTGATTGGTGGATCATGCATTAGCTAATGCGGGACCAGCTGCTATCAATCATAAGCACGTGCTCCTCTCGAAATTAGTTTATGAATAAACTTCACTTTGTGAACACTTACACTGTCTGTTGGTGCTCTAGATTTGCCGGTTTCAAACAGATATTTATATTTTTTATATTTTTGGCACAAACATGCATTCACAATGGTATGAACCATTATAGGGGTGGTCATATGTATATTGAAGTTATCTATTATTTTAATTATTAATATTATTTAAGATACAGATCAGAGCAAACTATTTCTTAACTATTAAAGGGCAGACCCCCCATACATCTTGTTTTTATGTCCTTCAGGGGGGATCAAGCGTTAATTAGGGGGGTCAGAGCCCCCCAAACCCCCCTGTAATTCGTACTCTATATGTACAGAAATGAAAGAGAATGAGCTCTATCCACCTTTAAATCAAGTGCATTTCTGTGTTTATGGAGAGCTGAAGGCAACTCTTTATAAATGCCACAAAAATAACGTAAAAACACTCCAGGTTTGTATAATTTATGAATGTAACTAAACATTGTATGACTGCAAGACAAAAAATGACCTCAAAAATTATATTCTGTCATGGTGAGCTTCTGGTACAGTAGGTGAACTAAATGACAGATCTAATCAAATAAAGCTTTTAGAGTTGAGGTCCAAACTTCCATGTAAACTATGCAGGTAGTGTTATGTAAGAATTCTCAAAAGGGGGTTGCATAAGGCATACTTTACTCACTAAAAGCTATGTTAGTCATGGCTGAATGAGCAGCACTGTATGGTGCTACAATACTTAAAGCCCAGATCTCAGAGCAGGTTCAAACCTTCCCATCATCCCCAGCTGTGTTGCCTAGAGCAACAAATACAGGGCTTTTACGCACAAAGGTCAGTTACAACAAAAAATATAACTATTGTGGCAGAACGCAAGAGGATTAAATGCAGTACATGCTTCAGAAGGAACACAGACATTTGCTTTATATGTGTTTAAAGGAAATGTTAGTTTGTACATAAATTAAACATCCAAAACATTTCCCATTTCACACTTCACATAGTTTACCCAGGGTTAGCAATTAATTCTGGATCTTCATACATTTACATTTTACACAGTACAGTTCTAAACCCTGGGTTAACATAATTATTTGCATATGCAGTGTTAGTGAAACTGATTGGACAAACATGTATCCTGATAATATACATTGTTGACTTCTAACTTCTATAAAGTGTTTTTCCTGAATGTACTTTTCATGCTAAGAATGAGATTGGTGCCTTTTATCACAATACAGCCTTTCTGTTTCTTTCCCATGTTCTGTCAAAGCAACAATGAGTCACTGTTTGCAGTGTCCATAAAAAGTAAGTGGCATACACTGTATCCTACCTGTCATAAAATTGTCTGTGACTTCTCTAATAAAACAGTATTTTATGTGTTGTAAACTCTAAAAATAATGTTTATGGGCAAACATGTTGCAGATTAGGCGATATTCAGTGCTGTAATTCACATTTACAACCCATTTACATTTAGAAATTTGGCAAACACTTTCTGGAACATTTTATCAGTTTTATCAGAAGCAGAATCAAACCCACAGTATTGTTAGGTCCGCAATCTACAGGAAAGCAACTTTACATTCATTATTAAAAGAAAAACAGCCTCTTGTCTGCTTGCTCGAGCCTTAGCTTTAGCTATTATGCTTTCATAATGGTTTCATACACAGGTAAAAATTGATGCTTACCCTGCTTCTAAATCACTGCAAAAAAATGCTTTTTCATACTTTTTTTGTCTTGTTTCTAGTCCAAATATCACAAAATTCTTAAATCAAGAAGCCTTTTCTAGACAAGCAAAACATATTGTCTTGTTTTAAAAAAAGAATAAAACAATCCTTAAAACAAGCAAAATAATCCTATGTCAAAAGGTAAAACAAGATTATTTTGCTTTAATCTTAAAATAATCTAACCCTGTTTTTTTTTCTTCTTGTTATAAGGAAAAACGCACTTAATTGTGGAATCTTATTTCTTAAAACAAGACAGTATTTTTTTGCTTGTATAGAAAAAACATTCTTGATTAGTGCAAGTATAAAAAACTCAGTGTTAACCCAATGTTAAGTGAACTTTAAATCAGTTTACTCAGTGTATTTGTAAGTATGTAATTAATTAAAATAAATTGTGCATGTATATACACCGAATGTTTGGCCTTTAAAATATTTTTTGACAGATGTGGTCCCCAATTTTATTGAATAGAAAAAAAGAGCAGCTTGGACACTCTATTAAATTTACAATTTTGTTTTTAACAAAAGAAAAAAAAACTGTAAGAACATTGAATAATTGATGGATGTTGTATTACTTTAAATGTACAGCAGGCTTATACCAAAAACCATGAGGGGTATAGAAACACCATTCCACCTACACAAAATTGTCTATTCTTCATGATCAATGGCATTCTGCTTTTTCTGAATGTCTACAACTCTCTCTCTTTCTCTTTCTCTGTCTCGCTCTCACTCTCTCTCTCTCTCTCTCTCTCTCTCTCCCCATCCCCCTTTTCTCCAACACATCTCAGTGTTCTATTTCAGCACCATCTCTCTCATTCTCTCAATGCTGCAGCATGAGCCTCCATCCCCCACAAAAACACACATCTCTCCCTTATTAAATACAGCCATTACTCCCCCAATCCAGACATCTGCAAAAACCCGCCAGACTGGAACACACACGTCAACACACACCAGAACGGTGTGTGTACCACTGCCAAATGTATATAAACATCATGTCCAAGACCAACTGTGACATCACAAAGGCACAACAACAATCCCCTCCTCCTTTGTGATAGCCATTTCTTAGCCAAAATACATATGAATGATCATTTCTCTGAATTAATGTTTACAGACTAAAACCAGGTGAGCAAATGAAAACAACAACATCAGCGATGACAATGAGGTCACCAGGAGCCCCAGTGTCTCCTCCTCTGCTTCTTACTCACATGCTCTCGGGTCGCTCCTGAGAGGGACAGGGGGGCTGTCCGTTCTCAGCGGACTCCACTGCTCCCATCCTCTGCTATATGATCTCCGCTGGCACCCGTCGCCCTCCTCCACCCCCCAACCTGTGCCTCCTGTTCCTCCACGTCTCCTGTCCTGAGGGCCCTCGGGCTGGCGTCAGATACACGCTGCTTTGCTGCAGTTTTAGCCGGAGCAGATGGCATCAGGGGCGCACAGATGACCCGCTCTCAGCCCTCAGCATCTCTTGCTTTCGTTCTCCGTCAGTCCTATCTACACTGCATCAGGCTGTATCTCGCTCTGTATCCTTGACAACAATAGGATGGAATAGCTAAGCTTTAGGTAGCTTTAGGTTTGGGTAGAGATGTGGAAGGATGCGAAGACGAGTGAGCGAAAAAAGAGAGGGAGAGAATAAGTGGTGCTCCAGGTCTCTAGCAACAGCGTCTTCTCATTGGATTGTTGTGGTGTTTGGAAGAACGGCTGCTGGATTTCTCTGTAACTCCTCCCTCTCTAACTCTCTCTCTGTGTACTCTCCAGGGACTGGAGTGCTTTAAAAGATGAGCAGCTTTTCCCTGTCGATCTGAGCTCTCTTGTGTCTGATCAGCACAACAAATGTAAATAATAGCTGACCTCACACCAAGCAATACCTTGAATAGCTTCTCTATATTTCTGGTTTTTCATTATTACTGTAAATTGCAGCACTATACCTGCCCTGTAAAAAAAAATTTAGTAGTATTGCAGGTTTCTCAAACTATACTTCTCAAACTATAATTAAACACACTGAAACACTGACTGAACAAAAATGTGAAGAATGAAGAAGGAAAAATTTTTAAAACCCAATGTACTTTTCCATTGCATAAAAAGCTCTTCAGATTGTTAAAATGTTCTTCACAATAAGAAAACATAATTATTTTAGGATTCATTCACAAAAAGGTGAACCAAAATGATTCTTCTATGGAATTAGTGCAAAGTCCATTTTTTGCAGCCTTTATTTGTTGGACAGTAGTTAAATTATTATTTTCATTTCACATGAATTTCATTTGCATTTATTTATTTTCAAATAAAAACCCTTAACAATTCCTTTTTATTGTGTCCATTTTAAGTGTGCTGGGCAAAAAAAACAATGCATGCAAAAACAACATGTAAGAAAATCAACAAATAGAGCAAAAACTGAATATATAACAGACTTATTGTTCTCATTGGTTTCAAATCATTATTTGCTCAGGTCAAATTTATGATGTACTGTATAAACCCTCCTGAGTACAGAAGAGAGTAATAACAGTAAGCAGCCATCAGTTTAGAATTTCTCAAATTACTGAAACAGATACGATCAAATATACAGTGGTTATGTCAAGGAGATTTTAAGCATGCTCTGGAAAATATGAAATGAGAATGAAAATGACAATGAGGACGAAAATGAGAGACAACTAAAGGGAAAAAAAAGTTTATCAGCCAGAAGGCGAGTAGCAGCAATTCACACAGGTTGAGCTAATCCGTATTGATTTACAGCATGAGACAGCAACAGTTGTGGGAAATTGGGACATTGGTGGGGGACATGAAACATGAGGATTATCAATCTATTGTTCACTCATGAGAAAGCAGAACAAAGAGATTTCCACACAGATCTGCCTATTCACTTACAGAGCCGGAGGACTGGACAAAATCTTTATGCTCTAGAGTTAACTGGAGCTGTTTTTGTGCTCCTGTGTTTGTGTACAACATGAATACGAACCTCAGAGACATCGGTTAAATGAACATAAACTTGAAAACCTGTGCCAGGGTTGTTGTTTTTCTAAATAGAGGAATAAAGGACTAAGATTACGTATTATAAACTGCACCAAATATTAAATGAAAAAATATATAATAAAATGCCAAAATAAAAAGTAAACTAATGCACTATTGCTTTAATTTTTTTATAGCTGGACAATGTTTCAGAGAAAGGCAGCAATATAGGCTACTGTAAATGAAAATTTGTAAGAGGTGAGAAAACAGTAGTTAAGAAAGCATCTGATCATAGAGATGTGAATGTGTTTGCAGCAGTTCTGCAATTCTGCACTCCTATCAGGTCCTGTGTCATTTATTTATATAGCACTTCATTGAACACACTCCTTTACAACATGTAAAACAGTGTCAATGGTTTCAATGAAAAACGATGTCTACTACTGTATAAAATGACTCTACAGGATGAATTAAATAAAATGATTTAACAGATTAAAGCTAAATTTTTCTGAAAACTTTTTCCAAACTCCAAACTAATTTTCTTTTGACCTGATTTAGTATGAAATGACACCAGCTCATTCTTTGACTTTGAGTATACTGGTTCAAAAGTGAAGGTCGCTATGAATAATAATAGTTAAACAACACAATCATTAACTTTTGTCCATGAATAAGTATATTTTTAAAGTACTAACAATTTTATTACATTTCTGAATTATTTTTCTCAGGGTTCTTGAAAAAACATGATGGTTATGTGTCTTGTTTTCATTGCCTTAATATAAAGATAAAAATATCATGGCACAGGCAGCAAGGTAAATTATGATCAATTTGTTTGTCTCTTCAAATCCATAGCATGGCACTATATATACATAATAAGGAGAACGCAAAGAACGCAAAAAAATGCACCAGTAGAGAAAAAATAGCACAAGTTGTTTACACAATTGAGATTCAATGTCAGTCTCTAGGTCAGTCAAGGTCACTGGTCTTAATTCCTAGAGACTAATACTAGTCTGTTCAAAACAGAGCTGTTATGATTTACAAGCTCAGCAGTTTAAGGACATAGGATTTACTATTCTTGAAAATTCAGTGATGTTGCTCTAAAATGACCAGCAGAAGAACACAGCATCTTTATGCAGATTTTGTTTTCTGTCACTCAAATTTTTTAAATAAGAGTGATAAAATAATAACCAGGTCAACAATAAATTAAAGCAATGAAGCAAGGATTTTAATATATCTAACATATTTGTCAGACAGCTAGAATATAAGTCTAAATGACATTAAAGAACTCATTATTCCACAATAGAAGGCATTTACAACAATAAGAGGGGGGACTGTCTGTACTGACAACTTCATCCTATGCTCAGACACAGGAAATTGGAAATTAATTTTTTAAGCAGTGCAGCCACTGACAGATATTGCTAAGGCAGTTTTTTAAAGATTCATAACATGGGCTTTCAGTATCTAGGTTAAACTTACAGAGTCTAACGCTACAGAAGTAAAGCAGCAAATTAAGCTATTTCTTTTTGGGCTGTGGAATATTTATATTTGTTTGAAAATTAACCTAATTTTTAACCACAGTTTAAAGATTATAAAACTCTTTAATATGCATGATAATAACAGGTATATTGTATGATAATTGTAAATTAACCTATTTATAGCATAATTTGTTTTGTTTTCACATTTAGGGAATGCGGCATCATACATATACTACAAATGACCTTCCAAGAAAGATAAAATGTGAGAGAATGAGGGAATGGATAAAGAAGGAATGCCCTTGGTAGTAATTTGCAGAGGGGAAGGGATTCATTGCCCTAATGGAAGTTTTATGTCGAGATGCATCAAGCTGGTGCCCCAGGACATCAGATTTAATTTGGCTGGAGGGTGAAAACAAATCCCATTATGCAAATGTTGCTTCTTACATCTAAGATTTTAAGATCTGGTTCTCTCAAAAAAGATTTATCTTTTGTGAATTTATATGTGTATATGCTTACTTAAACAGCACACTGTCAAAAACTGATGATACATCTTTGTGCTTTACATATCTCTGAAGGATGCATATTAGAAATGCGCTACTTTATGGGTAAGATACAATGTGCACCTTTAAGGGTTTTTGCCACAGTTAAAAGCATATATGCTAAAATGTTTGCATATTTGTAGGACAGGTTACATCTAGCTTTATGAATGTTTCGTTGTGTGTTTGCAAGCTGTGTGCTGCAGTGGGCAGCAGAGCTAAGCCCCAGTGCAGAAAGAAGCACAAGCACAAACACTTGCCCTCTGCTGTCTGATAGAAGTAATGCAAGCTGAGCTCATCTCTTGTCAACGTGGCTGAGTCATCCTGCTCTCTGTCCACACACTGCACAGCCTCAGAGAGATATAAACTTTAACAACAATGTATACAATGTGAAATGAGTCACCCTGGAGTAGTAGCAACGCACTATGGCAACACATTATCTTAAAGCAACAGAGAGCTTTTTCGTGCATATGCAAGTATGAAATCATGGCATAAATCAGTACTTCACAACAACCAGGCCAGGATCTCATGAGGTACACTTTCAAGGCTTCAAATTATTTATAAATAAGAATGACAATACAGCTTGGTTGGAACCATGATATAATCTAAAAATCACAATATTATTTATTTACATTTGATTCCTGCCTTTTTGATTTGATCAACTGACACTTTATTTAACTCACACTTCACATGATAAGGTTTCTCATGAAAATATTATATATTCTATAATATGTACTTTATATATAATATTTTTAAAATGTGTTCATTCTAGACCTGGAAAAGTGACAGAAATTAATAAAATATTTGTGAGTTACAAACTGGAAAATTGGAACAATTTTGTTTAAATTCATTGGTGATAATCTTATTTTATGGATTTTTTTTATTAAACAAGCTTGTATTTCTGTATTTTAGAGTTTTGAAAACAAGCAGCATTGTCATTTTAGAAGTTTTAAAAATATTTTTTATACAAAAAATATTCTGCCATGTAGAAACTTTATGCAAAATTGTGTCTAATAAGCACACTTTTCAAGATGAAGCATTAATTTAGCCATTAAAATCATCTTGAGAACAGATGGTTCAGAACTAGCTAAAATGTAGTTAAAATGTGGTCCTCAGAAAAAGTCTAAAATTATTTGTTGACAGGTGGCTTTCGGTTTGACAGGTTGATTAAATAACGTTCATATATTTTCAACATTTCCTAAGGTTATGGTAATCCAAGTTATATTAGGGGCTCTGTAATGAGTGTATAGAGTGTGTTAAAGATGTTTACAAAGCCTGTTGCCTTTAGTCTTTATGACAAAAATATACAGACAAAGGGGAAACACAAGGTGTACTAATGTACTCGGAGTACAGTACTGTACACACTGTACAACCTGTGTCTTACAAATCTCTCAGGATCATCACTGCCCAGATACATAGTGAAAATATTGATGTTATGCCGTCAGACGAACAATCAAAATAAATCTAATCAATATTCATAAACTCTCACCAATGTGATAATTAAAAACAGACTGAAGCACATCTGAAAGCAGCCTTGTGTGAATTCATGCCCAAAAACAAGTTTTGTAAAGTAACTAAATTAGAACTAAACAACATCTCTAAACTTTCATCCTCACAATCTCTAAATAAGGAAAGCTGTATACTATGAAACACACAGCAAGCTGGGTAAATGATCATATCCTACCTTGCTGAAGGCTCAGAGTGCTGGAGCTGTTGGACTGGAGGAGGCAGAGGGATGTCAGGGGAAATCTGGGGTAGATCGGAAGGATCAGGAGCAGGAGGAAAGGTCTGAGGCTCAGCGAGAGCCCTGTCCGGAGGGGTAGGGGGCGGTGTGGGGAACTCTAGCGTGTCCTGGAGCAGGTGGGTAGGGAGGGCAGGAGCAATACCGTGCTGTGGTGGGAGTGATGAGGGAGAGGGAACAGGCTCACACCACTCTGCAGCTTCTAACAGAGGAGACCTGCACGACACAAACAGTAGGGCTTTTCACACACACACAAAAAACATCATTCTAAACCCCAGGGAAATTAAATCTTATGCCATCTCACTTTACTTTTCACACTGCTCATAATCTACCCAAAATTACCCTTCTTATTTGCCTATTTGTATCAATGTCATTGATGAGATGAATGCAGCATGTTTACACCTGCATCATTGACAACTGCTAGCATTTTTTTTATCCTAAATTAACTTTTTGGGCTATAAAGGTAAGAATTAAAAAATGTGCTTCTTCACTCTAATTGATGCATTTATCATCACTATTTGATGCTCTTTTTTATACATTTGCTCTTGCAAAGAATGGTTAATACTGCAAAAGCTCCAGAGCAGAATTTTATAACCCCTGGACCTGGTCAAATGTGGTGCTTACACCATTTTAAAGCATGAGTGTTAAATAAATATTTTTTTTCAGGGTTACAATTTTTAAAAGTCAATAACCAGAGGTTAAGCACAGTGTGAATAGTTCTGTATAGTATCTGACCAATAAGGTGACATCAAGGTGACACAAGGACTGTCATCACTGAAATGGCTCACATAAGCATCATTATCATAGTATAATAACATAAATAAGATTTCCAAATGAGCAAGATTTTTTTTCTGTTGTTGTATTTATTTTTTATTTAAAAACATTATAGATTTTCTCAGCAAGAATGCAATAAACTGACCAAAGGTAACATACATTTATATTTTTTTCATTTATAATGTTACAAAATGGTTGCTGAAAGTTCACCCGTTTTACTGTAATTTTGGTGAAACTAATGCAGTCATTGTGAAACATTATCAAAAACATTAAAAAATACCAACATAAAACACTTAAATGGTAGTGTATCCATTTTTTTCCTTTAAATTATAAATCAATCAGTTTATTAGCTAATGGACCACATATATAAGACTCCTGTCAAATCACCCTAATGTGCTCTCATCAGGCAAAAAAAATGCAGTAGCTGAGCAATATCACAGACAAAACCTGATCCTACGGACATAGCAGCAGACAGTCCTTCAGCTGCTCCCATCAAGGGGTGTGCCTCCTGTCACAGACTAAAAATACAACTCACTCCACCACAGCCTAAACAACTGCACATAGCACTGTTATCCTATAAGGAACAGTTGCTCTCTAATCAGCCCTATGCACGCATCAAAGTATTACCATCCTCTTCTTCATTTGCTCCAGCCGGATAGTGGGAGATTGCATGTTAAACATAACCACAAACCACAACTTTAATGTACACACCAAGATTTCTAATGCGAAGAGCACAAACACACAATCTAATCTCCAAGGACCAGCTGTATCTATAGGAATTGGTGCAGACAGGGTTTTTTTAATAGCAAACAGACTGCAGTAAATAAAGGCAGCAGGGGGGAGCTACAAGTCATTAAAAATAACAACGTCACTACTGTTAGCATACAGCCTTTTCACAGTCCCTTTATATGCATACACATCAAACTGTCTGAACGAACTCTTTAAGTTATAATTAGACAAGAACAGTGTGGGTACAGGGTTGTCACACTGTTCTCCTTCATTAATCACATTAACTCCAATTGTCTCGTTTTATAATGTTAAATGGTTAAAAGAGCTCCTACTCAAGCCTCTCTAAAATAATTGTTCCATTAACTCAAAATAATTGCTATGGCTGACATTTGTTGCCATGGTAACTGTTGCCTAGCTCTTGTCATGCATAACAAGGTTTCCAAGTAAGTCTCTCTCTCTCTCTCTCTCTTTCTCCCTTTTGCTCTCTCTCTCTCTCCTGGGAGCCTTTGCATCCACAGAGTTTCATTCATTCACTGTAGTTGTAAAATTACAAGTGGATTTAAAATAAATTGAACTGAACTTAGTTTAGAAATAACATATTCAGGTAACCTAAATAAATGAGGAAAATTTGACAATATAGAAAGCTGTCATATGTGACCCACTATTGGTAACATTGAGGTAGCCACTATAAAAATTAGCATGAACTGTCATTTCAACGTAAACTTGTGTGAACTAAAAAGCTAGCACTGTGATATTGTAGATAAACGTCACAGTGCTAGCTTTTTACTACAAAAAAAATAAACTGCTAAATTGTCTGGCTTCCTAAAAAGGGTAACCTAAAAGTTTAAGTGAAATGGTATTTTATTAAAATCATAGGGTTGTCTTAACAAGATAATTTCAGCTCATAGTTGTGGAAAGTTGGTAGCTAGCCTAAAACATCTGACTAACCTTCCAGCTGTACTGTGCACTGTAATTAATTTATGTACAAACCCTCAGAAGCCGAATCATTCAAAATACCATTTCTAGGCATCCCAAAATTAAATAAGCTCACATGATGCCACAAACGCTAAGTATTACAGCATTTACATTAAAGCAGCTTTAGCACAATGACAAAAGGCATTTAAAGATGTTTATTACACCATGAGCAAAGATATCTTAACTGCACCCATAAAGTCCTGTAATCTACTTCATTCCTTACAAAAACAGGATTTAACCATCTGTCAGCACAGAGCAAATCATTATCATCAAGTGGCTAGTGCTGTCAAAACAAACAAAGCAAGAGTAAGCTGACAAATTTTGAAAGACAGATAGATAGAATTCACAACACACTTCCTTTTTCTCTCTCTGTCCTCCTACTGTCCCACCCCCATCCGTGCAGTGACATCATCACACCCCATCTGTAATTAACAAACCATCTCCAAATAGCCACAAGGTTATGTTTTCCAACAACTTACACAATTAGTCAGATCAAAAGAGAAAAACATAGAAGTATAAAACTCACCCGACATCTGTACCCAGAGTAAAGTGTGTGACTATTCTTTTATGCAAGCCACTGAAATCTATCTATCTATCTATCTATCTATCTATCTATCTATCTATCTATC
>CAIGQV010003909.1:17412842-17432077 GCA_903798115.1 Danio jaintianensis
TCTATCTATCTATCTATCTATCTATCTATCTATCTATCTATCTATCTTCACACACAGTAATATTCTCAACCAGAGCTGCCCTGAACTATGGCTTTTGTTTCAGACTGACAGACCTCTTGGTATGACCTCATGTGAGGGCGTTGGTGCAAATAGCAAACACATAAGCATGCTTAAGCAAGACACATGCATGCACACACACATACTGACAGATACAGGCGAAATTCCTTTAGTCCACATCTGTGGAGAGACACAATAAGTGTGGGGCTCAAGGATTACAGGGCTAATACATAGAGTGAAAGTTTCTTTTTCTTCTGTCCTCTCATTCTCACTCCTTATCACTTTGTGCCCCACTCTCTCTTTGCTTTTATCTTCGTTTCCCTCTGGCTCCGGCATGTCTCTCTAAATGAGGTGCTAGGCTAAAACCTCTGACTGACAAGCACCAAGTGCTCAGCTTTCATATGTTGTGGCTGCTGCAATAGAGCAGATATAGAATGAATAGGGGGTGTGGGGAGTTATGACAAAATGAGAAAGCGTGAACAAACCTAAAAAAGTACCCTAAATGACACTAAATGTGCATTGTAATGCATAATAAAAATAAACCTGCACTTTATAATTCGAATTCAGTCAAAATTCAAAAAGGATTTATTTGTTGTTAGTAGCAGTAAATCAAGAAAATGATAAATGATTTTCTAAAAGTAGGATATTGAGGACTCACCTGCAGTCTGATGCTTCTTCTGGTTGCTCAGTTACAAGGGGAAAACTCTCCTCGGGTGCAGGGGGAAAAATCTCCTCAGGTACAGGTGGAAAGCTCTCTTCAGGTGGAGGTGGAAAGCTGTCCTCCGGAGCAGGGGGAAAAGTGTCCTCAGAAGCAAGGGGGAAACTATCCTCAGGAGCAGGGGGGAAACTCTCCTCAGAACCAGGAGGGAAACTCTCCTCGGGAGGAGGGGGTAAATACTCCCCTGTTGGGGTTCGGAATTCTAGCTCTGCCTGAGGCGAACCAAAGCTCTCAAATGGTCTGGAAAGACAAATAAATAGAAAAAGCAGATGAACAAATTATGCTTACTGTCTGTTACAGTGCAAATGCCTTATAGCTGGTATTCATGTAAGTGTATGTGCTGCCCTCAAACATAAGAAGCCCAGTGTGTGTTTGTGAGTGGGTATGAAAGGATTCTTTCTTGGCCCAAAGGGCACGAGTTGATGTCACTGTTGAGGTCACTTTCAGGAGATAATGGGCTGTCTTACTGGTACTTGGCTCCATTTTAACTCAAAATGTCATATGAGCATATAATATACTCTTATTTATGCACACACCTATATTCAAGTCCAGGTTTAGTGAAAAACTGTTCTAAGTAAATGCGAATTCAATATGCATCTGCGTGTATCAGTGAAAGCCTCTACACTTTCCCTCAATCACTCTCATTAAAAAAAAACTAACACATCAGTATGAAAAGTACCTGTTCTCTGTAGATCCACAGGTAGTCTCGTCTTTGTGCTCTGGAATGATCTGAGCCATGGAGGCTGCCTCCTTCAGAACTTTGAGCCAATCAGACACTTCAGAAGAGTTGACTTTATTTGACCTCTCGGGCACAAAGTCTGCACTTAAGCCTTGGCTGTCTGAACTGTCTTTAACCTGTGATACCTGCACTGCTCCCAGGCCTGAACCCAGCAACCCATCATCTGCAGCTTCTGACACCATGTTGACTTTTTCTTCACTAGCTTCACTGTCATCTTTCTGTATTTCTTTTGCATTTTCAGGAGAGCTATCTGCTATTTCAGGGTGTTGCTCACTGCTACTTTTAAGTGAATCTGTGGCAGTTTCATGTAAAGTTGCAGTGGGCTGCTGAATTGACTGTTGATAGACTATAAAAGGGGGCTGAATGGAATCCTGGAGGTCAGTCACTACACAGGAAGCAGTCTTAGGGCATGACAATGACACAACCTGGTCCATTTCAATCAAAATCCCATCAGTAGCTACTTCTATTGGCTGGTCTACATTACAGACTATTGCTTCCTCAGGGGCAGATAAAGAGTGCGCTTCTACCTTGCTTTGATTTTCTTTGGATATGCTTTCTTTCAGTACATACTCTGACAAATTAAGTCCAGTCCCTTCGGAGATTTCCATGTGACATTTTTCAGCGGTCTCATTCATCTGTTTACTTGTCTCTTCCTGAATTCCTTGTGGCTCTTGTCTGTCATTTGAAAAGGTGATTTCTACTTTCATAGTACCAATTTGGTTTTCAGTGCCTGAACAAGTTACTGCATGTTGTAACTGCGTGAGCTGCTTTTCAGAACACTGTGTATGCTGTTCCTCTGTGTTTTGGGTTCCGTCTGGGAATTGCTCTGACAAATGCTTATTAAGCTGCTCCATCCTCCAGGCAGCTGTCTCGGATTTGGGAGTGGAATTAGGAGTACTGGGTTCTACTGCATCTTTAGAGGCCTGGTCCACACTTGTCTCTTTTTCTTCTTTAATACTCTCCTCAAGCACAGTGGCAGAAAAAAATGATGTGGCGGTGGAGCACTGCTGATGAGAAGGCTGAAAAAAGAACTCTTCCTCTTGCTGAAGTTGGGAAGGTTCTGCAGCAGACATCTGTAAAACTTCACTCACTGAATCAGGTCTGATCTCAGTGTTTCCAGTGTCTCCAGGGGTAACAAAGCCAAAACAATGCTCGTCTGTTTTAAGTCCTTCTTCATAGTGTAAGAGGCTGGGACTCACAAAAAGCCCACTTGAGTGATTTACAGGAAGTTCTGCTCCTTTCTTAGTGGCAAGGGTTTTGTTCCACACATTTCCATACTCATCCGCACTAACCTGTGAATTGCTACATTCTGCATGTTTATTCACACTTTCCTGTGATGCTGAGATGGCAGAGTCTTTAACCTCGGGATCCTTTTTAACCCTTCTGAATTCAGAAGTTTCAGATGCTGACATTGCATTCACAGATAAGTTAGGAGCTGGCTGTGTTTGGATTTCACCTAAAGTGCTCTCGCCACAAACATGAGATTTTTTACCCCTTAGATCTTTTGTTTGTGTACTGTGTTCTTCATTCTGTGGACAAATACTGAAAACATCAAAATCTCCATGATGCCCCTCCACTAGTTCGGCACTCTCTGATGTGCTGTCTTGGGAACTTTGAGCCTCTGCACTACAATACACTGTCACTTTCTCCTGCTTTTCACTTGCATCAGCATGTGGATGATTATTGGTCTCAGCGTTTTTTAATACATAGCTTTTACCCTCACTTAACAGTGCTTCTGGGGTACTCATAAACATTTGTTGCTGCTGGAGCTCTTGGGACTGTGGAAATGCCAAATCTGACTGGCTCAAGGCCACTAAATCTTTAGATAAAGTATGATCAATGACCGGAAGAGATTTTTCAGTTAGTGGCCCTCTATGATCCACAGTCTTTTCTATAATGCCTTTGAAGGTTACACCAGGATCAGGCTCAGAACTGGACAGAAATTTTCCCTTTGGAATGGTTTCATTTATTAGATTTTCTTCCAATAGCTTGAAGAGATTTATTGATGTCTGGTTCTCTCCTTCAGTTTGATCAGTATTTTCTTTTGCATCAGTCTCATCCGGTTTTTGAGAATAATTTGTGCACTCTTTGCTGTCCTTTTCTGTGATGGAATTCTCATTTTCTTGCACACACTCCTTGTTTTTTTCTTCACTCATCGCCTGCCTGAATCCTTCAGATACATTTGTATTCATTTTTACATTGTCTACAGACACATTTTGAACAGGTTCTTCAGACATCTGTGTACCAAGTTTGTCCTGTAAGGGCATCAGGAGAGAATCACATATGATGTCGTCATTAGGAGATTGTTGTGTTATCAGTGTAGTTTGAGAATGAAGTATCTTATCCATCTTATCAGCAGAGGATACTTCAGAGGTATTTATTTTTTCTCTGCTGTCCTTCTGCTCTCTAAAAGCCATTTCTTCTTGTTTCTTCCATCTGTCCTGCTCCATATGTTTCTGTTCATTTCTGTCTTCCTGGGAGATACTTGTTTCTTGTTTTGAACTACCTTTTTCTTCAGTTGCTTTCGCAAACTCCTTGTTGTTGTGCTCCTCTCTCTTCACTTGCCTAAAACCTTCAGATATGTCTTTATTAACAATTTCATCATCTGTTATAACACTTGTAGTTGCTTTGAATGAATTATTCTCAAGTTTAGAATTTACATGTGCTTTTCTCTTCTCTTCTCTAACAATCTTCAATTCCACAGTGCTATTGAATGCTTCATTCTCTTTCATTTTAGTATTTCCAACAATATCTGGTTTCTTTGACATTAGCAGAGAACCACCTGCATGTTCTGGCCTGTCAGTTGTGAGAAGAAGGGATCCAGATGATGCTGCAGTTTCCTGTGCCGAGGCACCAACAGTGTATGGCGGATCATCAGCATTTTGTTTCCTTAACATGTCTTCATTAACATCTGGTTGTAGATTAGTTTTGTCTGCAATATTCTTTACAATCTCTGGGTCAGACTCACAAACATGTTTTACACTGCAATGCTCTCCAGTTTCTGCTACAGCAATATCACAATCACTTATAGACTCACAGTGACTCAGCATTGGGCCTGGAGCCTTTAGTACAATGACAGACACATCCCTGGCAACACTGTTAGTGCTTTGTGTGGTAGTTGAGGAAAGATCCCTTTGTGCTGGTACTGTAATCTCCACTGCAGTAAGAGAGGGGACTGCTTCATCCCCAGCATCCATTCCATCACTTTTCATCATTTCAGCACGGAACTGTGATTCAGTCTGACATGGCTCAACATCTGCATACGTATCTACTTTTGACAAAAGTGGTATCTCTAAGGTTTCAGTAGGCTGTTTGGTGCTAGAATTCTTGTCTTGATGAGTGCAAGTGCTGTCCGCGTCTAGGACTGCTGTTTGAGGCAATGAGCTGGTTTTTACCTGTGACTCCTCTTCACATGTGTATTTTGACTGTTGACTGTCATTCACAAGATTCTTTGAATTATTGGGAAATTTGGTTTCTATATCCCCTGCTTCAGTTAATCCATATCCCTTTATTTCATCTGTCTCTTCAATTTGGTTTTCCTTAGCGTTTAGCAGCTTTTCTGAATTTATCTGTTCAACTCTTTCACAGACAGCATTATCAGCCTGCACAAGATCTACAGCAAGGCTGCAATTATGACCCTCTTGTACAGAAACATCCTGTAGTAAAACACTATTCTTTTCAGTAGATGCTGACTCATTGTGACTCATTGTGATTTGAAATGTATTCAAAGATTCTTTATATTCTTCCTCCTCTTTAGTTGCTTTAATTTCCTCATTAAATTCATTAACCACATCCTTTGTTTCTGTAACACCGGCGGTCTCATCTGCAGTTGACAGTGATGAAAATTTAACAGGATTACTCTTGCTGGCATCAGTCACTTTTACACTTTCTTCACAACCACCCATATTTACATTAACATTTTCTTCCGGTTTTACAGTAGTCTCACCCTGCTCCTGAGATGTTGTTTCTGTGCAGTCCTTTGGCTTTTTACTCTTTATTTCCTCTTGTTCCACTTTTCCTTCTTGCTTCCAATTTTCCTCCTGTTTGTGTTCTTCCTGAGAGGCAGATGTTTCGTTTTTCACACTGGATTCCTCCTCTGCTATTACATCCAGTACAGTATTCCTCTGAACAACCTCTGGTTCTGCCTGAGAAGGAAGTTCTGCTTTGCTGATGCTGAGAAAACCTTTAAAGTTGAAGCTAGCCTCTTTTATTGGATGACGCAGACTTTCAAATACCATGAGTGGGGGCAGAGAGGCACATTCAGTCATTTGACATGTCAATGCTGCATCCTTTTGGTCCTTAAAAGAGCTCTGCATACCTTTTGATGGCAAACGCCCTTCCATTTTAGTACAACATCCAGTGATATCCCTCATGTTCTCTTGCAGATTAGTTGATTGAGATGTGTCTTCTCTTGTAAGAATTGTCTCTTGTTTTTGTTGCTGTGACTCAGTCTTGATGGATGTGTCACAGTTTGCAGATTTAGTTTGTAAAGCACTCTGTACCTGTTGATTGTTGGTTTGCACAGCAAGACTTTCGCTTTCTGAAGAATCTGCCGGTGAATGTAATAAATCACTGCCTGGCAGTTCTGCTCCTGATGCACTTGGGCTCGAATTCAGATTAGCCTTGTCCTCTCTCTGCGCTTCTGTCTCTGTAGAGTTTATGAGGGAAAGAGGAGGGGGTGGGC
Organism: Danio jaintianensis; assembly: GCA_903798115.1. Lineage (NCBI taxonomy): Eukaryota > Metazoa > Chordata > Actinopteri > Cypriniformes > Danionidae > Danio > Danio jaintianensis. Next base: position 17,419,041 of record CAIGQV010003909.1, read on the forward strand.
TGATGGAGTCGCAGTCGTTTATTCGATTGATGGTCAGAGGAAACAGGGCTGTGCCTGTTGTGACAGGATGGATGAAGTCACTCCTGTCTTCTGTTGCCGTTTGTGATGCTGTGATGCGATGGGATGGACACGTCTCTGTCACCGTCTCTGTCTGTGACACCCTGCCGGCATGTGCTGTGTTCTGTGCTCCGCCTTCGCTTGTCTCCTTCTCCTCCTTTTTACTCTCTCCTTTTTTCTCTTTTGATAGGGAACTCTCCACCTTCCAGTCACATGTTCCAAGGACGCCTGGAGAGGAACAGGTGACCACAGCTTTATCTTCTGTGCTAACCGTGTCTGTATCCTTGTCTCTGGCTAGGAAGAGTGCAGTCGGCAGACCCCCTCCCTTTTTCTCGTTCTTCGTTGACTTCTTTGGGGCTATTTTATTGCCACAGCTCTCCTCAGTCGTCTCCTCTATTTGAACAGGTGAGCACTTAATCTTCGGAAATATTAATAAGGTGCATTCTTGCCCCTCTTCAGCAGTAATTTCACTCAGCGTTCCCTCTGAGCTTGGAGATTCATCCGTGTCCAGCACTGCCGATTCTCTCTCTGCTGCTTGTACTATTATTGCGGCACTTTGAAATGCATCATCTCTCTTCTTCTCTCCCTCACTTTCTATCATTTCTGGCATTGTGGGTGTTGTTTGTAGCACTGTGGAGGCAGCGGACTCTGCTAAAGCCCGTTCAAGGGCACTCTCTTCCTCCTCCTCCTCCTCTTCTGTACGGGCTCGGCTCAGAGAGTGTGAATACCCCCACACTGGTGTGTGTGTGCGAGCTACACTACCTAAAAAAGGTCCATTCTCCTGTTCCGGTGGCTGTATCTCTAAGTGACATCTCCCTTTGGGCTCATATTCAGGGGCGTTTTTAGCTTTGCAGAAATCAATCACAACAGCAGATGCATCAGACACATTTTTCTCATGTTTGACTTCCTCGGTTATACAGTGGTGTATGGTTTCACCTTCTGATATTGATTTGTAGGGTCCATCTGTTTGATCCTGGTCATCATGTTGCTGAAGCCCCTGTGGAGGGTGTAGTATTTTGGCTGGAGGAGTATCAGCCAGAGTAAGATGAGCTTGGTGAACCTCGTGTACTGAAGGTGGGGAGCACATCAATTGTTTATCCTCACGACACAGCTGTTCTGGGAGTTGTAATTCCTGTTTTTGATTCTCAAGGCTTGATCCTACATTTGTCTTTGTTTCTATCTCTTCGCTTATCTGTTGCCGTGTCCCTGACTCCACCTGTTTCTGTATGTTTGGTTGTACACTTATTTTAGCTTCTGAATCCCACGTGCCACCAGCATGTTTATCCATATGCGTGGATGGACATGGCAGTAAATCACTAATCGACTGACTATGCATCTCTGCATTTTGAATCATCTGTGTAGCTGTTGCAGAATTGATGACATCTTTGTTCACAAGATTTGTCTCTTTAATAACCCACGCTACATGTATTCTGTTTTTATATTCCATGCTCTTTTCATCCAGAGAGTATTTCGAAATGCAGGCATCTTGTATTGATTGATCTGGGGTAAGTGCTTCCTTTGCTGCATCCTTCTCTGATGCTGTTTGTGTACCTGTCCATGTGCTATGTGTTGTTTGTTGACCAGCTATGCTCTCAGCTGTGTCTATTTTTGGCTCAATATTTGTTGGCTGTTCTGCCTCTGACAGCTGGCTAGATTCCTCTCTTGGGATTTCTGTTATATTCTTGATGTTTCTGACATCCTTAGATTCAGCTGTGCACATATTAACTAGACCCTTTCCTAAAACATAATCTCTAAAGCTAAACACCCCCTCTTCACCTGCTGTTGAGTCCTTTTTGTGTGCTCCATCATTTCCATGGCAACCTCCATGAAATTCAGCAAGTTTATGTGAAGATGAATCAAATGAATCCTCTTTTACTTCAGACACTTTAGTTTGTTCAGTTTTCTCATCCCTTCCAGGCAGGACTAAGGGAAAACACCTGTCCAGATCACCTGCAGTCCATGCGTCTGTAATGGAGGATATGCCAAGAGCTGCCATTTCATCTTCACATTCCTTTAAAGCTTCCTGGAGTTCATAATCCACTTGGACTGCTAAAGGATTGAGTGACGGAACATCTTGTGTACTAGGCAAGTGAACCTGGGGCAGTGTTGCAGATTCAGTGGAAACTTGGTCACCATTGCAGCTATCAGCGTTCACCAAAAAAGAGATATTATAATTAATTTCCTCTGAGAAACTTTCAGTTGTTCATTCCACACCAAGCCAAAGCAATCCAGTCCAACTCATGCCAGAGACAGGATGAGAAGTCATGCATACAACAAACTAAGTGCTTTAAAAGCAGAAGAAACCAAACACACATAACAACAAATCCTAATCAGTATTTTGTAAATGTAATAAAAGGGAAAGCTAAATCGCATAAGACTTTTTTTAACAAATATACCTTGAATGAATATTTTATTTCTTTACTGAGTGGGATAAAGTTTTGTTTTCTTTCAAACATAATAAAATGTAGTGCATTAATTCATTGAATTAAAGGGATAGTTCACCCAAAACTGAAAGATTCTGTCATCATTTACTCATCCTCCATTTGTTTCAAACCTGTTTGACTTTTTTTTCTGTTGAACACAAAAGAAGCTATTTTAAAGAAAGCTGAAAACCAGTAGCCATTGACTTTCACAGTCTTTGTTTTTCCTACTATGGATTTTACAGTGATTTACAGCTTTCTTCACAATATCTTCTTTTGTGTTCAACAGGATAAAGAAACTCATAAAGCTTTGGAACCACTTGAGAGCTAGTAAATAGTGTGTATAATTCAAATTTTTACCAAAATTTTTTACAAAATATACTCACGATAAGCTCACCTTCAAGTGGTTCTAAACCTTTATGTGTTTTTTTCTGTTGAACACAAACGAATTTGAATAATGTTAGTTAATAGAGTCGTAGACTTCCACTGTAAAAAAAAAAAATACAAACAAACTTGAAAACATCTTATTTTGTTTTCATCAGAAGAAAAAAAAAATAACTTGCAAATTTCTGTGAGATTATAACAAGATGCTGAAAAATTATTGTAATTTTGAAAAGCTGAAATGAGAACGTTTGCCAAGTGAAAGCCAACAATGTAATAGCCTAAAGTCATGCTACATTTAAGAACAAGGTTAATGCACCAATGCCTTTAGCATCCATTAAGAACCCAGTGTAAGTGAATACATATACGTATAACAGATAACCACCAACCAAAAACTTGCAAAATGCTTCTAACAACTTTATTACAGCAGACATTATACAGCCTGGTAAATCATTGTGTATTACGTTTCAGAAGCTGAAACATAGTGACTATTGTCGCAATAAAGTAGCTACAGCTGATCTAATATGACAACCATGCTTCCCACACACACTGCCTCTCTCACCTTAGCATGCCTCCAGGGGAATTACCAGAACAGAGACAGCTTAGCAAACACATTTTCTTGCCTGTCATTTTAGACTAAAAATCTATCAATCACCTTCACCTCAAATGGAAACAAATGAAAGAGCAGACACTCATGTGTTTCCTGATTGGACCACAGCGATCATGTGATCTGCCAGCTAGCTGATAAAAATGACAACAGGCTCAACCACACAGCCTTTTTCTTTTTTTTTTCCAGTAAATGATTATGACTGGAAGCTGCCACTCCCATTTTTTTTATAACCCTTCTCTGGCATAACTGAAACATCAGACAGCTGTATTGCAGTTTAAGATACGGCAATTATGCTTGTATGTGCTAAAAACCAGAGGCCTTTTGGCATACAGTGTGTGTGCATGAGTTACAGAACTGCAGCCACTCCCTACTGCATTTTAATACCCACAATCCTCTGTCCTTGCAGATGGTGTATAATAATATTAACAACATAAATAGCATAAACACACTGAGTTTAGTTTGACATGACAAGTCATACTCAGCTGAGAGCTGCTAACCTTAAATATGCCCTTAAAACATGTCCAGTACGAATAGAGATCTCATCTGTCTGTGTCAGCACAAGCATATGCAATTGCAACCAGATGCGACAATGTGTTGATAACTCTCTCAACAGGACAAAAAACTGAACATGCACTGACACAAAACAACCGCAAATACACACACACCACATTCAAGCATGGCTTCCAGTTAAGGAGGACATCTCTCACGCTGTACATTGATATCTTGTGGTAAGCCAAACACTTTCTCCTCATGCAAGGGTGTTAAAGCACTTCCAGCCTCCCAAACAAAAACCAACCAAATGCTAGTTTAGTTCACAGCAAACCAACTCAATGAACTTTAAAGCCAAACATATTAAACAGACCACCAACCCAGCTATCATAGCTGCGTAAATATTTTTTTTTAGTTGTGGAAAAGTTGTTGTGCTTAATATTTCACTTGTATGTAAAAGAGAATATGTTTCTGCATTTATCATTAAAAATAGTTTCTGCTTGTATATTACTCATAGAAATACATTCCCAAAATATTACCCCTTACTGAAAAACCACACATGCATGTTAAAATCATATGTGAAACACGTGCTCACACATTAAACTGTGGTTTAGAAAAAAATTTTGTGGTGAAGGGATCAGATGTTTTCACACACATCCACATTTGTTTACATGTGAGCATATGGGTTTCACTGAAAATGTTATTTCACATTTATTTAGCATATTTCACATGAGATTTTTAACATGATTGCACGTGAAACTCATGCAAAGGTCATGTAGCTTTTCTATAAGGGTTCATTTAAATTCACTGATAAAATTATACATACAAAAAAATGTACATAGCATGGATTTATGTTACTTTAGAAAAATATGTTAGTTTTATTTATTTTTCACTGTATAAAGATGTTAATTTTTAAAGTTAATTCTAATAATTAATAATAATAATAATAATCCAGATTCATAAAATGCATGTTGTTTCCTTAATAATTAAAATATATATATTAATATACTGGACCGAATACTTAAAGTGTATCTAAAATGCAACTAAAAAGCTACGTTTTTGAAAGTTGACAAGTTTTGTACATATTAGTACATAACATTTACACTGCACACTTCAAAAATCACACCCAAAACACAAAATGGAGCTAAAGAGATCTCACATAAAATACATGAAAACATGATTAAACTTTGTGTAAATGAACAATGTCTGTCTCGTATGCCATAACAGACTAGTATCTCTCTATCTCCATTTTCATTATTCCTCTGTTACCTCTTCATGAGGCCCACTACTGGTGGACTGGCCTCCATGTAATGCTCTAGGCCTGCCAGCAGAGGGTTGGCAGTGCCACCCAGTGCCACAGTCTCATTCTTCATCTCACCCAAGCTCACCTGCTCACGACTATACACACACACATACATACATACATACATACATACATACATACATACATACATACATACATACAGGTATAGAAATTAAAACCCATAAATATGCGCCATATTACACCAGGCTCATTATAAGGAAGATTAAATGGCCATTAGAGCTTTAAAATAAATCTAAAAATAAAAAAAGAGAGATTTGCTCAAAACACAAACTAATTCCTTCAAAACCTGTTTTAACACATTTTAATCTGTTTTTAACTATTTTTATTCTTTGTTGCTTTTATTTTCTTATACTTGTAAAGCAATTTGAATTACCATTGTGTATGAAATGTGCTATATAAATAAACTTGCCTTGCCTTGCCTTGCCTATTATGTCCAGTAATAGCTGATGCATCTTAAAGTATTTGTGATAAATTTACAACATTTACAGATTTTGTCATTTTGTTCTAGAACTGATCCATTTGTCTACAATTTGTCATGTGACAAAGCGATCAGGTCATAAAAATATAGTTAAAATGCGAATAGCAGAAATTACTTGGAAGTTTCTACAAACTTCCTGCTGCAGCTATCAATAGTTTAGTTTAAAAATTGCACTAATGCACTGAAAAAGACTGAATCCATATAACAGTTTATATATAATATTAAAATCATATAAAATAAAATATGTCTAAAAACAAACCTTTGATAAAAGCATTTCGAAAGTCATTGGAGTGTGTCTAGACTCTACCACCTTACGTTGGCAAGGTTTGGGGCTCTTTTGTAGGCCTGCCAATCGTCCATTCAGTCAAGTTTTCCACAGGAATGAGTCAGAGATTAATGGAAAATAACCCTAGCCACGCAAGTACATAGAAAGATCTTCAAAGAAAAAGTCCTGTGTTTTGCTTTGATTGTGAAACACTGTGAGATGAGATATAATCTAGAAAGTATCAGAGTTCAATCCAATCTGTGGCTTCTAGTTTCAAGATTTATATGAATGTGCATCATCTCAGTTGATCTCAGGGGAACTCACAATTCATGACACCTTTAAAGAATTGTTCAGCAAATACTAATAATAATGTACTCGCCTTAGTTTTTCCAAATCATGAGACATTTTTCTAATAAATCTACTCTTGGAAGTCATTCAAGTTTGGATACGATGCAATCTAGCAATTCCTATTTTTTTCTTTCTTATTCATTTCACAATTTTAGCATTTTTCCTCAAAATGATGTGCTTCATTCATTCATTTTCCTTCAGCTGAGTCCCTTATTTATCAGGGGTCACCGCAGCGGAATGAACCGCCAACTATTACAGCTTATGTTTTACGCAACAGATGCCCTTCCAGTCACAACCCAGTACTGGGAAACACCCATACACAAAATGATGTGCTTGTTCCACACAACTAAAAAAAGTTTGAATCAAAATGCAATCAAAATAAAGTAAACATTCTGAGATAATTATGATTTGTTTTTTTCTCTAAATTGAGTTTATAATTTGTGATTCTGTGAAATATTATTAAAATGTGATTCAGGGTTAGAATTTCAAGGATAAAAAAGTCTGACTTGTTAAATATAAACTCAGATTTGTGAGATTTAATTCTGGGTTTAAATCTTGCTATTCTATCTTCAGATTTAGAATTTTGAGGGAAAATGTCAGATTTTAAAAACAAACTCAAAATCGCAGGATTTAAACTAAGTATCGTAAGATGTAAACTTTAACTCAAATAAAAGGTTTATTATTGCACAATTTGACTTTGACTTACATCTCACTATTCTGATATCTCACAATTCAGAATTTTTCTTCGAGTATAATATTAACTCAGAATTGTGAGATAAAAATCATCTTTTTAAAAAAATATATCCATATCTGAAACCGACTTCAATTCTCTCTAAAATGCAAAACCTACAAATAAAAGCTTTTTGTTTGCCTGTACACATGTATGCAAAATATAACTGACAGGTGGAAGAATTTGCATCAGATGTGAACAACCTTTCGAAAGAATCTGCCGTTCTGTTGTAACTTGCCCGTTGCCAAGATTCTGTTGATAAACCTACACCTCAGTGCTTTACTCTCAAGGAAATACAGTAAGTGTGTGTGTGTGTGTGTGTGTGTGTGTGTGTGTGTGTGTGTGTGTGCGTGTGCGTGTGTGTGTGTGTGTTTATCTGTGTGTGTGTCCGTGCCTGAGTGTGTGTGTAAAACAATCAAATGTTTTAGACATACCCAAGTGTGGTTCCCCAGGTGAGATTGAGCTCAGTGCTGAGGTCGAGGTCTAAGCTGGGCAGCAGATCATGAGGAAACTCCAGCTCCTCTTTATCCTCCTCTTCCTGTCTTCCAGGCTTCTCTTCCTCGTCAGCAGTCACCTGTGTCTCTGCTGTGACGGATTCAGGGTGGACAGATCCGTTCTCAGTGGTGGCAGATTTCTCCTTCGGCGGGCTCACCTTGTCAGTGTGGACTGCAGCCTGAGAAACACAATAAATGGAGTTAGAGCGCAGACCAGAGCAATCTGTTTTTAATCAGCTTTGTAAATCACTCAGGGCAGCTGCACACACCAAAATGGCTCACTTGCCACTTGGAGAACAAGTTTTTTAAACCAAGATTAGGTTATTTTAAGTATACAGGGTTTGACATTTAACATCAAAGAAAACACACTCACCATGACAATAAAAGCCCTGAGGTGACTTCACTCTGCACACCCTAATCATTTATCATTGTGCCATCTGTACTTTTAAAAAATTCTTTAAAAAAAATAAATATGCTTTCAGTGAATCCACCATTTCAGCTGGGCCCTGAGGATCAGTTCAGACATGCTCATTTACCCGAGAACAGGCTTGTGATTAGACCATTCAAGAATAACAAATAGACTATAAAAATAATTTTTAAACTATTCAAATTTTTTACTTCAAAAATTAATTTTACTGGAAGGGGCTGTTCATGAAAACTTTATAATCATGATACGACACATGTTATTAATATATGATATGAGAATTGTATGCAATTTTATGTAATTTTAAATGCTAAGATGACATTGTCTTTGTTATGACAATTTGACATAAACAAATATATCATAATCTGTCTTTGTCATGACAACTTGACACTACCAAGACAATAAAACTTGTCACAGATGTCATAAAATATTTGTCATTAATATGTTTCTTGACCTCAACTAGAGTGGTACAAATTGATACGTAATTAAATATTAATGACAATGTTATCAAATTATTTTCACAGAGTATTGACATTTTTAGTAACAAATTCAGATTCAAGACTCAGTTCCAATGAATAAAGCTACCAGAAAAACTAAGACATAATTATAATGGGCTCATGACAATCATGTTTATGACAGATTTATGATAATTTATGTTATCTTGGCAATATCAAGTTATCATGACAAAGACAAAAACAGGTTGTGATATCATAATAAATACATCTTGAAAAATGTCCCCTTGCAAATTAAAACGACATAACTGAGCGAATGACACTTACAGTTGTCATAAACATGCATAAGATCTCGTTCAAATTCATGACATGCGCCATGTCATGATTATAAAGGTGTCATGTCTGTCTTATGAACACCCCCTTAAAGTAAAGTGTTGTCTCATGTTTAACTCACTGTTAAATGCCATTCCTTTGTAATTATTTGTGAAATAAATAAATGTTCCCTTTTTTCCAGTTAAAATATGAAGATCCCATTTCCACTTTGAATAAAATTTTGTAAAATGGATATTTAAATGTTCTTCTTGAAATCATTAATGTCAATAAAAAAATCTGTATTTTTCAGAGTATACACCAGTTTTTTGTGTATATTTTAGTGGATGTGCACACCTATTGTTTCATGGCAAATGAGGCTAAATGAAGTGATTGTTCTGACTTTACAGGTTTTACAACTCTCCTTTCCAAATGAAATAGGATAGCTGAACTATTTGCCACAGTTTAAACACTAAATGCATTCAAATTTAAAAAACAATTTCTGAATGATAACGTCATCTACACCTTTTTTGTGTACATCACTTAAAATATATTTTCCTTTATATGAACATTCTAAAATATTCAAATATGCAAATTATCTGCATACTTATTTACATTTTATTTTGGCAAATTACAAATTATAAACCATATTTGTGAATTTGGAGCACAAAATCAGTTTAATATTTGTGGGAATACCCAAAAATATACTGTAAATGTCAAAATTATCTATATTTATTTTATGTCAGAAATCATTATAATATTAAGGAAAGATCAAGCAAAGAACTCTAAAGGTGGTTTCCTCAATATTTAGATTATTCCAGATTTTCAAATAGTTCAGTAAAATATTGCCTGATCCTAACAAACCATATATCAATGGAAAGATAATTTATTCAGTTTATTCAGATGATCTATAAATATCAGTTTCCAAAAACTGACCCTTCTGACTGATTTTGTGGTCCAGGGTCACATTTACTTTAAATCCTGATGCTAGTTTTAAAAAGTGACATCACAGAAATGACATCACAATTAGAGATACGATATGTTAATTTTTAGACTTTCATTTGCATAACAAATACTCTGATTTAGAGTAAGAGAGAATCGAATCCCTCGAAAGCACAGACTGATCTCACCCACACACACTCATTGATCAACACACTATGATTCACAGGCAAGTCTTTATGCCGCAGAAGCAGATCATGTTGCAGGCGCTCTGAACACAAGTCCCATTAGAGGTGCATTACACAGGAGTTCTTTACCCATGCTTTTTTATCATCTTTGACCCCAGAACACATGTCTAATGCACGCAATACACACATGCATTCTTACCTTTGCTAGAGGTTGTGTGTTAAAGCTGTGAGACAGTACAAGACATGCACTGATCTACATTTCCAGGCCATTGTGAAGACAAACACCACTCAGTTTAAATCAGGTCAGAGTATCAAATGAAGCTCCCTAATACACGTCCAGACAAAGTCAAGGGTTCCGATTCCATTTGCTTGTTCAGACATTTAATTTGTGGAATAAATGCTAGGGTTTCACATTTCAGTAGCATTCGGTTGTGACAGATGACTGGATTTTTGACAGAAAACGGCAAAACCCCTGAGAAACAGGATGCACTTCACACACTGGTGAACAATCACTGTACTGTATCGCTGTCTCCCAAAAACTCTCTCCCACAGAGACTCAAATCAAAATGACTCAGTGTCTGTTAGACTACTCCAGGACTCCTGTCATCAACCTGAGAATTAAATAAAACAAGGCCTTCTTACCCTGTTTTTTATTAACAATTAATAATTTAATAAAAATTTCAAACATTCAAATTCAAACAAATTATGTCTTAAACCACAAGTAAAAATGTGTATTTATACAACATTCATTCATTTATTTTCCTTCGGCTTAGTCCCTTTATTCATCAGGGGTCACCACAGCGGAATAAACCACCAACTTATCCAGCATATGTTTTACACACCGGATGCCCTTCCAGCTGCAACCCAGCACTGGGAAACACACATACACTATGGCCAATTTAGTTTATTCTGTTCACCTGTAACGCCTGTCTTTGGACTGTGGGGGAAACCTGAGCACCCGGAGGAAACCCACGCGAACACGGGGAGAACATGAAAACTCCACACAGAAATGCCAACTGACCCAGCCAGGACTCGAACCAGCGACCTTCTTGCTGTGAGGTGCTTACCACTGAGCCACCGTGTTGCATTATTTATACAATATTAATTCATTCATTAATTCATTCGTTCATTCATTTATTCATTCATTCAGGTCTATCTGTATTTATTTATTTATTGCAAAAACTACAGTATCATAATTTAAGTGGAATCTATAAAATATAAGTGGAATCTATGGAATCTTGTTTCAGTCCAAAAATAATTGTGACTTTTCATCACATAATTGTGATGTTTTTTCACTAAATTGAAGTTTATGTCTATCAGCACATTTATATCACATTACTGACAAAGACGTTTTAAATGTAACATAAATTGTGAGAAAATATCAGAACTAAAAGGTATAATAACTGAAAAAAATATTTACTTTCTTATGTTGTATTTGCTTAAATATTACTGAATAATATTCAGTAGCATCGTACTATTATTATAATTAATAGTACTTAATAATTTCACAACTCCCTATGAGTGATAATATCTTAACTCAATATAGGGCAGTGATTTAAATACATTAGAAAAACAACAAGACTTTTGACTTTAAAAAATTTTTTAAAAAATAAAAATAAAAATAAATAATTAATAATAATAATAATAATAATCATCAATGTCAATGATTCTACATTCGATAAAGGGGTAATTAATTGCTAACATTTTTTACACAACAATGCTTTATATATCACATAAGCAAACCCAAATCAATAGAACAGGTCAAACAGCCCTGATCATAAAAAATGACTTTTGTCTCCTTTAACTGTACACGCTGTAAGACAATATTTATTCACACCTACACTTGAGTTCAATAGAATAATACCACATTTTATCTGCTTATGATCTCATTTCTCATGGTTGGTTTCATGTTCCCAAACTTCCTGTTTCCTGTCTATGCTGTGAACCTCTACTTAAACCCTAAAAACTTCAATTAACTTTAAGCACCTTAAAAAAAAATTATTATCACTCACTGAGCTACACTTGACAGTATGTGTAATATTTAAACTTAAGTTGTACAAAGGCTTCTCTTACCCGTATATACAGCAAGCACACAAGGGCCTTGGATAATGAAAGGTAACCCGAATCACCTCTTTTAAAAAAAGGGTCACTGTCTGCTTTTGTCCTTTGACCTACAGCATGAGTGGTCCTGAAAAGCAGACCCCATATGGCCTGTTTTGACCTGTTCCTTTAACAGGCCATTGTCCTGCACTACAGTAAATCCCTGCTGTTAACTACCAACCAGGGTTACTGGTTGCCATGGCGATCATATAAGCCCAACACAGCAGACTGACCTCTAAATAGTTCTGGCATACACACACTAGCCATAAATTATATAAAATGTAGCCCATTTGAAACCACAGAGACATACGCACACATTCAAAAAACACATCAATAAAAATAGAATTCGATGTAAAGATTACAAGAGAAATAGTTATTTATAATTCTTTATCTTAAGTTTACGTATCTACTTTATATGTCATAAAAAAAAAAGTAAAAGCTCAATAAGACAAAACACACACTCTGGAAGTCATTGCAGTGTTAAAAGAATTGTAAGGTAAATATTGCTGTTATATTAATGCTTTAAATATAAATTTGCTATTTTATTTATTCTGTTTTCTTTTAATTTTAGTTAAAATCTTTAGACATTTCTCGAGTAAAGAATGACAATTTTAATTTTGGGGTGAACTAACCTTTAATATACTACTACTACTATTAATAACATTGTTATTATTATTATTACTATTAATATTATTTATGTGTTAATCAAAAACAAAAAAAGAGATATTTATTTGGCATTTAGCTAGCTGAAATAAAATGTGTTCATGTTTTTAAAAATGTTTGTTCTAGGCAATACTTTAGTTTTACCATTTTAGTTTAAGATAACTATAATAACCATGCTAGCAGGTAAGACATAACAATAACGATAGTTGACAACAGTAGTTGACAACATCTAACAATGAACAATACAGCATTTATCTTAGTAAATATTAATCTGAACATTTTATATAATTATAAGATCTAAAGTTTAATCTGTTAACACTTTAAAGCAATGTAAACTAAAAGAACATTTTACGAGCCAACATTAAC
>CAIGQV010003909.1:17432087-17463601 GCA_903798115.1 Danio jaintianensis
ACCTTACTGTAAAATGCTACCATGTTATTGTTGCTGTTGTTGTTTTAAGAATTAAAAGATCTTAACATGAAATACAACAAATGAGTTCAGTGTTAAACACACATTTGGCCTATTTACTAAGAAGCCACCAAATAAATCACAAACTCACCTTTTCTTAGCAGACACACACACACACACATTTGCCCTCGAATGCTGTGACTCCACAGTGCAGCACTCCTGCTCTAAACTCCCAGAGTGTGTGTGTGTTTTGGTTCAGCCAGGCAAAGACACAAACATGCTGCAACACATGCTGCCGGTGCTGCCTATGATCCAGTCTCCTGACTCAGCCTTCAGCCCTCCACAGCTACACATCCATGCCCTTCACAGGAGAAACTCTTCTAGTCCTTGGAAGAACGAAACAGACTGTTCCCCCTGAGAACCATTACTACGAAATCTCAGACTAGAACACACACACACAGCAAGTTGAGTAGTGATCCCTCCCCCTGTAAGTGTTTCAGCATGACGCCTCTGCCCTCTGATCCCTCCCTCCCTCTCAGGCTTCCTCCTCCTGTCTCTAATGTCTGCGGCTGCTGTTCTGTCACTTCCTGCTGGCCACTGATGTCTGCACTCTGATACACTCGCTGCAGGTGAATGCTGGCAAATAATGGGACAAAGGTCAGTCCATATGGGGAGAGCGTATACTCAATTTTAGGGTTTAGGATTTTGATTTTGAATGAAATACAGACTTGTTGAATCATAGTAAATATCACCCAGGCCTTTGTTACTACGGTTCCTACACTGTAAAAATGCATTGTTCCACACAATTCATCATGTTTTCCCAACACAAATCGATTAAGTTAACTTAACAAATTTAAGTGGATTAAACATAAAAAATTTAGTTGTCCCCAAAAAAGGATTTAGAATTGTGTTGTTTCAGCTCATTTTTAATAAGTAGTTTGAACAAGCAGCAAAAATATGAGTTTTTATGAGAATTTGAGTGTATATTAACACACTATTTATAATAAAAGAAAAAAAAATGCAAGGGCGACACGGTGGCTAAGTGGGTAGCACTGTTGCCTCACAGCAAGAAGGTTGCTGGTTCGAGCCCTGGCTGGGCCAGTTGGCATTTCGGTGTGGAGTTTGCATGTTCTCCCCGTACTCGCATGGGTTTCCTCCGGGTGCTCTGGTTTCCCCCACAGTCCAAAGACATGCGCTATAGGTGAAATGAATAAGCTAAAATGGCCGTAGTGTATGTGTGTGAATGTGAGAGTGTATGGGTGTTTCCCAGTGCTTGGTTGCAGCTGGAAGGGCATCCACTGCTTAAAACATATGGTGGATAATTTGGCGGTTCATTCCGCGGTGGCGACCCCTGATTAATAAAGAGACTAAGCCGAAAAGAAAATGAAAGAATGAATGAAAAACATGCAGTGGTTATTTTTTATTACTTTTTTACTGCAATTGTTCAAAAGACTCCATGACTTTTCCAGTAGTTACATATATTTAATTTCTGTGTACAGTAGTGGCTAAAAGTGATGTCTGGATTGGACATTTCCTTGTAATGACCCTACATGCTTAATATGAGGAAATATGAGGAACATGTTATATTAGGAAAATGAAATCACTAAATGCATTTAAGGTATTTTACTGATAAATCTGTAAAGAAAAATAGGTAAAGAAATTTCAGAAAATAATGTAGCAAATACAATGACTATAATATAATCTGTTGTTCTCTCTTGTATCCATCCGCATTCTTACGTTTTCTCCAGACATCGTTTTGACCACTACTGTATGTAAAAATTTAAAAAGATAAAAATAAGAGTACCGGAAATCTAATTGAGTATTCTAGTGATGTTGTGGCCAGTAAAAAAAGAACCACTGCTTTTTTGTTTAAAATTGTGTAGTAAAATGGGTGAGAGAGGTAATAGGCCTATGCTTAATACTGGGCAGTCACTCACTCACAGCTTATTCCATTCTTTATCAGGGGTCACCACAACAGAATGACTCTGGCACATTTTAACAGCCCTTTCTGCATCTTGAACTTAAGAACATCTTAATCCAATTTAGGCTGATTTAAGTATTTATCTCAACTCAATTATCCACATCTATTGCTGTGTTTGCATGATTCTGTAGCACAATTACCATGCACACTCCAAGTGCAGCTTCACACACGCATGCTAAAATCCCCATGCACCCTTTACCATGTCAGACTGTGTTTCTTCTGGAGGAAATAGCACCACATTCTCTGGAGTGCCCTCCTGTGGCAGAGACAAATACGCATAATACAAAAGAAGAGATGTAAGTTGCAGAAATGCAGATTTGGGTCACTATACACCTCAGACTGTCCCAATTCTGTTGTTGGAATTTTACCAAAAGTAACTAAAGTTCATTCTGGGAACCTACCAAACTGGTTGGAGTCATCCATGTGCCCAGTAGATTAAGATCCTATTAAGATAAACCCTGAATTCCAAGTTGAGTAGCCTTTTCAATGTAGCATAATGTCACTCAAATTATTCCTTTCAGGGACCATTAAAGAACAAACCACTGAATGCATAGATGAATTGTGATATCTTATTTTAAACAGTCATACACAGGCAAAAGATTTAAATTATGGGGATCATTGTCAGGAAAGCTACTTAGAAACAGTAGCTTAAGCTACAAACTAATCATAATAATTTCACGTTAGCAAATTAGCTGCTAGGTGCTAATACGCTTTTGTTAATAACATAGGTGTGATATAAATAACTACCATTATATAATTTAGCATTAAATCAGAACCCAACCTTTGAGGGGAGTAAAAATTAAATACCTAGTTACTATACCTAGTTGAACTAGATTTTTTTAAAGACCTTTTTATCTCTGTTCAACAGTTTAAACTAACTGAATCACTAACATTAAACTGCAGTTGCAACGAACAAAATGATTCATGAACACTGAATGTGCCAAACACCTTTATATGTGCTAAAGTGTGACATTTAGGATGAAGCCATTTACTAGTAAAATAATTTGAACTTTTCGACACTAAAAAGTAAAGAAAACTGCTGAGGTATAACTGCTTTTGATTAAATTTAATAAAATCAGCTTATGATGATGATCATTTCGTTGCGATTAATCGATGAAGCTTTTTTCACGGTATATATATTATCACAATATTGCAATAGAATTTTAAAGTACAATAGGTAACGCTTTACAATAAAGTATCCTTAGTTAATTAATTAAACAGTAAAAACTGATTCATTATAGTTACTATGATAATATTAGTTATAAATACAACATACATGTATTAGTTATTAACTGCATTTAATAAAATAATTATGACTTGTAATCAGATTATAAAATGTTGTAAGGCATATAACTTCACCTTAGATTAATATAAGCTTCTGTAGTGTTCATTGTGAGCCTTACTACACACTGTTAATGTAGCATAGTTCTACATATAGTCACATAATTTTCAATCAAAATTTTAACATATAGGCCAAATTAACATTTGTAAATGTTAATGTTTGAACTATTAAGCTAACCAATAGTTGTCAAGCTTTTTAGCGTTGTTATGAACACCACTGCAAAAAAACAATGTGAATATTCTTTAAAAGCACTATAAAAGTTTAAATAATAAATAAATGTTCACAGAATTTTGAAGTTTATGTGATACCAATATTGTGCATGTTCATTATCACGATATATTCCCTTATTGAATATTGTCATATATCAATTGGTGAATTTTATATTCTGGAATTTTATATTCTGGTAAAAAGCTATATTGTTTAAATAAAACAAAAAAGTTAGAAATTCAGTCAATTGTAACATTTTCTCTCTTCTCTTATTATCATTTCACAAGTAGATAAAGGTGAAATAACAGCACAGCTAAGATTTTAGCTGTGCAGAGTAGCTGAGAGTGACTAATGGCCCAAATGCCATTACATCAAAAATATGCAAATGAGAACATTTTGTGGGGGAACTTTAGCTGTAATAAAATAAGAATAGGCTGTATAAAAAGTAAACAAAAGTAAAAGGATGACGCAAGGTCACACCATAAATATGCTAATTAGCATATGACATCCTTTAGCAATTTTTCAAGCATGCTTTTATGGCTTTTAAAGGCATCATTGACATCCCTACTTCTCAGACATAAAAAAATAACACACTATTTGCTGAAAAAGCTGAATTTTCAAAGCAGCCAAACTACTGTTATGCTTAAAAAAATGTTTTATATATAATTCTACACTGTAAAAAAACGCTGGGTTCCACACAATCGGTTTGTGTTTGGAGCAACATGAAGGAATTAATTTAACTTTTTAGTTTTTACAAAATTAGGTGGATTGAACATAAAATAATTAAGTTGTTCCCCCAAAAAACCTCAAGAATTGTGTTGTTTCAGCTCATTTTAAATAAGTACCTTAAACAAACAGCAAACATAATTTTTGAGTGTACCTTGTTGGTTACTATCTAGTGCTAATACAACATAGTGGGCAAAAAACCAAAATGAGTTCACTGGCCATCTGTGCTTTTTCAAAACTAAATTCGTTCAGAATGTTTGACAACACAGCGAACACAATGCAAACATCATGATTTTTACCACAGTCTATATATGTGCTGTTATCTCGAGGACGGCTTGTCACGGCATGTCGGTTAATGTGGGAATGCAAACAAACGCCACCAAAAGTCATAACAGCTGTAAACAGTAGGTCTAGTTTTAAAGCACACAAGCATGATAATCCAAGTGTTTCAGACTAGATGGATACTGCAATGCTGAGCCAGACAGCAGATCACAAACCCTCTTACCGGCAGCTCTGAAGTGCTGTTTTCATTGCCCATGGTGTCGAGCAGGGCTGGCAGGAGACCCCTTACACATCAGACCATTAATGGCACAGGCCACCTCTGGCAGACTGAAGGATGATGTAAAGAAAGCAGATACTGTCAGTAACAGACACTAGTTCCACGCCAGACTCCAGGAAAACACTGAGCTTTGAGCGATCAGGGAGTGAAATATGTGTGCAACTATGTGTCATGTGTTGAGATTAAGAGGCTCTGAAGAAAGCAGAACAAAGTGCAGAGATGCTATCCAATATAGTACAACTTTCTCAGGGTGGTAGAAATAAAAGTAAATCTTTTTAGAGTCATGGCCTTCAGGCAGTTTCACAGAATTAAACAGTTATATAATCAGTTATTCAATGGGTATAATAAGTAAAAGCCTGAAATACATAAACAACATGTTGAAAACGCCCAAATATTTAATTTGTACTTTTTCTTCTGAAACCAGGCCAAAGCAGAAAACAGAAAAAAAATGGTTATCTACTGCCTCTAAAAAGAGTGACAATATAGCCAAGGTGATCATAGCTGAGTATTATAGAATTAGGATTCTATTATTTTACTTTGAAGTTAGAATTTGCTTTAAAAAAAATATTCAAGGGTGTATTTAATTACATTTATCAAAAGTGACAATGAAGGCCATTTGAAAATGTTCTGTTTCTCTGGATTTAAGGTTTATTGTTATGTGTTTAAGTAAAACATAAATTGTGTTGTTTTTTTATAAACTACCTATAACATTTGTTCAGAATATAAAATAACAACCCTGTCATTTATAAGGCATTTTAGCATAAAATATTTTTTTAAAAAGGTGGCAAATGTGTCAGACATATTTATATTAATTTTTTTACTAATGTTTTCACTTAATAAATCAATATTTTATGGAATAATTTTCAATTACAACAAATAAAAACATTTGTTATTCTGAACAAAAAAAAAACTGTAAATGGCATTATTTTATTTGAAATATGAAATAAATGGTATCAAGCCTTTACAGAATAAAACCCAAACCAATCCACCCTTTTCAAGTGACCTATTTTTTTCACTGCTGTATATAATGGTTCTGATGTTGCAAATCAACTTTATATTTGCCATAAAGTCCTAAAAAAAGCAACATAACTGTTTTCATCAAAATAATATATGTTTCCTGTGCACCAAATCAGCATATTAGAATGATTTCTGAATGATGATGTGCCATCACAGGAATAGGTTCACAATTTTAGTGCCATATTTTTAAACCATTTAAACTTTTGTGGCTAATTTTACACAACATAGTGAACACATTTTAATTTGAACACACCTTTTCTTTCACCATTAAGCTGTCATTAAGAATGGGTGTAGTTTACAATAGTTACTTGTCTGGCAACTAGGAAGTATGACGTTTTAATAGTCATGATTTACTACAACAACAAATAAATAGAAAGTTTAATTATTATTCATGACTCATTTCAAACTGTCCACTTTTTTTACAGTGTCAAATTAAAAGAGTGATGTTTTCAGGCCCATTGCACATCTGACTTGAGTCGCTCACTGTGCGAGAGTGTGTGGAGGAGTGTTGTCTTATTAGCCCATTAAAAAAGCTCTTCTATTGGTCTAACACTCCTCTGGCCAGAACTTCTTTTAAGAGCACCACAAGCTCATTACAAACATAAATCATCTTCCTGGAGCACTTCGCACACACTGTTGACCCATGGCCAGAGCTCTGCAGAAAAGCTCTTGGGCCCATCAGTCATGCTGTCGCCCCCTCAAACAACCACAACTACCGCATGCTCTAATGTGAGGAAACTCAGTTCATGAGATCCATCTATCTAACCCTTTGGTGGAACAAAATCCCCTTTAGTGGTGCAGTGTTTTCATTTCTGTTAGAACTGCATTGAGGGTGTGGCCTCAAATTTAGATTGCAGAAACAGATGTATTCTAATACTAGATGAGGTCAGATTGTTGTTTTTTTATGTACACTTGCATGTATGTTGCATGGCACCGTGACACATTTGTAGCTCTGTTTTGGACCCATTAGCTATGTTAGTGGGTTAATCTGGTGCAGTAAGCTCATCATTTGACAGATTGTGCTAGATGTGTGTGATCGAGGGGTGGGAGATTACTGCCAAAATCAACTAGTCAACAGCAGCTGCCCTTTGTCTCCCCCTGCTGTGAGCCAATACTCAGAAAAACATGGCTTGGGAAAATTAGACACGACCTAAGACTGTAAGACAGTGAAACATATTAAACAGACTGTACCATGAATAAAAAAGGTAGAAATAGGTACATCAGGTATAGGAACTAGACCCCTGAGAACTAAATTTTCTCCTTGGCTCATTTTCCAGGGTGCATTTGTACTGCCAGTAGGAGATCGGATGTGATGTAAGGCAACTGACTGGGATGATGTAATTTAATTGCAGCATTTAACAACGTCCCCAACTGGAGGATAGAGAAGTGCCTGGACTTCAGTGTCATTGTGCAGTAAGAAGGCTATCTGGCTTTATAAAAATAGCAGTTGCAGTGTTTTGTATGACAGCATACTGAAGTCAATGATAGTTCCTATGGTGCTGGGTTAGACCCTACCCAGAAGGTTGCTAAGACTAAAATTGATCTACATTCCTCCAGTGTTAACATGGGTACTTTTGGCAATATTAAAAAATATGAATATTGAAAAAATTTGGGGGCAGCGCGGTGGGTAGCACTGTCGCCTCACAGCAAGAAGGTCGCTGGTTTGAGCCTCGGCTGGGTCAGTTGGCATTTCTGTGTGGAGTTTGCATGTTCTCCCCGTGTTTGCGTGGGTTTCCTCCGGGTGCTCCATTTTTCCCACAGTCGAAAGACATGCGCTATAGGTGAATTGGGTAAGCTAAATTGTCCGTAGGGTATGTGTGTGAATGAGTGTGTATGGATGTTTCCCAGTGATGGGTTGCAGCTGGAAGGGCATCCGCTAGGTAAAACATATGCTGGATAAGTTGGCGGTTCATTCCGCTGTGGCGACCCCAGATTGATAAAGGGACTAAGCCGAAAAGAAAATGAATGAATGAATAATTGTCCATAGTGTATGTGTGTGAATGGGACTGTATGGGTGTTTCCCAGTGATGGGTTGCAGCTGGAAGGGCATCCGCTGCGTAAAACATATGCTGGATAAGTTGGTGGTTCATTCCGCTGTGGCGACCCCGGATTAATAAAGGGACTAAGCCGAAAAGAAAATGAATGAATGTATGAAAAAATTTGTCCAGCACAAAAAGTGGGTGTGAAGTGGTACGTGTTTAAAAGGACATGAATTGCATTAAAAACTACAGGATTTTTTTTCCTGTGGTTTCAATCCTTTATGAGGATTATAAGTTATCTAAGTTATCTAGAAAAATGTTAGAAACCTGTAACCATTCCAGGAAAGTAGAGAAAACAAATACTTTTTAAATCGATTGTTACAGGTTTTCATAATTTTTCAAAATATCTTCTTTTGTGTAGAAAAAGAAACTCAAACAGGTTTGTGACAAGTGCAAGATCTGCAAAATTAAGACATTTTCAGTTTTGGCCGAATAAATATTTAAATAATTAAATAATTTGGAGTTGAGATCAAAAGTAAACAGCTGGTCCTCAAGAACCTATGAAAGACAATTTCTTCTTTAGAGTATAAGCTAAAAAAGGATTTTGTGATATATTTTGGATTCATTCATTCATTTTCTTTTCAGCTTAGTCCCTTTATTAATCTGGGGTCGCCACAGCGGAATGAATCGCCAACCCGTCACTGGGAAACATCCATACACACTCATTCACACACATACACTACGGACAATTTAGCTTACCCAATTCACCTATAGCGCATGTTTTTGGACTTGTGGGGGAAACCGGAGCACCCAGAGGAAACCCACGCAAACACAGGGAGAACATGCAAACTCCTCACAGAAACGCCAACTGACCCAGCCGAGGCTCGAACCAGCGACCTTCTTGCTGTGAGGCGAACGTGCTAACCACTGCGCCACCGTGCAGCCTATATTTTGGATATTACATTAAAAACTACAAGAAAGCTGAAACGTGATAAATTATTAAGTCATATGCATAATGCAACACACACAATAACTTCAAAAACTCAGAAAATACTGAAAGCATTTTATATGGTTATAGTATATGAAGCCAGAAATGACTACAGCATGGAACATCACAATATACACGAGTCTCTTCTCTTCTGTGGCTGTGAGGTTTTCTTTTGTTTTTGATTTTTAATAAAAAGGGGTTCTGCACATCAACTTAACAGGGCGCTTATTTAGAGAGCAAGATGACGCCCTCCATTTTTCCTGCATCTGTTTTAAAAGCTTTATCACTTGTTTGTATGCCAAATCAACTTATGCACACAACTATTGAACATAGTTACAGTCGCGTAATTTGCAATTTTGAAAATCAAAGTCATAAAACAAGAAAAGTCGCAAGTTGCAACTGTGACATTTAACGCAATTACAGGCTTCCATTAGAAACAAAGGAATGACTAAAATCTAGTTTACATATAGTAATTATCTCAGACAAACCATGTCGAAAAGGATTCCATATGAACTTTATAAACAACATAGTATCTCCACAAGAAAAAATCCTGTGTCAAACAATGATAAAGATCATTCACCAAGCTATTTGAGTCGATAAAGTCTCCTGCTCTTCTGAAGTGTGTCCATGTGACTCTGTTGGGTGATCAGTGGCTGCTCTACATTTTGGCAGGAATTGCAAACCTGAATGTGAAACTAGTTATAAATAGATGCTGTCCCTGTCTGTCACTCGTTATTTAAGTCTTCCCGTCCAGCCATGAGTCATGTGCACCAGTTTCTCTTCAAAACAAACTGTGCTGTGTACAAAATAAACATGTGCAATGATTTCAATGTAAAGGATGGCTGAAGAGTCAGGTTTAGATGATCCTAATTTCTCATGGAGCCAGATTTGGCAAAGCTTTCAGAAACAACCAATCAATAAGATAAACGAAAAAGAAGACAAATTACAGCACTGCTTTGAACACTGTCGCTCTGAGCTATTAGAGTAAATGGACTGTAATTTCAGCCCTGCTTATGTTGGTTTTACTTGTCATTCAACATAAAAAACATATCTCAACATCAAGATCTCATATTTATACTAGTAAAATGTAAATATTACACTTCCCCTGACTCATATCTTCCACCAATAATTAAACATTAGTACCTTTCTATGTATGGTACAATGAACCAATTTCTGAATGCCTACTGACATAGGAACTAGGGCTGTATGATATATGAAACATCTATATATTGTGATATGAATATATTTTCACAAAATGATTTAAATAACTATTTGGAAATAATTCATAATTTTACATTGATTGGGATGGTTTTGTGGTGGAGGGCATCTGATAAAATGTAATACATTTCAAGCATAAATTAATACAATATTATTATAGGAACAACCCGAACAACAATGAACTGGATTATCAATGAAAGACAAGAAAATCTTAAAAATGTGTCAAATCTGCAGAGCATTAGGTGTGTTAACATGGAGCATTGTATTCTGACTGGAATTGATTGAAAGGTCTAAAGCAAATGGAAATGCTCCATGTAAACACATCGGTTTGGGATAAACATTTATTCGTTTATAAGACCATGAACGTCTAAAAGAAGTCTCTGGTAAACCCCCACCAAAAAAAAAAGAGCCTAAATGGACGTTTAAGGCTTACTATACTAATTTAAGCCATGTCAGTGCAGTAAATTACCTCATTTAAAGTAGGTATGATCACTAATTTAACTGCAAAAGTAATAACATCAAAGTCAAGTCAAACTCACTCACCCAGCTCACAGAAATAGAAATGGTACATTTATCCAAGTCACGGTTAATGTAGAGTTTTAGGGTTTGTTCACTGAAGCTATACTCCACAATTAGCAAGCTTGTCTCTTCTTGAGACGACCGCCAAATTTGTTTCTATATCTGCACAGTGTTCGGGCAGGATAGAGGTAAGAGGGCAAATACAGGCGAGAGGGGGTGTAAGCGGTAAGTTGACAGAAAGATTGTGGGGGCCACACTGACTCTGACATGGTAGAGATGACAGTCAGCTGGACAGTGCATGGCTCTTGGTAACTTGTAAACAAACACAATGTCATGAACTAGAAAGGATTGTACCCTTCACTGCCAACAGGGCCCCTGTTGCACTTTTCTCTGAGCTGAAACCTCTATCTCTATTTTAAAGGTGCACTCAGTCACTGAAAAGTCATTCACTGAAAATGGTTTCAAACATAAAGAAGAGACTAAAAGACTGGATGACTGCAGTTCTAACAGCCTGCCCGATAGCCCCTCAATAATATTACCTTCAACCTTCATATATATTTTCTTACCAAAATATCATGGTTGACTTACAGCCATCAGCATCTCCAATAATTACAATTTCTAATGATTCTTTAATGGCATCATGTAGTAGAGTTCAACTGTAATTATGTTCAACCTCAGCATTAGCCTGTATACACAAACAATGCGCCTCAAAAGTCCAAGTTAGGGCTGGGTGAAAAACATACATTTCTTATTTAATAACTAGTACTTTGAACAACCGATGCGTTAAATGCATGGAATCGAATGCAGTGTCCTGTTGTTTATGCAAAAACAAAACAGAACATTGTTTTTTAGCATCCCATCCAATCACGCAACGTTTTGTTCCTTCCTTCTTATACAAAACAAATTCTCGGCTTTCAAACACTACCAACTTGTACTACGGAATTTAAACAATACCGTTTTGGCGCTCTTCTAGACAGAAACGTCTCGGTTCACGTGACAGCGCGGACAGAAGAGCGCGCGCTATCCGACCATTTCTTCGACTTCTCTGCCAGCTATCGTTACTGCACGAAATCAACTTTGATTAAAATCTGAAGGTATGTTAAACGAAACAATACAACTATCCACAGTGTATAATCGTGTGTAATCACTCGCTAAGTGTTTCAACTTACCTTTATTTTAGCTC
Source organism: Danio jaintianensis (assembly GCA_903798115.1). NCBI lineage: Eukaryota > Metazoa > Chordata > Actinopteri > Cypriniformes > Danionidae > Danio > Danio jaintianensis. The sequence goes on from CAIGQV010003909.1 coordinate 17,443,804, forward strand.
TGCCACACATCACATTTAGCCTACCTCAGTGGAGACATAATACACACTTGATAACGTCAGATAACTAGACAAATTATCTCTAGAAAGTAACATTTTCCTAAATAGCCAATGTTAAAAGGACTGCTGTTTTTTGTTTTTTTTTTACCACAAATTCGCCATGGTTTTGCTAGAATATTATTGTACGCAGTTATACAAACGATTAATTAATGATCAATAAAAAACATTTACTATAATAAATACATGGATTTCAAAGCACTTAACTGATTTAAATATGTATATGCCTATTTCAGCTACATAGAGTAGAACTGTAGAATTATGTTATTAAAGGGATAGTTCATCAAAAAAATACATTTACTCACTCTCAAGTGGTACAGAAAAAAAAACTTACCAATCCAGTATTTTCAGCTCTTTTCAGCATCCTTCAAAATCCTCAGTTCGGTAGCCGTTGTTACTAAACTGCTTATATTGTGCTGTTTGCTTACACTTCACATTAACTACACAACAGCTGCCTATAATAAGCTGCCTATACAGTGCATAATGCATATATCCATTATTCATGAATTATCCATCATCTGCTACCTGTTGACCTCATCAGTTTATGAAAACAGCACACAACATACACCTCATTTCAGTTAATCACTAATTAATTATACTTACCTCTTGCTACATAATAATGCCATACCCAGACTTTTAAAATGCATCAAGCAAAAAAGTATTCATTGATCACACAAACATAAATGCTGACAGTCACAAAACAGTCACACCACTTTCCTCCCTGATGTTGTTATAAAATATTAGACTATTATCCATGTGTTAAAATAAAGTGACTAACCCAACATTCCCATTAAAAGAAGTATAAAATGACTGAAGCACAAAACCACTTTAATTGCATAGACAAGATATTTTGCTTAACAAGATATTGATAATAAATAAAATCATCTAGAAGACATAATTTTATTAATGGTCACAATTGTGGCCAGTCGTATAGCACATTATTTCAACTTAAAACAACTAAAAAGCAATCTAATTCTGACTACAGTGTTTCTTACTGGTCATTATTGTGAGCAAGTCATTCATTCAATAATTTTCCTTTGGCTTAGTCCCTTTATTCATCAGGGGTCGCCTTCAGGGGTTTAGCAGAATGAACCGCCAACTTATCCAGCATATGTTTTACACAGTGGATGCCCTTCCAGCTGCAACCCAGTACTGGGAAACATCCATACACACTCATTCACAAACATACACTACAGCCAATTTAGTTTATTCAATTCCTCTATAGACCATTTTGAGGGATGTAAACAAAAACAATGGTCCCAATGTATTTCCTGTTTTACATTTTTAATTTCTAAAGCTTCCGAGAACCCAAAAAGAGCCACATATTGATAAATAATGTTATGATAGCTGTTTTAACATTAAGTTATGATTGAATTGCCTCTTGTTACAGTTATGAAATAGTTTGATAACAAGCAGGAAATGTTCATGGGCCAATGACATCAACACATTGAAATGGTCTATAGCGCATGTCTTTGGACGCTGGGGGAAACCGGAGCACCCGGAGGAAACCCACGTGATCACGGGGAGAACATGCAAACTCCACACAGAAACGCCAACTGACACAGTCGGGACTCGAACCAGCGACCTTCTTGCTGTGAGGCGACAGTGCTAACCACTGAGCCACTGTATCGCCCTTGTGAGCAAGTATACATAATATCAACAAGCAACATAATATCAAACGAGGCATGAAGTTTGAGGCCTAAGTAGTAAAATGCATGTACTCAAATCACAAGTAATAATTTGGTTTTAAACAGGTTATGAATACAGCACTTATTGTCTATGAAAAATCTAAACTGAATTACTATTCAGTTAAGAATAATTAATCAGTCATTTAATTAGATACTGAATACACATGACTCATTCTATAAATTGCAGATACATTTTAGCCATTATCCATTCATTTTCCATAAACTGGAATGGCATACGTCAAATATCTAATTTACAGTCATGTGAATCTGTTAACAGAGGTGACAATAACAGGGTTGACATTTTACACCATTTTGTGCTTTCGTTCAAGAAGCTAACCTCAAATCAGATACCACATAGCATGTCTAAAAGATAATTTTCTGCATTTTCATATTAAAGATTCCATAATGTGAATGAGAAATTCACTGAAATATCACAATAACAGAGTTGACAAACAATTCATCCACTATTGGTGCATGCTAAACACTGTTCAAATGAATGAGAGAAGAATAATGACAATCCTCAATGCCTTCCAGAGTTTCCCGACAGAGGAATTGACATCACTTAGAGCAAGTCACAAGCTTTTTCTATCAGCGCTTTACAGATGATAGAAACCTATCATATGCCTTTTTATAACCACTGTAACAGAGTTGACCAGAAAATAGGGAGAGCCACAGATGTTATTTTTAACTGGAACTGAAATTACAAATAATACAGAAAGTAGATGTTTCATGCAAATGTTTAGCTTGGTGTAAACACACAAAAATGTCATGAGTCATGTGAGAGTCAATAGGTATGGAGAGTTAATATTTAATTCATATTTTCAAAACAAAATGTCCCTACCTCAATATACAAATGTTATTTTTAGAGACAACTTGATAGAATTTACGTTATTAATGCAAAATCGTTTCATTTAAGTTTTCCCACAGTTTCTAAAATCACCATATATTCCCTGTTGTCTTGACAGTAAATGAATTAATTTATGAACATTTTCTGCACACTATACTCCATTTGCTTGTTTCCACATTGCCTATAACACCAAGTGTCCACCATTTAACCATATATATTATTGCTTTCCTTGAGTCCTTTCCCTGTACAGATACAGTAAACTGTCAGGCATCTCTTTGCACCTCCCCCTCTTTTTTTCCTCTCCATTCCCGCTTCCTTTCACACTCTTCATCTTCCAAGCTCCGACTACTACAGGCTAGCATGAGAAGAGACATCCAAAAATACACGCTTTTTCTTTCATATCCCCCTGACGTCAGCTCAGTCCGAGACAAAAACTCCCCCTCATCCCCTTCTGACAACCACCGCACAGCCGGCGATATGTTCACACTCATTCACGTTCTGCCATTGAGCCTGCAGTTGGAAAGACGCAGCGTTTACCTGGCTGCGTGCGACTCCGATGCAGCTTCCCATCCTGTATTCCATGTCCTCCTGAGGAGAGGTGACAGAAGCACTACAAGGCTTGCAAAAATAATCTCTCCAGGATTGCATCCCCACTACAAAGATCTGGCATCGCTGAGCAATGCAAGCAGGGTGTGAGCAAGTGAGTGCAAGCGTGCAAGGATCCCCTTCATGTGTATGTGTGTGAGTGTGTGTGTGAGAGAATAAGCCTAGTCTACTGCAATGCCCAGGGTAGAACTATGACATACATGCTCATTCTCTGTTATATAACAAAGCAATTATAAAAATAGCACAGATGAAGATTCAAAAATGTCTTGATGGGGTTTTTTTCTCTCCGTTCCTTTGTCAGAATTTGCAGTGATGTTAAGAGATGCTGCTCTGCGAGAGGGTAAAAAAAAAGCCCCTCTGTTTTGGACAGCGGCAGAGTCACACAGGCAGAGAGAGAGAGGAGAGGGAGGATGGAAAATACAGAACAAGAAAATTGAAAGAAAACATAATCTTCCAGTTTAAAAGAGCAACAGCTGCAGGCATGATGACAGTACTGAGCATTAAAGAAAAATCGCCATGAGGAGAAATGATGGAGCCACTCAAGTGAAATGGGACAGTAGCAGAAAATAAAAAGGAATATAGGACAGTCATGATGACACAGATTAAGCCTTAGAAAGATTTCTTAATACATGTTACTTTTCAATTAGTTACCAACATGGTGAAAATACCACGATATTGTAGTTGGTCACAACAATCATTTCATGTCATCTTTAAAGAGGAAAAAAATACTAGAAAAAAAAAAAGAATGATATTGATTTGAGGTGCTGTTGGCATAAAATCCCTCACACTGATGGTTGCCTTTCGATCTTGAAATTTAAAGGGTTAGTTTACCTAAAAATGTAAATTCTGTTATTAATTACTCGCCCTCATGTTGTTCCAATCCAGAGACCACAATCCACAAATTAAGATATTTCAGATGAAATCCGAGAGCTCAGCCGATTCGAATGTTATCAGTCGATTGAATGGGCGTTATCAGTGGTTTATCAGCTGATAGATATGGGCCAGTAGGGGCCTACTGCACCTACTGGTAGGCTCAGAAGGCTGTTATCAACCATGCACATGGTTAATCTGCTGTTCTCGTGTAAATCCAGCAGAGGCCGCTCCGATTGACCTGGCCTCCTCCTTCCCTAAACCCAACGGTCATTATTTTTCAAAAAGCACCGATTAACCTGCCCTCCTCCTTCCCTAAACCCAACTGTCTGTTTTTAAAAAAGCAATAAAAACAAATAATTAACTTTTTTGGCATAACTGCTTTCTGAAACCGTTCTTCGCCAGACTTGAACGCCGTCATCGCTGTCAATTCCGCACCACGTCACAAGTCTGCCGACGTACACGGTGAGCCACTGGAGAAACTGATAATAGGTCAAAATCCATTCATATGGAGGTAAGCGTGTATGCCGCCGCGCAGCGTTCGTTTTAAAGACAAAATGCAGAATGAGCCTATGCTGATTATTTATTAAATTATATTATTTCCCATTAATTGTATTTTATTAACGTCTAACCCTACCCCAACTCTAAACCCAACCGTCACAGTAATGTAAAATTTCCCATTAATTGTATTTTATTAACATCTACCCCTACCCCAACCCTAAACCCAACCGTCACAGTAATGTAAAAACAGATCTGGATCTGGAGTCTTCTCTATTAGTATAGCTGATTAACCATGTGGATGGATGATTACAGCCTTCTGAACCTACTAGTAGGAGCAGAAGGCCCCTACTGGCCCATATCTATCAGCTGATATCCACTGATAACGCCCATTCAATCGAATGATAACATTCGAATCGGGTGGAGAGCTCTCTGACCCTTCATAGACAACAATGGTTCAAACTCCAGAAAAGTACCTAAAACATTGTCAAAACATTTAATGTGACTTCAGTGGTTCAACAGTAATACAAAGCTCCAAAAACTCATTTATGTGCCAAAAAATGTATTATGTATTATAAATATTATATGTATTATAAATGTATAACTATTGCAGAGTATTCTAACAGCTTTGTATGAATACATTTGAACGACTGAAAAAAACTGTTTTAACAATGTTTTTTTTTTTTTTCTGGACTTTTGACGTCTTTTGATCATTATTGCCTATGGAGGATAAGGGAGGTCTTAGATTTCATCTAAAATATCTTAATTTGTTTTTAAAGATGAATCTCAGTGGATTGAAAGTGTGAGTAATTGGGTGAACTAACCTTTTAAAACCACAATATATCAGAGTAATATTGGTTAATGGCAATATCAGCATTTTCTTTTAATTAGTAGTAGTACTGAACAGCATTAGATATTTGTTAACATTCATTTCTTTTTTGTGTAAAAAATATTTAAAATTGCATTTAATCTGCACAATTTTCCAATCAGTTGTTAACTTAAAAGGACAACTAAACTAAAAGTCTGATTTAACCTTTTAGGAGCACAATTTCTGAAGGAGTGTGTAATACATACCCAGAGTATAATCATATGTTCATCCACACGACAGTTACTCAACTTTTAACTGACAATGACAGAAACTACTGATAGCATCTACTTTTACTTAATAATAAACATATTTAATTTAACAGTCATAAAATAAATATCATGGCCAAAATACAATCTGTGCATCTTATTATAGAAAACTGGCTTTCAGCAAAAAAATGCAAACTTCACCTCCAAAAAAGAAGTACATTTCTATTTTTAGATTTCTATTTTTAATTGCACTTACTAAAACTAGACACCATGCACTCATATACCTCATAAAAGTATGATTACAACATAAAACACAAATGTTCATTAAATCCATCTATATAGTTGATCATATTTTGTATATGCTCCCATTATATAGTTTGACTAGATTTCTGCCACCACAACCTTCCAGCCACTGACCTGAGCACAGATTTACACCATTGCACCGTCCAAAAAGTCCCTGCAGCTGCGAGAAGCGTCTTGTTAACACGAATGTTACTCGGACAGCAGGCAGATCCTCCAAAAGGCTTCAGATGTCAGAGGGATCAAACTACAGGGCAGTTAATCCAAGCTTGGGCCAATCTAGGTGCATATGGAGGGCCACACAAACAGCTCTATATCGCCTCCCTGCATAAGCATTTTACACACAGGTAACAGACAACAAAGAAAATACAAGTCTTGGCAGATAAAAATGAGCAATTATCCTTAACTAAATACAGCAGCTGAGATTCATTCACTTTTTTAAGAGTTGGTTTCCAAACCTGTTTGAATTTTGCTCTGTTGAACACAAAGGACGATATTTTGAGAAATATTGGAAACCGGTAGTCAACAATTCGATGGTATTTTATTTTCTACTACAGATGCTAATGACTGCCAGTTCCCAACATTCTTCAAAATTAAATATCTTTATGTGCTCAATAGAAAAGTGAAACTCGTAAAGTTTTGGAATCGCTTCAGGGTGTGTAAATGGTGCGTACATTTACATTTTTAGATAAGTTATCCCTTTAAATCTCGTTCACGTACAACCAGTTTTATACAGTGCATTCAGATTGAGAAAAGGAAACAAAACTATATTTCACCACTAGGTGGCAATGTTCAACTGTAATCTACAGTGAGTGCCAATATTGCCAGGGGAGTCAGGATAAGGCATGTTTCGAATAGGTTCATCTTATTCATACTTTTGGGAATCTATTAAAAACTTTTCTTTATTCTATGTCAATCAGTAGTGGATGCCCACAAAAATCCTAACTTTTCCATGGTTACAGACTTATGGAAAGGGCTCCATTGAATTCCATTATGCCACATCTTTCAACCACATTAAGAGCATCTTTACCTAAAATGGATGCAGTCTTTTATCTATACAAAATCATAAATAGGTTTAATGAAGCAGGTTAACTTTCTAATATAACAGGAGTAAATGTCTTGTAAATATAAACTGATACTTTGTAGCGCACGAGCTGTGCGAATGGAGTTTTGACTTGCAAATAAAGAATTATATCTTTGCATAATGGTTTACAAAGCAGACTTGCTTTCATGAAATAATGATCCCATTCGAACACATTCTATCTGGTCATGGTCTCTGTGCAAAACATTAAAATGTGTTAACATTTCAAGTTCAGAGAGAGAAAGAAAACGGATGCACACACCAATAGATAGAGAGTTGGGAACCTTATGTTTCCATCAAATGAAAATATTACTTCAGTGTCACTTTAAATTTATTGCATTCAACACAATAAAATGTAATTTTGCTTTACATTTGTTGTATTACAGACAAATATTACAGTTAATACAAAATCCAAATACGTAACTCTTAAAATTTATACCCAAAATATTAAAAATATAAAAAAAATACTAAATTTTTTTATTATACAAACAGATGTCATTCACATCTTTGTTCTCCTGCAACAAAGCTTGGGAAAGGTGGGATGAGAGCTTCCTTTATGTCAAAGGCATCAATGATTTCCTGCAACACACAGATCAGAGATTTGTTATTTCATGCGAAGAACTGCATGCTACGTTAAAAACATACGTAATCATGTACAGAAATGTTCAAAAATCTGAAAATACTTCATACATAAAATAGTTTGGAAAGCCAAAAAAGACTCAAATTTAATTAGTATTTTAGACACATGGCATGTGGTTAAAATAACAGGTAAACATGTCAGCTTTGTAGATGCTAGGGCTTGACTCACAATTTCAATTTTAAAATAGGCCTTTGAGTCCTCATTTTACCTAGTATTATGATGCATTAACATGCATCTGGTAAACAAGTGGGCATTGCATAATGGGCATTGCATAAAACAAACAATTTGTTAACATATTGACTTTTGCCCACTTCCAGAAGTGCTTGCTCATAGATCACATAACAGGCTTGTTCATTTAACAGTACACAATGTTCATACCAGGTAAAAACAGTAATGCGTATCAGCCGACAACTGTGATTGGATCCCTAAAAATACATTAATGCAAGTTTGAAAGAGCTTATGTCTATTTTATTTTCAGTATATGCACGTAATATGCATCTATAAAATATTTGTACAATTCCTACCAACTGCAATTTTCTTTGCACTTTTTTGGTTTTGATATGAAAATGTGTAAGCTTTCAAATTCAAACAATACATATCTTTTTAATAAATCTGTACAACCACAAATTACAATCACAGTGAAAATTTTTGAATTGGAGTATATTTTAATAACATAATTCGATCACCAATTTAATATATATAAAAATAACATGCACAGAATTGTATCATATTTCAATCTGCAATTTTTATATGCAACTTTATTTGAGTGTTGATTAATAAGCAAACTCTATTAACTGATTAAAGAACCTTTATTTTCAATATATGAAAACAATCATTTGGATTTGGTGGATCACTACTGCAAATAAGGGTCACGATTAATTTTACAATGTCCTTATTACAGTTTAACTACACATTTAAAGGGGACTTATTATGCCTATTTTTACTAGATGTAAAATAAGTCATTAATGTCCCTAGAGTGTTTATGTAAAGTTTCAGCTCTGAATATCCCACAAATAACTTTTTATAACTCTGAATCTGCCACTTTTAGGCTTTGATTTAACTTGCACCGTTTTGGTGACTGTCCCTTTAAGTGCAAATCAGATTGTGCTCTCAGCCCTCTTTTCAAAAGAGCCGAAGCTATAAACACCTACGCATCAGCGTAGCAGCCAATTCAAAACTGGACTTGAAAATGTCAAAAGAAGTGACTCAAAAGACAGTCATCTTTGGAGACTACGGTGTTCATTTGTGCATCCACAAACTCCATATTTATAATGCCTCTTAGTCACTGCCATTATCTTCAGCAGGTACAGTGTGAAAACTCTAATGATGGATGGCTGCTTCTCACTCAGGGCTGTTTATGCTAATGAGGGGCTACAACTATCACTAATGGGCGGGGCTTTTCCCCTTCGATGACATGTACAAAGGTAGAATGTCTTTCAAAGTGTTTCTGCAGACTGTTTTGATTATAAAAAAATTAATTAATTTTTACCATTAGAGGCTGGCTGTATTCATACACTGTCGCCACACAACTGTGTTTAAACCCCTTATAAAAGTGATTTTTGCACAATAGGTCCCCTTTAAGTATGGAGAAATGCTACTTTATTGCATTAACTTACTATGGTTAGGATTAGGATCAGTGTTAGTTGCATGTAATTATGCATAAATTATTGTTATTATAATAGTAAGTACATGGAATGTGTAATAAGCACACTAAAACAGTTAAAGCATTCACCCTCCAGCTTTCCTGGCTGATCGAGATGACACACTGATGTCGAACGGCAGCTCCACCAGGCTGCATCTCACCTTCCTCTACTGGAGCTACAACACAAGCACAAGCACAAATATTACAATCTGAAAGTACATTCAGCCAAATAAAATATGCACAACAATGGATGTGATCTAACCTATATAAGGAAGCCCATTCTTCAAGTACATCCTCGCCAGACCATCCTGAAGGCAATAAATAAAAAAGGAATTTAATTCGTTATTGTGTGACTTGTGTTGAATATCAGAGGCTAATGTAGCATTTAACTCACCCTAATGAGAAAAGACAAGTGGAAGATGTTCTCCACCGTCCGTGAGAAGGAGTTGGGGTCAATGATGAACTCATAATATGAAATGGGTTCCTCGGCTGTTCCAGTGAGAGAGAGATTTGAGTTTATTGCCTTAGCAGCTTTTCTGGCTACGTCATGGCACAAAAAAGAACAGATCAAGTTCCCAACATTTTATAAATATCACTTTTCTATAATTATAAAAATATTTTAACAATAAAGTCATCAACATCATAAATAAATATATATGATAAAATGTATTATTAATAATAATAATAACAACATATAAGATAAACATCTAAAACAGTTTTTTGAAGTTTATTTTGATCCAAATTTTACAATTTAGGAAGGACAACTTGCTTTTATAGGTTTTAAAAATATTGTGTGTTGCTAAAATCTGATAGTTAATTGCTTAATATGCTTACGGTTATCCTTAAAGTATGTTTGCAGACATCCAAGAATCCTTTCCACCTCTTTCTCTGTTGCCTCCTGATGAGATTCTTCCATTTTCTTCAGCTGTGATGACAAGGTATTTTCTTAATTTCTAAAAAATCTGGTATTTTGGAGAGACAGTCAAGTGTTTGCATTACAATGAGCAGACCTGGGTGGGCATAATCCGTTTCTCCTCTTTGCTGGGCACTCTCCTTTGCCTTTCAACTCTCTGTCGTGGAGGAGGAGGCTCTGCCAAAAACGAGCCCAACCTTGAATATTAAGTAAAACAAAAGTGTTTAATTACACATTATATTGGTTAACTTTCCTATAAGAGGTATCATTGTATATTATACATGTACATTATAATAAAACAGATTCATTATTTTATATGCTCCAAAATTTAAAACAGGAAAAATTAAAACCTTGCACTATTGTACAGATTTTTGTTTTTTTGTTTTTTTTAAGTATAATGAAATGACTGTATTTATTTGATCCGAGATTCAGAGAAAGAAAAGGATTGTGAATTATTATAAAAGGTTTTTAGATTTTAAAACTGTTTTCTATTTAAATATATTATAAATTCATGAGATACATTATTTAGGATTCTAAAATGAATAGGACAGCATTCATTTGAAACGTAACATTAGAAAAGTCTTTCCTGTAATTTTTGATAAATAATATATAATGTATACTTAGAGATTTTTTTTTAAACAAATTACTGCCCAAAACTTGAAAAAAGGAATTTAAAAAATATATAATGAAATCTGAGGAGGAAAAAACTGCAATTCCCCTCAAAATGATGTCAAATTTTATATATGACTTTTCAATTTATATCCTAGTCTCATATATACTGGGATACAACTGCCTTTTTTTTTTTTACTTCCTTTACTACAGTATTACTCACATGTAGTGGAAAGATGGGGCTGTTCTGAAGCAGTTCTCAGCTCTCTTTGCAAGCTTAAGCCAGGCTCCTTCTGGTAAATAACCCTCCAAGTTTCCATCCATACCACTTTCATCCTCCAAACGATTCAGATCCATAAAGGACAACTAGACAGAACAATATAAAAAACAAAATCGACCCAGAAAACAAATCATATTAAAGTGAATCTGCACATGGGTTTAATCTCTGAGACAAATATAAGATCTACCCTGTCCTTTTACAGTAAATGTGTGTTCACAATTTGGTTCTTTCATTTTTTCTGGTGCATTTAAAAAAAGAAAAGGACACATTGAGACCTGGTTTGCTGAGTGTTCAGTCTGACATTCTTAAGACCAAACATAAACAATCTATAGATGTTTTTTTTATATATTTAATGACAGAACCTACTCAGCATCCAAAATAATCCAGTGTGCAGGGCCTAATGCACCCATTTAATGTGTGTGCATGTAACGGTATTTTTATCAGCTGTGAACATGAAAAGCAAACAGCACAAAGCACTCCTCAAATAAAGATCTGCTGCAGGAGATGTGCTTCTGATGCCTGTATTGAACTTCAATGGACAAAATTATGACTAGGAAAAAACAGACTATAACCAGAATATATAACCAGAAAAAATACTGTATGCTGAAAGAGGTGGTCCAATGCTGTATCATGTACACAGACTTTTTTTTACACTTATTTACATGACTCTCATGCTCAAGCCTGGGTCTGGGTGAAGTTTAAAAAAAACTATTTGGTCATAACACAGTCTGTGTATTTCTTTTACAAAAATCGTACTTCTGGGTAGTAACCAATTATGCAATTTTTTCTTAAACCTGGCTCTCATATATGTAACAGGGTGTAGAAATTTGATTATGGTCTCTTCTCCCTGAAAAGGGCCCTTTAAGAGTTATTTAGAACGCATAACTTTTATATTTCCATTGTGACGCGTCTGATTTATAACATGACATTCCACAGCCTCATTCACTCCAGAAGAGATTAGAGCTGCAGGATTTACAACATGTCAATTCATCAACTTCTCCTAAACAACGAAAAAGTAAATGGTTGTTTAACATGGAGAAAAATAGAGTAAGCGTTTTAGTAGGGCTGGGCAATAAATCAATTTTATTGATTAATTTGAGTGTGTAGTTCTGTCTGAATAAAACCCTTGTTTTTCACTCTAACACATGCAACGCTCTCCTCTGGGCTCACGTAGTTCCCCCTGCATTTGCCATAGAAACAACATGGCACTGAGCAGAGTAGAACTCGGAGTAATGCTGTGCTCTATGTAAAGTAAAAGAACATGGGCGCATAAGCAGACCAATAATTATATAATTATGATATGCTTAAGCTTATTATATAGGTTAATAACCTTCAACACCACACTGTGATTATATGCAGCAAAGGGTTATGATGACTAAGTTGTACCCCTGTTTTATTCACAGTGATATGAGAGAACGTAGTCCATGAAGCTGTCACGCTAACACACTAATGATGACTCAGTAGATTTGCCCACGGCATGCCTCCGGGTGCTCATGCTGTAACTTTGTCTTTAAAGTATTAAAAAAACTAAAGACTTTTAGGAGAAAATATGGATGCAGTACTACTCTATAGGCACTATAGAAAGTGAGCATGTTACATCTCCTTTGAGCAATCTGTCCTTTTCACATCATCATGTCTTAGTTCTGCTTGGTTTACTTGTCTTCTAAACATGTCAAGTCACACCCTAACGTACCAAATGTTCTGCAAATGCAGATGGGTCAAATGCAGAGCCTTCAGCATGTAGCTGGCTGGCCTTCTCCTTCCCTAGATCAGTGGCTAGTACCAAGAGTTGAGCGTCTAGAGCTGCTTCACGAGCTTGTCTCACTAAAAGCAGACATAGCAGGAACATAACATGAACACTGAATGAATGAAAAGTTTGCTCACGGATCTTTACCAAACCATGTATCAAGTTAATGCAGTGAACATGCAGTAGAAATTATACCATTGGCAAAAAGTTTGTTGGCCTCTTCTAAAACATCAGTGAGTTTATTGTTAGCCGGATTCAACATGTCCTCGCGATTTTCTGTCAACAAACAATCAAAAAAGCATTCTCAAGAAGCTGCTTGTACATGAAACATCTGTATCACTAAAACACGCTTGAAGAGTATTAACACTCACGCTGAACTTCATTGATCAGATCCCTGTATTTGCTCCTGATCTCTCTTCTGCGTGTTGGATCATCGTCTTCCTGACTTATACCCGAGGGTCCGCCACCAATATCATCTTCATCACCCATATCGCCCGATCTCTCAGGCCGATTCTGTCCACCCACTCCATTGGTTGGCCCTCCTGACTCCTCTTGATTCGTCCGGGACCTTCTCCTTGAATCAGACATCTTCAGTGATTCTGACTGGCTTTCTGTTCACAAAGACACTTTTGTCAGAACATGAATAAAACAGAAACTAAAGTTTTTCATATGTAAAATTATATTTGTCCATCAAATTGTGTTAAGGTTTACGCAGGTATTTAATATAAAATAATATATAATATAAAATACCGTATTGTGCAGCATTATTTTGTAATGCATAGCATCAAGTGAATGAATTTATGTGGTATATTTTCTGCTAATCACATGGCGGTTGATTCACCGTATTTCACAGTTACAAGAACACATTTTAGTGTTTACAAATTGATTAGAGCATAAGACGTACAATCCATAATAATTACGCATTACCTTTAAACAATGTTACTTCCTCATAGTTATCATGATTGCGATTATTTCAGTTGACCGTAAAACGCGACCAGACATCGTAAATTAAAACCAAGAGAAGAATCGATAAACACGAATGTACATAAACTAACAAAGCAGAGTGTATTGTAAAAACTTACAAACTTTAAAAACATTAAGGTTCGGCATTTGCATCAACGGTGAAGTTTTCGCGGGAGCAGGAGGAAGTGTGCTTCGCGTCATTTCCGACGCATACACATCATTGTGGTAGTTGTAGTCCTTATCACGCCTTCAAAGAGCACACCATATAATCTATGCTGTTGAACAAAAACCTAAAAGTCGTTTCATGTAATTGTTAACCACAGACATTAACTAGCGCATAGTTAACATTCCAAAATCCCATAAGAAATCTCTAAATCAATCTATGGCAAATCGTTAGACTACAAACTGACGTCATGACTAAGCAGTTCGGATTGTTGCTTTTTAGAATACATATTTTTTTTAAACAGAGTGAAAATTCATGAGACACTAAGTTTGTATTTTTCAGATAACTGAATATATATCCTGGTAATTCAGGCAGCATAATATCCTAGTGTTCTTTTTATGTGCATCCAATATAATATAATTAAATATAATATAATAATATAGACATGCCTGAAACATTTGTAGAGCTGGGTGAATCAAACTCCTCCCTTAAAAGAGAAAAAAACTAAAAACAACACAGGGTGTGTTTCAAAACGTAGTACGTTACCTACCTAGGCAGGATTTCAGTGTATCGTTGTTGTGATTATTGTAGAGCAGTGCGCTTGTCTGTGCAGGCAGCTGACTGGGTGTTGAAACACATCCAGTAGATTCCGGAAATTAACAAACTCGTGATGTCAGGAGGAGTGGGAGAGAAACAGACAGCAGAAGAGAAATATACGTGTATTTCGCAGAATTTGTGGACTATAAAGTTATGACATCGTCTTATTATGGAGTTAACGCGTATAACTAGCACTGGACATGTTTCGTGGAGACTGCGGATGATCGCTGGCCTAAACTGAAAGTGATTTCATGAGCAATTGTGTTCTTCCTATTCAAACCGACGCTTAAGCAAACATGACGCGACTCGCATTGGAACAAGTGACCGATTTCGGCGATTTCACGAAAGGAAAGGATCTGAAGGAGTTTTTGAAACAAGCATACTCCAACATATCTTCTCAAAACTGCCTGTCCGATGTGCGTTTGAGTCCAGATGGACGTCACATTCATGTCATTGTGCGCCAGCCCAAAAGTGGTCTTATGACATACGACAAATATCAGCGAGCCCATCTCATGCAATGCCAGAAGCACGTTGATTTGGTGCTAACTCGAAATGTGCCTATTGTGGATGTCCTTTATGTCCCACAAAGCAGCAAACCAGAAGATGGAGCCTCAGTGCTGGGGGTGATTTTTGAGAATGGAACAGTGGAATTCTGGAAGTTCCTGGAATGTGGATCAGGCTGGCGTTTGCTCCAGACTGTGGATCTGTGTAACAGTCCTCGTGCTAGAGTAGTGTCTGTGAGCATGTGTCAGAATTTCATCATATGGTGTGAGGAGCGACCGCCATCAGAGAACTCCAGTGCTGTGTGCAGCAACTTCAGGTTCTGCATCTGCAAAAAGAGTGTAGAAGTTAATAATGACGGGGGTGTCCGTTTGGGAAATGTGAAAATTGCATTGCATAATAATCCTCAGTATATGACCGTCAGTTCTGGAGATTTGGTTTATCTGCTCCCAGACACGCAGGTAAAGTCTTTGATGGGTGTTTCCAAGGTTTTTCTTGCATGGTCACCTGAACACGACACCTTTAAAGTGCACAGTGCCAGTAGCTGCACGCTCATGAAAAGCTCAAGCAAGGAATCTGACTTTAAGAGACTTGTTTCAGACTGCATTGGCCTTATATCCACCATAAATCCTCCTGATATCCGAGGATTCTCTCCGGCTGGATGTGGAGACCTCCTCCTCCTCCTCAGCACTGGCTGGGTATGTATTATGAAGAAAGATGGCAGTCTTTGCAACATATACAAACTTCCCGATAACTGCCTAAGTGCTAGTGGAACCCAAAACAGCATTAATATTTACAATGACACCCTGGCGCTAACAATAGGAAGGACCCTTTTCTTAATTGACACTAAATGTGGCCTGGAATTAGAACGGATAAGCCTAAAAACGGAGGGTCTTCTCTTCATAAACTCACAAGACAGTCACTCTCCACAAATGCTGTCAGAAAGTGGGCTGTTTGTGGTGACACAAAGACCAAAGCCTGCTCCGACACCTTCAGAAGACTCAAGCACACTCTTAGTCGAGGCTGTCTTCGAGGAGGCATGTAAATATTATCAGCAAAGAAGTCTAAGTAGCACGCAGCTCACGGTGGAGAAGCTTAAAAAAGGTGGGATGTTTCAAGCGCCAATATCACTAGCTGCCATCCTCAAGGATTACCTTAGCAACCAGAAGACCAAACCTGGGGAGAAACATTCTTCAGGTCAACAAAGGCTCATGAGCTCGCTCAAAACAGAGCTTAGGAGTCTGGTTTTGCTGGAGGACATCAAAACATCAATGGTGAAGGCTTCGGAGAAAGACCTGGAGAACTATTGTGAAAGCTTGGTGCAGCAGGAGATCTGCCGTCTGCTTGGCGGAGAGCTTGAGAAGGAGAACCTTCAATACCTGAATGGCATCTTTCAGCAGTTTCCCACTTACTCCTGGCACGCCATTCAGTCGGTCCTGCATCTGAAGTGCAACGGTGAAGGTTCGCTGTCATCTAAAGCTCCGGTTGAGTTGTGGAAAATCATCCTCAGTCCTGTGCAGCCCACAGCCAACTTTGCTCACTGCAATGGTCAGCAGAAACACACTGCAGTCAACCTGCCTGTTTTTGAGCTTTTGTGCCACTCCATCTTCAAATTCCAGCCCAGCTGGCTCCCAAGGTTTCTGGAACTGGCACAACAGCAGGCTGGCACGTCCTCCTCATCCTCATGGAATTACGGAGTGAAGGAGAGCTCTGAAAGCGTGCCGCTCTATAAACGGGCCCTGGCAGTGCTCCCTTGTAAAGGGACCTACCAACACCTGGAGGTGGAGCTGCTTTTGTGCAGCGAGAGGCCTAACGCAATAATGCAAGCCCTCCGGATTCTCATTGAGCAAGGCCAGTGGGAGCGTGTGACACAAGTTGCCGAGAGGTTCTGCCGGCAAAGTCCGCTTCTGAACAAAGAGATCTTCAGCGCTCTTCTCTGTGAAGTGTCCCAACGTAGAGACCTTGACCCTTATTTGGACCTTCTGTGGACTCTTTGTCCTGAGGACATGACCGTGACGAGCATACTTAACACTGTACTCAAAAACATCTCTGGTTCGACACAGAACTCGAGACCATTCGAGGCTCAGGGAAGTCAGGTCACCATTGGACTTTTGAAACCACTACTCAGAAAGGTTCTCCAAAGGGAGTCCAAACCAAACCAGAGGTACGCAGATATCCTTCAGTCGCCCACAATTCCTCCACTCACTCCTCCTCGCCAGCCAAAGGTCCAGAAACACTGAGCGGGACGCTGAGCTCCAGGAAGCCAAGCAGAAGACTTCCTCTGGATCTCGAGCAGGCCTGGTCTGACTTTCACACTCACAAATCATATCCATATACTCTTATTAAATGAGTATTAAAGAGATAGTTCACTCCAAAGTTTAAATTACATCATCATTTACTTACTTATGTTGTTTCAGATCCAAAGTTGTACTTTTTTCAAAACAAAAGATAATTTTTTGAAGAACAAAAAACAAATGAATGTCATATAGGTTTGGAGCTGGATGAAAGTGAGTAAATGATGACAGAAGTTCAATTTTGGGTCAACTGTCCATTTAAGAATGTCCATTTATTCACCTTGCACGGTCTGAACAAAATGATGCATCTTCATAGGATTGTATAGTATTTCATTAATAACTATGGAAATTGTAAAGTAATGATGGCAGTGTACAAATGTTTATCTGCTGCTTTAATTATTCCTGATATAGAACTTAATATATGTTGTTTTTATGTTTACATGGTTTGCTGCATTTCATGTTCATCTTATATTGTATGTCTTCAAAGTTTTTAAACAGTATTTTCTCTTTCCTAACCTTTACATGTTGTTTTTTTTATGATTTGTCTTTCATGAAGGAATGCTGTCATCCTAATATTAATAGAAGGTCAGAAATGACTAAGCATAATCCACATTTCACACATCATTTATTTTATGAGCCCCTATTGACACTACATTTTATCATCATATGCTGGTATAATTATTATTTTAGGAAAATCCCATGGAAGACGTAAGCTAATGATTGTATGGGTCAATTATGAAATGTACAGTAATATTAAATGTAACATGCATGCAGATGAAATGGACTATCAGATTTAAATGCCTTCAGGATTGCTCTTGTATTTACTGCTATCACAGGGCTTTTAACATTGTAGAAAGCTATTAAATATGACTCCAGTACATTGCTGTCGGTCATTTTCATGCCTCTTTCTGAACTGAAATGTCTTTGGTTATTTATGGTCGTGTGGTCAGAGATGGGGATTTCTGATGTGTTTCCAATGCAAAGCTTTTCTGCTCAGCTCCACCCTTTGCATTCTTACTGGGCTCAACAACCACATTCATGGCCCTGCTTTAAATTCAATTCAGCTAAATTCTATTATACACTGAGCAGCTTCAAACTCAGTCACATTGGACAGGCTTGTGTTGCCCTCAATTGACTCTGTAACTAATTGTATTTGGAAAGCTGAAACACTTCTGTTTTTCCCATTGTATGTTTACTAAATCTTTGTTTGACAGAGCAGTTACTCAATAGCAACAGTCAATAAGATTTTTTTCAGCTAATTGAATTGACTGTAAGTGGGAGTTACAGATATTTAATATGAAAAACATTCCCATTTCAAATAAATGTCCTTTTTTAACTTTCTGTTCATCAGAGTATCATGTAATAGTGCTTTCTAAAAGTGATTTCCATTTAAATATTATGTTTTTAAGAAAACAAAGACACTGAACTATGGTACAGTCAACAAAACAAAATAAAAAGAGTGCCCATGCAAAAGAATTATTACAATATAACACATTTAATAATATATTGTAATAATTCTAAAGTAGCTTTTGCATGGGCACTCTTTCTATTTTTTGTTGACTGTACCATAATGTTTATCAGATTAACCCAAAATTAATTCTCCGAACATTAACTATTTTCCTTTCCTGCAACCTTTGACATGAAGCAAGATTTAATGTAATGATTTAACAATGTTGCATTAAGTTTAATCATTTTCTCATGCCCTACATTCACCTAGCATGAGTGTGTGTGAGATTTAGTTGTAAAACGTTTCTTCATGGCCTCTCGCAGTGCATGTCTATTAAGCACCTTTGGCATTTGCTAATCCACATGCTAAGTACTAGCCTTAATATTGAGATTTTCTGGCATGCTTTCAAATGATAAACGTATGCAGTACCTATAGAAAATCATCATACCCCTTTGAAATATTTATTTTATTTGCCATACAACCTGAAATAAATTCACATTCCAAATAACTTTCCCAGCCTTTGAAATGTTTTTTTTAGCCTTCTCCTAAACTGTGCCTGTCTACAACTTTATCTCGAAGGTCTTTTGAAAGCAGTGTGTAATGTGAGTAAAGGTATAGATTTTCACAGGGTATGATGATTTTCTATAGGCACTGTATATGACATATATGTTTTTAAAAGATACTACACTACCACTTTCGGATTATTTATTCCTGATGTCTCTGTCAGTATTTTCTGTTAGATATGTGTGTAATCCGTGTTCCACTGCTCTAGTTCTTGTGATAGGCCAGATTTACATGAAAATGTTTTTGTTTTAAAATAAATCTCAAAGTCTTAAGTATTTAGTGCTGTTACGATTACCACTGCGAATACAATATGAATATCCTTAAAAGGCACTCTAAAAGATTAAATAATTATTTACTGCAGTGTTAAGTATCACTCAGAACAATGTTTGTTGTTTGTTCAAACTACTTATTTAAAATGAG
>CAIGQV010003909.1:17464001-17514199 GCA_903798115.1 Danio jaintianensis
CATTGCCTTAAATAGTGCACTATTTGAAAAAGGAGCCATTTGTAGTGGTGTCTGAAACCATAGTGGATGTGGATCATGTAATTGTTAAATTTACGGTTGTGAATATGACAGAAATCTAAATACTTTGTTTCATTACTAATAGATAGCTCACTAAGTGTTACATAACTATCAAAAGGTCTATCCAAGAATTTCAAATCCAATCCATCTGAGGGATTTAAGCACAAACAAAATGGCAAACAAACTTGCTCAAATTCACTCACTCCTTTTTACTCACTCCTTTAAGTGGACTATATTAGTGGTATAATTTAGGAAGTAGTCAATGGGGGTACCCGGCTGGGCCAGTTGGCATTTCTGTGTGGAGTTTGCATGTTCTCCCCATGTTCACGTGGGTTTCTTCCGGGTGCTTTGGTTTCCCCCACAGTCCAAAGACATGTGCTATAGGTGAATGGAATAAACTAAATTGGCCATAGTTTATGAGTGTGAATGTGAGAGTATATGGGTGTTTCCCAGTAATGGGTTGCCGCTGGAAGGGCATCCGCTGCGTAAAACATATGCCGGAATAGTTGGTGGTTCATTCTGCTGTGCTGACCCCTGATAAATAAGTGACTACGCCAAAGGAAAATGAATGAATGAATGGGGGTATAGGGTGATTTCTGATACAGCCTAAGTGTTGAAATCATTAGACAAAAGAAATGATATTAACAATCGGTGCCACTATAAGTAAAAAAAAAATTTGGCATTGTTTTTTTTGTATATTCGCTGCCTATCTTCTTCCATCTGGTTGAACTGACTGATTTAAGGATGAGTGTGTGTAAACCAGTAATTTTTTTTATGATATACAGTACACTTCATTGTTGTTTCACATTTTCCACGAACTCAGGTTTGAGATTGGCCTTTGGGAAAGGATGCATCGTGAAGTTATTGTTCCTTCAAAGAGAGAAATCATAAAAGTTGAGTTGATCAATAATAAAAAAAAGCTCACACTATCCATGCTCATATGCAATGATAAGACTTACACAACAACTTACTCATACACATCTGAATACTTCATCCTGCGGTAGTACTTGGCCAGTTTAACAGAGAGAATAATGCTGGGGATCAGGAACAACATACACCAGCCCAAACTGAACCAAAAGGCATTCTGAGGAACCAACAGGACATCATTTATTAATAGATGAGAACCATGTATAAATTTATTAGATCCATATACTAATATTTTTCCTTTGTCTCAAGATGCTTTGCGTGAAATATTTGAGTAATTTCCATTAAACTGTAAAAGTGAAATTAAAGGCAAATATTTATTCATTCATTCATTTTCTTTTCGGCTTAGTCCCTTTATTAATGCGGGGTCGCCACAGCGGAATGAACCGCCAACTTATCCAGCATATGTTTTACGCAGCGGATGCCCTTCCAGCTGCAACCCATCACTGGGAAACATCCACACACACTCATTCACACACATACACTATGGACAATTTAGCCTACCCAATTTACCTATACCACATGTTTTTGGACTTGTGGGGGAAACCGGAGCACCCGGAGGAAACCCACGCGAACACGGTGAGAACATGCAAACTCCACACAGAAACGCCAACTGACCCAGCCGAGGCTCGAACCAGCGACCTTCTTGCTGTGAGGCGAACGTGCTACCCACTGCGCCACCGTGACGCCCGGCAAATATTTAGAAAATTGTAAAATGAGGTGATATTATAACATTATTCAGCCATCAAAAAATAAAAAAGTAACTTATTAGACATAACAAATTACTTTCGGCAGGGCAGCCCATCAATAACCTCAGTCTTTCCACAGCAATATTACGAAAGATTATTGAATTTTATTACACGGCTCGGAATTCTTGATTCTGATTGGTCAATGACAGCATTATATAGTGTGTTATTCACTCAAAACAACCGATTAAACTAACACAGGCTCATCAGGGTACTAGGAATCCTCTTGACCCTTAGTGAATGTGTGTGTGTTATAATAATATTCATAATATAAGACGGTTAATGTAGGCAGCCATTTCTTAATGGCATTTTTTTTCTGCAAGCTTTATGTTTAATTAAAAATCTAGTAAATTATTACAGTTCAGAACAATGTTTTGTCTAATTGTTTCATTTTATGTCAAGTAGCTGTGTAATAAGCAGGATAATGTACATCTTGTTGGTTGTTTTCACAAAATAAAGCCCTTCAGTCTTATACAACAGTCCTCCACTTCACGATGTGAGAACAACCAGCTGGATGTTTATTACCTCTTTCTTACTGAATTGGAATACAAAGAGAAAATTATAAGGACGGACAAAACACAGTGTACTTAAAAGAGCTCTCTTGTAATACTAATGTAAAATAACAAGTGTAACATTATTTTCATTATTTATTTTCATGAAAACTGTACACTATCTCAGCATAAATGAGTACACCCCATTTTGAAAATGAATACGTTTATCCATTTCTCAGTGAATATAGGGAATATACTGTATTTTGGTATATTTGAACAAAACAGATTTATTAAATGAATATATTTATTAAAATAATATTTTAATCACCGAACATCTTTAGAAATAGAAAGATAATACATATAAATTCATGTGAAATATTGCAAATAAAATTACAACTACAAAATTTCAACAAAATTTTATATATTTCTTGTTTCTCTTGATTTTGTGTCTTTTTAACATTTTTATCTAATATTTTTCTATAACATAAATTTGGGCTACTAATTTTTGGACTGTTCTCATAAGTTATTTTGTTAGATTAGATACAGATTTGGTTTCAGTACTGACTAATCTAATGTATATGTACAAATATAATACTGTAAAGCTTCCTTTAGAAATGAGAGATTTGTGAGGGCTGTAGTCATATATGCTGAGCACTGTATATGGATTTTTTGTGGTGAAGATTATTTAAAGGGATTTGTTTTAGTTCTTTTGAATGAAATTTCTCCAAACCAAAAGCACAACCCACATTTTGAAATGCAGTAGTCTCGTGCAGAAAAAAGTGGATGAAAAGAGTTTGACTACAATTTCTTACCAAAGATCCCACCAGGTGTTTACAGAGAAGATTCTCTGTTCTGTCTATTGCTGCGGCTGCAGGTCCACAACGGCCAACCCTCCCTGTGATCTGACGAAAAAAACACAACACAACCTTAATGACTCATCAATAGTTGAAGCAACTTGAATATACAGTTGAAGTCAGAATTATTAGCCCCCCTGTATATTTTTTTCCCAATTTCTGTTTTCTTTCAACGCATTTCTAAACATAATACTTGATTTCTGAAACTGATTTCTTTTATCTTTGCCAAGATGATAGTACATAATATTTTACTAGATATTTTTCAAGATATTAGTATTCAGCTTAAAGTGCATTTTAAAGGCTTAACTAGGTTAATTAGGTTAACGAGGCAAGTTAGGGTAATTAGACAAGTCACTGTATAAAAATGGTTTGTTCTGTAGACAATCGAAAAATAAATATTGTCTTAGAGAGCTAATAATATTGACCTTGAAATGCTTTAAAAACAAAACAAAAAAAAAACTGTTTTTATTCTAGCCCAAATAAAACAAATAAGACTTTCTCCAGAAGAAAAAATATTATAGGTAATACTGTGAACAATTCCTTGCACTGTTAAACATCACTTGGGAAATATTTGAAAAAGAAAACTGTACATAAAGACTAAATATATACCGTCTGATTTGCCCACTGAATATATGCCACTAAGATCTTCATCTGACAGTCTACGAATACCTTGCTCTCCTGCAGAAAAGAAGAGGTGATTCTTACATCAACAATGTAATACAGTGTTCATCCTGGTAATTCAACTACATATAGCTTTGATTCTGCGATACTCACAGCTCTCACTATTTGAGATATGTTGTAGTTCAGAATGTCCTGGGCATAGCCAACATTTTGGAGAACATTCTGAACAGATGCCTGTAAAATGAAATGAATATGACAAGATACCGAAAGTGCAGTACATATATTTTTTACCAAACACATTTTTAACTAGGTTAAGTAGGTTTACTAGGTAAGCTAGGTTAATTAGGCAAGTAATGGACAACAGTGGTTTGTTCTGTAGCCAATTCAGTCAGGCAAAAAAAATATAAGGAAATGCTCTGAAAAATGTCCTTGCTCTGTTAAACAGCACTTGGGAAATTTTAAAATGAATCAAAAGGAATAAAAATTTCACAGGAGCTAACTAATAACTTGTTTTCAACTGTATATATACATACAGTTGAAAACAAAATTATGTATATATTATATTATTCCAGTTTTCAGTGTCACATGATCCTTCAGAAATAATTTGTTGAAAATAAATAAAACTCAATTACCCTAAAAATGCTATATGTGAGTAAACTATGCTAAATGAAGACATTTCATTTGCTCGATACCACCTCCAATAAACGCAATTAGTAAATGGTCATATTTCATGTGGTCTTTCATTCAGTTTTATTAAATACTGATGTAGAGTATTAGAACTATATATATATACACTCTGGCACATATGATGACAGAGTTTACTTACATTGATTTGAGATGCAACTGTGCTGAGATTATTAATGGTGGAGTTCAGCTCCAGCTGTAAAGAGGAAAAGCATTATAATATTGTCACATTCAGATTCAATTGTCTTTTGGGCTGTTTTACACACCAGCAAAGGCATAATGTTAGACGTGATGTCAGCCTGGATGTCTCGCAGATCTTTAGCTTCCCCATGCAGTTGGTTGGAGATATTTTGATTGCTCTGAAAGACATAAATACCTGTTTCACCTCAGTCATATTCTACAGCAAGACAGTGTTAACAAGTCTAACATTCACCTGTTTGCCAGCCAATAGGTCCAGACTGTCTGCTGCTGAGCTTAGATTAGTTCCTGACACATCATTGATCTGAAATATACAGTAAAAGCATAAAAAATGTTTGATGAAAAGATTATACTTTGCAAAAAATAAATGAATACAACTCTCTATTCTATCTCCGTGCTCTGTTTTATTTTATATATAACACAGTAATAAAAATAATAATAATAATAATAATATAGACTACGTAAACACCCACTGCCATGATTGCATAATAATAGGACCAAACAGGCAGTGAAATAGAAGTGTGTGATGATCTTCTGTGAAGGCAGGGTTTATCCACCCTATTACACCATAGAGTAAAACATTCCAGAACTTGTGGTTTTGGCCTTCAGTATAAGCCGGTTTTATTAGATTTTTAGAGGAACCACAATTTTTAAAGTTCTGAAACCTACACGATGTTTTTATAGAATAATGATCTCATATATATCAAAAGATCAAGGAAATTTTGGTTCCCCTTCATATGGGAACGGAGACGTGCATCTGTTAACAGACTACGGGAGTACTTCAGACGACCAATCACTCTGAAGAGTAAGAAAACGAGCCAATGAATGCCAAAATGAATTGGCAGAGCTCAGCTCCACAGCTGACAGTGATTAGCCATTAGTGCTATATAAGCTGCCAGCTGAGAAGCGAGCACTAGAATTTAGCTTTCAGAGCCTCTCACGAGACTGAAGACACTCTATCTGCCAACCTGATTTCAAGACTAAAACCAGTTTACTCACCAGTGCGGGAGATGACGCAACAGCTGTGACAGCTCTCACTGTGAGGGCATGGCTGTTGCACACCTGAGATCGCGGCTTTCAAGCCACCCCCGTTGCTCCCCGTGATAGCGGTTAGCACGCGGGCAGATCTGAGGATTACAGTGGGGGTTTATCCGTCGCCTCCTGGCCCGTGGACCCCCCACTCCTCCACAGCATGCCCCATCCAAGCTTCGAGTGGTTGTGCGGTTCATCCCCCGGGATGCCAGCGCCTCCGCTTGATGACACCGGAGATCAGATATCTATCGCGACATCGGAGGGCAAGCTGTCATGCTCAGATGACAGACCGGGCTCGCTTCCATCCTACGGGGTGCAATGCATAGTCACGGTTCTCGAATCAGACATGATGGCTGCGCTTCCTGGGCTACTTCGGTGGTGTGGCTGGAGATGGCTTGTCCCCCAGTCTCACCGCCGGACTAGAGGTGTGGCGTGCGGGCTGATGTAAGATGAATCTTCCAGCTCCCGTCTACTTCTTCCCAGGGGTGCACAGCGAGCGCACGCTGGCATAGAGGGCGTTTTTTCTCCTACCGGTCCTCGTGCGCTTCCGCCTTCACCTCCCCTGATGGCGAGGCGGCCAGTGGGTACGAAGCTATTCCTTAGGTGGTTGGCGCTGCCACCTGGAGGGGTAAGCTGAGACCTCCGTCCAAGGCGGGTGGGTTTTCTGTGTTTCTCATGGCCAGAGCCCACACCGTTGCGGGCCATGCCACTTCTGCCCTGCACCACGGCACCTGCTGTGCTGCACAGGGGCGGTTTTTCCCCCAGGCTTATGCGTATGCACCGCACAGTGGTCGACTATGCTCTCATGACCTTCAAGTCGGCCGCCCGTGCCCTGGGGAGGACGATGGCCACACAGTGGTCTGGAAATGCCACCCTTGGCTTACCCTGGCAGATATGCGCTACGCCGACAAAGTACGCTTTCTTGGTGTGCCCAAATCCCAGGCAGGCCTACTCGGCGACACCGTTTGTGACTTTACCCAGGAGTCCTCGGACCAGTCCGCGCTGGCTGTTCCTTGCCGAGAGCGCTCTTCCTACGGCTCCAAAATACTCCGCCCCCCGCACGAAGTTGACCCTCCTGTCATAGGTCGCCGTAAAGTCCGGTAATCGGACCGCGAAGCGAACCTAAGGCGGGCCACTTCGAGAGGAGGAGAACCGTTCTTTCCCCAGTGGAGGGCCGGGGCTCCCCCCTGAACGAATGTAGCGATACGAAAAGAGCGGCTTTTCCTCCCTCTGGGTGTGCCACAGGCTTTGAGGGCACCAGAGGATGAGCTCCTTTCTCGCACCTCCAGCCTCTCCGCGGGATCCTGGGAGGAAGGTAAGAGTCAATCTCTTATTTTCAGTTCTTCCTCGGGACGGTCTGCTTCCCGGGGTGAGCACTCCCCATCCCGAAGCTGCCCCTCTGCGGGTACATCAGCGATCGTTCCGGTGATGCTGCTCGTTCGGACTCTGTCAGCCTGGTTAGCGCTGCTCATCCCGTCGTAGTAGCTCACACGGACGGTCAGACTCGGCTGTGCGTTTCAACGCGCTGTTGGCCTCCTGAGTTCACGGGTGTGTATTTAAGCGGTCATCGCTATGCCACCCCTGTCTCGCATCAGAAGATTGTTATCCTCCTGGCGAAGGATACAATCGAGCCGGTCCCTCCAGCCGAGATGAAGAGTGGGTTTACGCCCCCACTTCATCGTACCCAGAGAGCGGTGGGTTATACCAATCCTATCTGCGCGTTTTGATCTGTCATCTGTTCAGGATGCTCATGCAGAAACGTATCCCCCAGTGCATCCGTCCGCGGGATTGGTTGCAGCTATAGACCTGAAGGACGCTCACTCCATGTCTCACTCTCTCCCTCCTTATAACCGTGTTTTTACCGATGTGCGACGGGGCACGAGCATGGCAGTAAATGGTCCTCCCCTTCGGGCTGTCCCTGTTCCATGCGTGGAGGATGCCCTGTGCCTCTTTGGTGAACGCGCATCGACATTTTTGATTATTCATTGACTGGGTTAAATTTTTTCAGACCTTTGAATTAGTCGATTATGCATAGGGACCTGGTGCTCTGGCACCTCGGCCTGTTGGGGTTTCGGGTCAACCGAGAATGAGCAAGCTCTCCCCTGGGCAGAGCTTCTCTCATCTCGGGTTTGAGCTGGACCCGGTCTCCATCACGGTGCGCTTTTAGCGCACTGGACTAGTGCTGCCCTGTCCGTTTAATTCGGCAGTTATAGTGGTTTCACTGAAGTTTTTCAGAGGCTCCTGGGGCATATGACATTGTGTAGCCGCTATCACGCCGCTCAATTGTTCATATGAGACCACTTCAGCGCTTCGGGTCCCCAGATGGGCATGGCGCGCGGAGACGCACCGGGTGTCCATCACTACGCTGTGTCTCCGCACCTTCAGCCCCTGGATGGACCTTGCCTTCTACGGGCCTGGGTGCCCTTAGAACAAGTGTCCAGTCATGCTGTCATTCTGACGGATGCTTCCAGTACGGGCTGGTGGGTTGTGTGTATCGAGCATGCAGCTGCAGGTTCGTAAATCGGACTTCGGTTGCGTTGGCATTCAATTGCCTGGAGTTGTTGGCAGTGTTTCTCGCTCTCCGCCGGTTCCTACCGGTACGGGAGGGGATACACGTGTGCGCTACCGCCGCATGTCTCAGCTCGCTCGCCATCTGCTCCTCCAGAGTAATGCGGCTTAATAGCTGCGCGCCGTTCATATCCCATACGACCTCTACCGTGCCAGCTTACATGCTCTCACGACAGTTACGTTACTGGGAGAATGGAGACTCCACCCCGGCACAGTCCAGCTGTTATGGGCATGCTTCAGAGAAGCCCAGGACATCCTGCCGCTTCTCCCGAGCGGCCCTTCGCCAGCTGCTTTCCCTGCTCTGCACGGATGCGCTGGCTCTCAGCTGGCCCCGGGTTTACGCAATATGTGTTTTTCCCTAGTGAGCCTGCGCGCACAGACTCTGTGCAAGGTCGGGGAGACGAGGTGCGGGTCTCGTATGTTGCGCCTCCTTGGCCCAACCGGACCCGAGTTTCCAGACTCACACTCCTCGTGATGGCCCTCCCTGACGAATTCCCCAGAAGAAGTACTCCTTTTTCTGGGACGGGCACCCACATGTGACACGCAGAGCATACGTCTCTAAGCAGCTCTTTTCTGTTATGATCGGCAGAAGGGAAGTGCCGTATCAAAGCAGAGGTTGGTCCATTTTATAGTTATGCCATTGCCCTCGCCTCATGTGCCAGGGCAAGCTGTGTCTCCCGGGAGAGAGAGCACACTTAAAAAAAAAAAAAAAGCAGTGCCTCCTTTTTGGCGTGAGTATGCAGCGCCTCTTAACAGATTATGCAGAGCTGCGGGCTAAGCGACACCTAACACATTCACGAGATTTTATAATCCTCGAGTGGAGTCGGTTTCCTCCCGATTACTGGGTCACTCCGGTCAATCGGGACGAAATTAAACTCGGTGTCAAAAACGCTTGCTGCGCCATGCTCCCTAACCCGGAGATATGTGCGCCTTTTCTATTCTGCTAGTAAGTTTCCCGCTTGGCAAACCCTAGAGAATTTCTCAGAGGCCCCCAGCACCCGACTCAGCGGAGGAGCCGGGTGCCTGGCTCAGTGTGATGTCTGGTATGCCCACTATTGGTCTACCCACATGCTGAGGTTCGGTGCCAGCTATGTGCGGTCCCCGATGGTGATCCCATATGCTTATTTCAGCCACGGAGTGTTCCCCCTGACTAGGCGGACCAGTGTCTTCCCTACCCGCTAACCAGCTTATCATATGTAGCACTCCCCCTCCATAGGGCTAGTCCATATGTCCTTATTGCCATCAAGTCTCCCCTCTTGGGTAGCAGGTGGTCTCCGCAGCGTCCTACCCCTTCATGGACTGGCACGCTTTCCCAACGTACTGTCATATTTCTAAAATCCCTAGACTATATTAGCTAGGTAAAAGCACATTTACGACCCCCGATCTAAAATGTAATTATTCCCATGTAATGGTAATTTTTTAGGCCTAGAGGACGTTGGAAGGTTGCGCTCTTGGTGATGCTTGTGCGCTCACGCTATGCTTGGCAAACTTCACATCAGGAGCGTGACAGGCTTAGCTGCTGTGGCGTTTTCCATACAGTCTCCCGTAGTCTGTTAACAGATGCACGTTGGAGTTCCCATATGAAAGGGAACATCCTGGTTACATACGTAAACCACGTTCCCCGAATAGGGAACGGAGACGTGCGGCTCCACTGCAACAACAGCTGAGTCTCCAGCTGTTAGCTGAGTGATCGGCTCTTCAGAAGGCAAATTCTAGTGCTTGCTTCTCAGCTGGCAGCTTATATAGCACTAATGGCTAATCACTGTCAGCTGTGGAGCTGAGCTCTGCCAATTCATTTTGGCATTCATTGGCCCGTTTTCTTACTCTTCAGAGTGATTGGTCGTCTGAAGTACTCCCGTAGTCTGTTAACAGACGCACGTCTCCGTTCCCTATTCGGGGAACGTGGGTTACGTACGTAACCAGGACTTTTCTCAGGTCATGACCCTTTTAAGTTTTACAATGCAAATCCAGTTACAACGTTAAAACAATGCTACACTATGTCTACCCAGTAGTACATTGACTAAAAGCGTAAGTGTAAGTGTATTTGGAGTGTATGTGCATTTATGTTTTTGTGTTTTTATGTACTGGATGCTGTTGGTTACCTGAATTTCTTTCAGGATAAATAAAGTATCAAACTAATCTAAACAAAAATCCATAGAAAATAATATCACTTTATAAATTGCATTGTACACAAATCAAAGCATCTAAATATTGATATATTATCTAAACACAAGTGGTCACGACACCCATTTGAATGCATGTTAATACTACGTAGAAACAGGACTTTAGTCTCCATTTGAGAAAACAAGTGTAAAACATACATGCTGAATGATGTTGCTGAAGTTCATAGTGCTGGCACTGTTAGAGAAGTTGTTGAGCTGGGACTTTATATTGGGACTGAGAATGGTGATGTTTGCTATGTTGATTTGCGCTGCCTCGAAGCTCTGATAAATCTCCTGTGTAAACTGTTGACAGAATCGCACATTTAGCATCTAATCAGTGATGCATCAGCATATAAAAAAGTAAAGTATGTGTAATAACTTCTCACCATTGAAACATTTAAAAGATTATTTAGGTCGAAGAGCTCATTTAGATGAAGTGTGGTCCACAAGGGTGCATTCTGTTCACAATCGCTAGAAAATAAGATGCATCAACATCATATAAATAATGCAAATTTGGCAGCCATTGGTTATTCTGCCTTGCGTGACCTACCTGTAGATATTATAAAAGTTCATGCTTATGTTCATATTCAAAGTCTTGGACAGGTTGAACCCTGGAATCAGTCCTGGAGTGTCAATAACCTGTGAAACAATTTGATTACCAAATATTCTCACACTGTCATGTCAAATAAATGATATTCATTGAAATCTACCAAAGACAGTATTTCAAGCAACATGTCATGTGAATAAAAACAATGATTTAATGTTGGTAGAAGTACCTGGATGAGTTGCTTGCTCTGCCATGGTACACAAACCATGGTGTAGGTATTACCAACCACGATGAAAAGTATCAACACCACTAACATGAAGATCCAGGAGATCAGGAAGCTGAAGCCTACTCCTCTAATGTGACATATCAGAAAGAACAGCAATGGAATGAAAACACAAAAGCATAAAATTAACTATATAACTAAAACTGACTAATTAACTTCATGTACTAAAATAACAGAGAGCAATTTTTCCAAATGTTTTAGGACAAGTTTATATTTATTTTTAGACAGCACAATACCAATATGTTAACTATTTTAACAGAAGAATTAAATTTTGGTGGAATAATTCAGAATTTCGATCACAATAAATGAAAAGATTTGTTATTTGTTAGTCTAAATGACAATATTTTTTATTTGAAATTTAGAAGAAATTAAATCAGATCTTTATAGAATACAAACCAAATTCCCTTGAAACCATAACTAATAATTGCAATAAATCCAGAAATTTTCTAATCATATCTTAATTGTTTTTCATAGCTGTATACATCTGACATTTTGATAACACGACAATAAGACCCTGTTAGTTTATGTTAGTTACATCAGTTAATGCCTTAACTAGCATCAACAAATATTTACCAAATAAATCCTTGTTAATGCTAGGTAATAAAAATACAAATGTTTATTGATTTAATGATTTATTAGTAGATTATCAAATGAACAACAGTAATGATGCTTTAAAAGTATTAAAAGTATCTGGCACTCACACCATAAAGAATATTCCACCACAGTTGGATGTGCCGGAGCGATCAGATGGATTGTCTTTAGGATTTAATCCAGCTGCACCCAACAGCAGACCCAGAAAATTACAGACCACCACCAGCAAAATCAGAAAGCTCAGGATCAGTCCAATAGCCCGGCTACACACAACACATACACAAAACATGCTTATGTCACATTTTATATAAATGAATAAAAAAAAATGTTATAGTATTAAAAGTATCAAGTTTTTTTTATTATATACAGTGCTCAGCATATATAAGTACACCCCTCACAAATCTATCTTTTAAATTCATATTTTTGATAGGAAGCTATACAATATTATATTTGTGCATATACATTAGATTAGTCAGTACTGAAGCCAAATCTAGAGCTTACCTAACAAAATAACTTACAATAATGCTCCAAAAACTAATACACCCAAATTTATGTTATAGAAAAATATTAAATACAAATTTTAAAAAGAGGAAAAATTAAGAGAAGCAAATAAAATTGAAAAATTTAGTTGAAATTTTGTAGGCTGTAATTTATTTTTGCAATATTTTGCTTAAATGTAATTGTATTATCTTTCAATTTCTAAATATGTTTGGTGACTAAATATTATTTTAATAAATATATCTGTTTAATAAATCTGTTTTGTTTAAATGCACCAAAACACAATAGCCTATATTCACTGAGAAATGGATAAAAATATTCATTTTCAAAATGGGGTGTACTCAATTATGCTGAGCACTGTATATATCTACACATAAGTACAGAAGTAGGATCAGGGTACTTGTGAAGTACCTAATTAGACTTGCTCTCTCTATCTCTGGAGAATAAACTGAGACAGACTGCTGTACAGTGGATATTTCATTTGGGATAGTCTTCAAAAAATCAAGAGGAAGGTCTTTGGACACACTTGAAATCGTATCTTTTATTCTGTCAAGCTGTAAAAGAGCCGCTTTTAAGCACAAAAGACACAAAATCACTTTAACAACTAAACAGATTAACACTTGAAGTACATTACACGTGAACACATATTTGTGAGTTTAGATAGGGGTTAGGTCAAATAACAAACACTTACACCCCACACTTCCTTGGGTCTCATTTTTCACCTTTTGTGGAATACTGTCAAAGAAGTCTCTGCCCTGGAATGCAAGCATGGTTAATGGATACTGAAGTATATATATGAGTTCACTAGTTTGAAGTCACTACATTTTTACTATATTTCAAACAGTTGCTGTTCTTTCAGATTTTCTATTCATTCAAAAGCTTTATTTTACAAAAAATATGAAGTAGAAACCTGTTGTCAACATAGATAATATAATAAGAAACATCAGCATATTATAATGAATTTTGAAGGATAAAGTGAGGGTGATAACTGGTGTTACGATGCTGACAATCACAGGAATCACAGGAATGAATAATAAAATAAATTTGATTATTAGATTTTTTTTGTCATATTTTTTAAACAAATAAATGCACCTTGGTGAAACTTCCTTTAAAACTTACAAAACTTACAACTCAAATATTTGAATGGTTTTAAAAAAGGCACTAACCTTATTTGCCTGTCCGATGACATCAGCATTTCTAGCCTTGTCTACAGTAGAACTCAGGTCATTTTGATCTGAAAACTACATGAGAAATACATCCAATGATCATGAGATTATTTCATTAAATTCATTCATTCATTCATTTTCTTTTCGGCTTAGTCCCTTTATTATTCTGGGGTCGCCACAGCGGGATGAACCGCCAACTTATCCAGCATATGTTTTACGCAGCGAATGCCCTTTCAGCTGCAACCCATCACTGGGAAACATTCATACACACTCATTCACACACATACACTACGAACAATTTTAGCTTACCCAATTGACCTATACCGCATGTCTTTGGACTTGTGGGGGAAACCGGAGCACCCGGAGGAAACCCACGTGAACACGGGGAGAACATGCAAACTCCACACAGAAATGCCAACTGATCCAGCCGAGGCTCGAACCAGCGACCTTCTTGCTGTGAGGTGAACGTGCTACCCACTGCGCCACCGCGTCGCCCTTTCATTAAATTATATTGTCAAAATAATAACTGGAGAAAAAGGATTCCAGATTTCAGGATTTCAGATTTGTTATGTCCCCATAAGTTTTCATAACATCAGCGCTCAAGCAAGAATGAACTTTACACACTAAAGTCAAAGAGATCAAATCAAATGAGTAGTTTTCATGTGATCTCAGCATGTAAGCTTCTATGAAGCAACCAGACGCAGACAGGGCCATCGGCAGCACCGGGAGGATTTTTGGTGATGACTGATTTGGCCTGCTGGCAATAATATTTTATTATAATATTTTATAATATTGGCCGCACACCTTACTAAAATGATCCAGCATTTGAATAATTAAATAAAAAATGATAACAAAAAGAGGGGAAAAAATCATTTATCTTAACCTGTTAGACTTGACTTGTCAATATTACGCTTTTCTTTGATTAACGTCCTCTCCGCAACTCAGAGAAAGTGGTTAACAGACATGTGAGGTTGGAGAGAAAGTGGCCAGGTGGAGTGGAAAGGGAAAGAGCATGTAAAAAGAAAGCACCTCGAATGTTGCAACATTTCCGTTCGGAGCAGGGTTTCAATTTCAGATCAGTTGCATCTGTAAATACTGCCGTTTTTTTCTTTGCAAGTGTTAAAATGCCAGCAAATATTAGCAATAGCACCCCTATCATCATTTAAAATACTGTACATTGATGTTATTTATTTTAAAGTTAAATAAGTATTCTAGCAGACAAACATTCACAATTCTTTTAAATAGGAAAGAAGGCAGCAGGGAGGCAATAGCTATAGTGCAAACATGAACAAATATGTGTAAAAAAAAATTATTTGTTTTCTAAAATACTCATTTAATTTTATAAAATACTCCTTTAACTTTATATATAATGCTCAAAAAATAAAGGGAACACTTAAACAACACAATGTAACTCCAAGTGTTCGCTTTATTTTTTTGAGCAGTATATACTGTCATTGTCATTCTGCCTGTATATGAGGATTAAAGGGTTATTTTCCTGTTTCAAATTAAGGTGATTGCTTTGTGCCAAGGTGGAAACAGTTTGCAACACTAGACCTTGAAGAATGACTGGGACAATTGCAGTTAAACTAGTTCTCTTCTTTACTCAGTGTATGATTCTTATGGAAGGGAGAGGGACAAAGATATTAAGAAAATTGAGGAAAAGGAAGAGGGAGAGTACAGTTAAAGCCGAGAAATCCTTTAATTATTTTGCACAGCCAAAACCTAAGGGTTTATATCTCATTTTCACTACCATGATGCAGAGTAAAGCTCAAAACAACCCTTTTTAACATCTTCAGCAAAGACAGAATGAATACAGAAAAAAAAATGGTTGGCATACTGTAAAGAGTAACACTCTTTATACTTTTCCATTTGTCATTTGCCAAACCCACAGCCAGTATTAATTCATTTATCAAATGACGTTCTTGGTGGGAGTGGGATTTCCCGGTCTGAAATAGTGTCCGAGTTCAGCCCGGAGAAAGATTGGTTTTGTTTCTCTTAAACAGGACAAAATTGAACCAGGAAACTTTCTCAGTAGACCAGAGCAGAGTCACAAAATAACATTTTCATTTAAATTAAGGTTAAATCACCATTTTATTTTTCATTCATTCATTCATTCATTTTCCTTCAGCTTAGTCCCTGATTATCAGGGGTCGCCACAGCAGAATGAACCGCCAACTATTGCAGCAAATGTTTTACACAGCGGATGCCCTTCCAGCCACAACCCAGTACTGGGAAACACTCATACACTCTCACATTCACACACACTCATACACTACGGCCAATTTCGTTCATCCAATTCACTTATAGCACATGTCTTTGGACTGTGGGGGAAACCAGAGCACCCAGAGGAAACCCACACCAACAAAGGGAGAACTTGCAAACTCCACACAGAAATGTCAACTGGCCCAGCTGGGGCTCAAACCAGTGACCTTCTTGCTGTGAGGCAACAGTGCTAACCACTGAGCCACCATACTGCCCATTTTATTTTTAATGAGCAATATTTTCTAGGAAACTACCAGAAACGTCCTGAAAAAAAATCTTAGTTTTATGGTTTTAGTTTTAGTTTTATTCATGGAAGGAACTTGTTTAATTTATTTTTACTTTTATTAAACTAAATGTATGACTGTTTGCTGAATACACGTTTTAAAAATTGTAACATTTTAAAAGTACTGTCAATAAATCACGGGTTAAACATTTTAATGAATAAAAAAAATAAAATCGATTTTAAATCATTTGTTTAAATGTGTTCTCACACAGTTTCAACCAGAGCACAACATTTAACACTAGAGGGCAGAACGTCTTGTTTCTAAATGCTTCTATCCTGACACCCGTAATCACAATGACAGTGGCAGATTTTTATTTATCTCTACAGCAGAAAGCCTATATTTCAGGAAATTTCTCTCGACCAGGTAAGATTTCAGTTTCCAAGAGAAACAGAAAGAGCGCCAACTTGTATACAATAACTTCTTAAGTTACTCTTTATTTGTCACTCCATTGTTATGTGTTCCCGTCTCCCTTAAAGGAGAGAATTTGTACACACAAATGACTGGTAATGCCATTTGGTCCTCCCTACTTCAACAGAAACACTGTATATTGTGTAACTTAAGCCAAAACCCTGTTATAAGGGTTTTAATCGCAGTACTTTTGTAGACACGGAACTCGCTCTATCAGGATATAATCGCCACATGCTTCACTAAACAGCCAGGGTTTGTCCTATGAAAGCTCTGGTTAAAAAGACTTACTTCAAGACTTCCTTCCAGTGATAGTTTGTCCACTACTTGCTGAAGGGAAGAGCAGTTCATACATTCTGGCTGATGCATAGTGTTGTTAATTCGCTGCCTCACTGCTGAAAAATTTGTTTTCAGAGCATCAATCTTGGGTTTAAGCTGATTCAAGGTTTCATTGACATGCAGGAGTCCAGCGCTGGTGCTGTTTATCACTAAAACACATAAAATACGCATCATTAGTTGTGGGCAATATGGGCAAAGAAACATTTTCATATCAGCTGATACTGAGAATTATCACAAACAAATATCTATTTCTTTCAAGTTTAAAGGCAGATTCTTATTCTGAGTGAAAATTGTGGAAACCAAAAAGTTAATTGTTAACTGCTTTTTTTATTGTCAGAGCTTGACAAACAGATCAACCAGATGAACATTTCACAAATTGGAGGTATTTATAATAATATTTATAAAACTTGTTTTGAGCACAAAAGTCCAATCTTTTGCCAGCATTTTTCCTTAACAAAATATCTTAACACAGAAATTAATTTTAGTTCCTGTTTGTTATAATGGGTGATATCAAATTATGAAACGGTGTTTGTTCCCTGACTTTGAGGAAAAAACTTCAGTTCAGTAAACAGTGTTGGCTAAAGTTATCTTTAAAAGTAATATATTACAGTCTAACTTCACTTTTCTTAAAGTAACTAAATATATGAATTAGTTGATTTTTAAGGAAACAAATGTGAAAGTAAGTGTTATGTTTGTTTTTTAAGATTAAGATAGGCTTAAGATTGTAATATATTACTTTCAAAAGTAATTTTACCCAACACGATCAGTAAAGCAATAACTGTACAATCTGTAAAATTGTACTTCATTATTAAAATGAAACACTGTTATCCATAAAATAATACATTCATATCATCATTATGAGTAAAACCACACATACAGCTCTTCATTACCATGTTGAAATGTAACTGTGTGGGGTCTGTAGGATAAACACTAGCCTGAATATATTATGTATAAATACAAATGCGGGTGGCGCAGTGGGTAGCGCTGTCGCCTCACAGCAAGAAGGTTGCTGGTTCGAGCCTCGGCTGGGTGAGTTGGCATTTCTGTGTGCAGTTTGCATGTTCTCCCTGTGTTCGTGTGGGTTTCCTCTGGGTGCTCCGGTTTCCCCCACAAGTCCAAAGACATGCGCTATAGGTGAATTGGGTAAGCTAAATTATCCGTAGTGTATGTGTGTGAATGGGAGTGTTAACCCCAGATTAATAAAGAGACTAAGCTGAAAAGAAAATGAATGAATGAATAAATAGAAATGCTTTAATTACGTCCCATTGCTCCTTTAATACATTTCAACAATAACAATATAATTAAATTCATATGTATATCTCCAAATCCTGCCACAAAGTGCTGTTACTATTACTACAATAAATCTATGAAATAGGCTTCTATAGTGGATCTTTCATGGCACAGTGTTTTTCGTGTTTGTCAGTGCTGTTTTATATAAATCACAGACACATTTGTGTTATTCCCATCCGCATGTAAGCAAACCAGAACTCTGCAGTTGGGATGATTCGTGTGATTGGATAAACGGTACGTGTAGCACAAATAAGCAATGCAGTTTAGTTCCACCCTGAGGCATTAAATATTAATAGTAAGTAGTATATATTAAACATTAAACATTTACTGCATTCGTTATCATTTTATTGAGGGGACATTATATTGCAAATTTTATCACCCTGTGCTATACATAATATTTTAACATAGCATATATTTTAAAATGAATGTTTTCAGTAATGCATAATATGATGTGTATCTGCATACTGTACATACCTTGGGCTATTTGAGTAATAGAGTTGAATGCTGGGTCAAGGGAATCTTTAAGGCCATTTTGTATCAATCCACCAAGCAAAGGTCCTGTTTCTATAGATAAAGATATGCAGGGATTCAATATAATATTTGTTTAGAACATAAACCACAATTTTTTTAATTTAAAACCGTCATGAGTATTAATTTTTTTAACTGACTTACACATTGGCTGATAAAAAAAACTATTTAAATATGAACCTTAAACTATGTCCAAATTAAGTTCTTACTTAGGAATGTAAATTACTAATCAAAAATTGTTTTGATATATTTAATGTAAAACATTTACAACATATCTTCAAGGGACATGATATTATTTGAATGATTTTTGCCATCAAAGAAAAATATATAATTTTGACCCATACAAAGTATTTTGGGCTATTCTCAGAAATATACTATTGGAACATTGTGCTCCAAGGTCACATATTATGTTACAAATAAGAGGTTAAATATTTACATTTTGAATTTGAGTCCAGTTACTGTCTCTTTTAATGGTAATTTTATAGCCCTAAGCCCCTATTCATTTATGACTTTGAGAGATACGAGACGTACCATTTAAATTGTTTTTGACTTGATCCACCGTCACAGAGCTCTCATCCAACACTTGTTGTATTTGCTGTTGAGGAATAAAACAGTATGAATCAGCTACATTAATTCAATCCTGTATTATTGTTTTTATTTTGTTTTCATTTTAATTCTTTGACAAAGTTTTAGGAACTAGGTTTGCATGTTGTTAAAAAAAAACTGTTTTAGTTCATTCATTCATTCTTTTTTTTTTCGGCTAAGTCCCTTTATTAATCTGGGGTCGCCACAGCAGAATGAACCGCCCAGTTTTAGTTATTCACTCATTCATTCATTTTCTTTTCGGCTTAGTCCCTTTATTAATCTGGGGTCGCCACAGCGGGATGAACCGCCAACTTATCCAGCATATGTTTTACGCAGCGGATGCCCTTCCAGCTGCAACCCATCACTGGGAAACATTCATACACACTCTTACACTACGGACAATTTTAGCTTACCCAATTCACCTATACCGCATGTCTTTGGACTTGTGGGGGAAACCGGAGCACCCGGAGGAAACCCACGCGAACACGGGGAGAACATGCAAACTCCACACAGAAATGCCAACTGACCCAGCCGAGGCTCGAACCAGCGACCTTCTTGCTGTGAGGCGAAAGTGCTACCCACTGCGCCACCGCGTCGCCCCCAGTTTTAGTTATATTAATTTTAATTTAAACTAAATGAAAATTTTATTTTTTTCCCGTTGACATTTAGCTGAAAGAAAATAAGTTACATTTTTAGTTTTATGATTGTAGATTTAGTTGTAATTGGATATGACTGTATCCTGAATGTACATGATTTTAAATATAAATATTTTTTTAAAACATACATTTTTAATGGGTTAAAGGCATAGTTCACCCAAAATTGTAAACGTACTCATTATTTACTCACCCTCCAGTGGTTCCTAACCTTTATGAGTTTCTTTTTTTCTGCTTAACCTAAGCAATGATATTCGGAAGAAAGCTAAAAAACTGTAACTATCGACTTACAAATAGTAGGAAAAACAAATACTATGGAAGTCAATGGTTACAGGATTCTAGCTTTCTTCAGGATATCTTCATGTTCAACATAAAATCAAACAGGTTTTTGACAAGTGAAGTGAAAGTAAATGATGACAGAATCTTCAGTTTTGCAGGAACTATCTCTTTAAACCTTATTAATGAAGAAAAATCACATTTTATACATGATTAATTTGCTAAAAATAATGATATAAAAACAATGTATCATTAATAATAATTGCTTATTAATCATCAAAATAACTTATGAAAAATCTTTTGACATCTTTTAATTGAAGTAATTATGCTGAATATTCTAATTTGCCATTATATAGGAAAAAATACATTTTAAAATAGAACTTGAAATACATTTAAAATACTGTATTTGTGATCAATTAAATGCTTTCTTGTTGAACATAAGAGATTTGTGTACCTGAGGAATAGAACTA
The DNA here is from genome assembly GCA_903798115.1 of Danio jaintianensis. Lineage (NCBI taxonomy): Eukaryota > Metazoa > Chordata > Actinopteri > Cypriniformes > Danionidae > Danio > Danio jaintianensis. The sequence goes on from CAIGQV010003909.1 coordinate 17,484,516, forward strand.
ACATATCCTTTGACATCATCTAAGATGCCTGTGATTTCTTTGGAGCTGCTCTTCACAGTCTCTGAGGTGTATGTAGTGCTCAGGAACATGCAAATATTCCCTGCCCTGCACAGCAATTCATATTATACATTACAGATGATGCATGCAAGTGTATACATGTTATAAACATCTCATTAAGAGCCTTGTTAAGCTGGTGCTCACAGAATAAGTACAGTGATGATAAATGTGGAGCAGTAAATGCTTCTTCGCTTGCAGTTTGTGCTGGATGTCTGTTTTTGTTGCATACGGCCCCCGCAATTACCACAGCAACGACAGCAGGCGAAGATTAGGCCAATTAGAGGCATCAGGACAATGTAGAGGATCCCAATGGCCACGCAAACCAGAAAACCTTTCTCGTAATTTAAAACCTGGCCATAAAGAGAAAGAGGTTAAACAGGTTGGTTACTATGGGTATATGTTCTGCTTGACCAAAATTTTAAATTTGTTGTTACTACTCTTGTTGCTAATTTACTCAGCCATCCAAGATGTAGTTGACTTTATTATTTATTATTATTCTTCCTCAGTAGAATATTAAATATATAAAAAAATTATTAATACTTGTGGCTCCTATATATTGAGGTCTTATGAAGCAACACGATTGCTCTCTGCAAGAAACTGAACATTGTTTACATTAATATTACCATTAATCCATCTGCAACCTATGTAAAACTGTTGTAAACAAACTGTGGCAGCTTAAATGTGAGTTTACGTCCACGCATATGTCATTATGCAACAGGAAGCTTGCACTCTAGATTTACATAAACATGTCATGTTGTAAATAATCTTCAGTTTCTTGCAAAAACCTTTCTTTTCATGTCGACAGGTATTCATTTTGGGAGAATTCCAAAAGGAAGTAAACATCCCAGTGCCCTACTACTGTCTGAACAGTAGAGTCTTTGAAATTATTTCTCTAAAGGGTGTAGGACACAACCATGAAACGCTCCCTTCATTAGCTGACTTAAAAAGAGATGTATGTGTTTACACTCATTTTAAATGTCCCTACAAATGGGAATCTCCTTCCCAAAGTGCTCTTCTTGGCTCTTCTTTGTTTTATTTTATTGTCTCAACATGGCTGGTATTGATCACCAAGCACCACACTTTTTTAAATATTCTTCTGAAGAAAAAAGTTACCCTACATCTTGGATGGGCTGCCTTGAGGGTGAGAAAATTAAAACAGCAAATTTTCATTTTGGGATGTGCTATCTCTAGCAATGGCTATACAAACAATATGTGTACATGATAATGCGATCATGTGCTCTGTTCAAGTGTGTACCCAAAACATGTTTGTGTGTGTGTTGTGTTCAAATTAGTCATCAAAACTGGCAAATGGTGAGAGTTTACAAAACAAAATATTACTGTTGACATCATTTACTGATGGTAAGAAGAATCCTGAGAAACTTGACCCAGTGCATATGAGAAAAGAGTTAGCTATTGGTTTTTCCATACTAACAAAAAAAAAAAGAAGCTCCCCACCAAATGTTGCTGTATTACATATTACTAATGCTTTTGTTTATACGTTGTTATCCAGGCAGTGCATTCTTTTGTTGTGGAAACAAAATTCTCCCCCATTGTAGAATGGAAGGCTCCTCAAATCAGAAACTATTTATAGTTTTTTTCTAAGTATGTTAATTAATCTATAGTTTACTAATATAAGTATTAAAGTGTCTTTATGATGTTGGTTTAAATTTCTCCCTACCAATTTGGAAGCCCATTTATACATACTTTATATTTTTATATGGTTCTTTGTTGAATTATGTGCATACATTTAATATATGGATAAAGTTTTTATTTCTGAACTTTATGGATCCTTACATATTATTATATGTGCTTGACATTCTGTATCATCTGTAGCACAAGTATTGTGTTTAATGTATTTCATGTTAGTTTTTCTTTTAATTAATACATTTGTATTATTATTTATTAACTTTGTATATTTATGAAACCTTTTTTTGTTCTTTTTTGTGTAATTTATAAAATGACTAAAATTCTATGTATGTAAAATCACTTTTATTTGATGCAGACACCAAAATGGGATGTCTCATCTCTGACACACATATTTCTACACTGTGTTGCCATCATATATAGTGTTTTCTATATAAATCTTCTTTTTAAAGACTTTTCTACCATCTATTTATATCTGGATGGGAATAGGACAAATAAAACAGCTGATTGGCTGACTACCTTTAAGAAAACGCCTGAAGTATCATCATATTCTACAATGGAAAGTAAAATATCTATTGCATAAACCAAGGTGTTTTTTATGATCAATCTGTTCATGCCTCTTTACATACCTCTTTCACCGTCTCTGTTTGTTTGATTGAATTGAAGTTGTTTATCATTCTGAGCAGCAGATCTACAGAGAAATGTGTCAAAACATTGTAAATATCTTTTTAATATTCATTTACACAACACAGTGATCAATTGGCCAAGATCAAAGCTCACCTCTCTACAGTATAACATAGTTTTTCAGTTATTTTTTAAATAGCCATTGATGTCAGCTAGTAAGTATTATGAAAAAATAACTATAAGTAGAAAGAAAGGACTCTGAAGACAATAAAACTGATGGTAATGATTAATTGAAATGCGTCACTGTACATGAACAAACTTTCAGTGACATCATTCAACAAGGTTCTCTGCTTTATTCTACTGTCAGATTAAATAGTAACTGTCTGATGACTAGATGTATATGTAATACTGTATGTGTGATCTAATTAGACATCAAAGAGACATTGTTAACATTTTATGAACAAAGCTGAACTTCGTGAGGTCATGCAATAAAAAACGACTTTTATTTCAGCATACAACCAGTTTGCAGGTAATAATTAACTTAAAGATTTGCCTTTCCGTTTGTGATCCACACAACTGCAACCATAGAGAATAAACATACACACAAAACTATTTTTGTGGTAAACAAAGCTCTTGGAAAGGGGACTGGAGATCATTCAAATCCCATTGACATTTACATGGTCATTTGCACAGTGGTTTTGCTTCTGACAATTAACTGAGCGCATTTATACCACCTGAATGAGCTCCATAACCATGTGCATAACAAATCCAGTCTTATGGAGCTCATTACCATCAGTATAACCTTCTCTAATTAGTTTAATGCAGCCATTACACTCACAGAACATCAGATCTGAACACATCATACTGTTTGCAAAGGCTAAACTAGTTTCTAACCAAACTATTAATCACATAAAACTATACAAGCATTTTCTGTTTGTACCACATCGCCTTTGCCAAACACGTAGGCTAGATCAAAACTACATCCCAAAAACTCACCTTTAGGGAATGGATTGGGCTGGACAAGTCCCAGGAATGAATGTACGATTGGAGTCATAAAGGCACTGTTGAGGGTCAGCGGGGATTGTGTTTCATTTGGAGTTTGTAGCTCTGGTCTCATCTTCTCTACAGCACAGGACTGTTGTCCACTTACACATGTCCAGAGAAACAGGAGTAAAACGCCACTCCAAGAAACTGCTTTCGTTCTGGACCTCATCTTTGTGGGTTTTTAGGTCATGACTCGATTATATGAACATTCAGACATCCCCTATGACATGATAAATGCATATTTAAAAAACGTATTTAGTGGATGAAGTCACCATGAGCATGACTATTGTCTTATGATTACAGCTGTTCTTCAATTTCTTAGTTACTGATACACACACACACACACACACACACACTCGTTCTTCTTTACTGCGCGGGAAAACATTTTAAATAAACAGGCTGGATTAATATTAAACGGATCAGCTTAAAAACAACTTTTTATAAACAGTAACCTGAGAACTAAGAATAGAGGAACTTGTACATAATGAGCACTTGCACACCTCATGGAAACACACAAATAGTACCTGTTTTAGCCGCAAGGTCCTCCGGGAATTTTTGAGCGTGTTCCAGTTAATTCAGGTCAGATGATTCTGTTTAGTCCGCTCCAATGTCCTTCTCCCTCTGAGAGAAACTGTTGTCAACACTTAAGTTTAGCCGCACTGAGGCAAGTAGAATGAAAGAATGGGAGGGATCGAGAGACTGAGAGAAAGGGGAGGCTCGGAGAGGGATTTTAAATCGTTTTTATACTTGTTTATTATTTAAGGGTAACGTTTTTGTTGTGGTTATTAATTAGGTTTATATTATAAATAAATTTGTTACATTTACAAAGAGTCATGAAAAGACTAAATAACTATTACTAACGAATGTTAATGACAAATGTTTTATATGACTTAGGAAGGGGGCATTGGGCGGATGGATGGAAAAAAATCATAGTTTACACAACATAGTACATGTAATGTGATAATATTACACACACCAATTACACTAAAATGTGATTTAAAAATGTACCACTTTACTTTAAAGATTCACTATAAACGAAATCTGGGTATACCTAGGCATAGTCGAATAATAAAGAGTTAAACATGTAAATGGCCAGACCCTGAGCCTCAAACACTATTGTTTCCTCGTTCTCCTACATTTCGCAAGTGTAAACCCAAGCTGAAAAACAGGCCTGTCAGAACACACAGACTTCTGATGACGGCATTTGCTGTTCTCACAGCTCATCAGTTCGGCAGCCAAAACACAGACTGATATTTTAAGTTTATCTACCAAAGTCGCTTTCAAGGAAAGTCAGTTCACTCGGCATATTTGCAATGCCCTCGAATAGCTCATCTAAGACTAAAGCCTTATCCAAATGAATGGGGGAATCCTGAAATCTCAAAAACTGCCCGCTGACCTCGCAATTAATTTACGCTGAAGTGACCTGTCCCATTATGTTGTTACTTAAGCTATAATAATTTTCAGTTTGCTCCAGCTACTGCGCGAACAATTATTGGTCTGACATCTAACAACTGTTTCAACGCATTTAAAAACACTAGAATAACAGAGACAAATGACAACACAACACATCTCCGTTGGTCTATTTTGTTGAATTTAATTATAATTTAGCCTATATTTTATTTACAACTCAAGATCAAAAGAGGAAACTTTGGTGATTTATATTAGATAGCAAGTAAAATAAACTTCCACCACTTAAGTTAAAGAGATTTAACAAGGCATCTCCATTTGTTAAAATATTTTTTGATAAATGAAGTTTGATTATTTTGCACATTTATTTCAGTGCATCATGCTGTGATGATAATGAGAAAGATAGTGAGTGAGAGAGAGTTTATAGGTTTATATTATAATGCAAGAAAGAAATTCCAAATGTCCAAGGCTTTAAAACAAACTAAGTGGAAAAAACATTGATCACACACACATACAGTATCTAAGTATTTCTAGACCACTTATAGATATACAATCTAGTGTGCTTATGCATCCCAGTAAAAAAGCTGAAAACCTGTTGCACCAGTTTCATGCAAATCAGTAACCACATTCATAAGACTTTATGTACACTAATAACTCAAAATATATGCATTCATGTGTTGCATTCACCTAAACCTTTTGATTATAAAAACTATCCCTTTGACTATTAAACTTTTTTTTTAAATAACTTAAAAATGAATGTAAAGTCAGAATGTGCAGGCAAATCATTCATTGAATGAATCCATTTATTACACTTATAAACATCTTACTACACATGAAGAAAAAAGGCATTACGTCATTTACAAATGCCTCTTTAATGCCAGATAAATAAGAATAATCTTCATTCATAAACTGATCATATTTAACAGCTGCACTTCTGAAAAAGTCAAGTTAGATGTAAACCTCCAATATAAAACTAACAACAGCTGAAGATGTTGAAGTTCACTTATGATGTTCCCTTTTAAATAAAGTAATTCATATGAAAGGGCAATTTAAATAGTTTCCCAATTGTTAATGTCGACTTCCCTAAAACAGTTGAGTTCTGCAAAAAGCTTCCTGGTGGCCTTTGATCTTTATTGTCAGGTTGGCAAACACAACTCTATTTGCAGAGGTATTTTGCATTGTCAATAATGCTCTAGTAGTTGAATTTCTAGCTGTTCAATTACTTCTTATCAGAAATCCAGCGATAAGGGAGTCTCTCTTATTTCTAATGTACTTGTGATGTGCAGATTTAACCACAAACCAGACTTGACAGCTGTGAAAATGTGTTTTATTGGTACCATACATCAATTGTCAATGGCAGACACTATAGGCAAAAATATATTTGTAAAACAACCACAAACAAATGGGCTCTGAAAACACCGAAAAGAGCACACCTTATTTATGGTTGACCTGAAAAATGAACCTAAAACAACACTGCATTTTAGTGACAGATTTAAGGAAAATGAACTTGAGATCTGTATGCCGCAGAATGGCTAACATGTAGCTAGTTTAATTTAGTCACCAACCCCTTCTATACAAGCCAATATACGCTTTACACCAGAGTGCCACCTGGTGTTCACTGTAACCTTCTAGGTTTTAATTATTTTTGCATTATCCAAAGTTTCATAACTCTTATGGATTGATTCAATGACTTATATATCATCTTAGGTTAATGAAATAACATAGAAAGTGAAATAATGTACAAAGGCAACATCAAATACACAGCAACATGTATCGTCTTGATATATAATGCAATGGCAAAGACTTTAAAAAAATAAATACATTGTACATTGACTTAAAAACTATAATCTACCTTCTTAGCTGAAAAGGTAGTTGTACCTTTAATGCATCTAGAAAGGATTTGAAATGAGACAATGCTTTACTTTTGACATATGAAGGAGTGAAGGGTCCTAAAGAAGAGTAAATAGAATTACACTTATACAGAACTTGGATACAATCTTAAATATACAATCACAAACACACAAACAAAACGATGAGGAAACAAAATCGTAATCAATGTGCTGATTAAAGGATCTTGCATCTTGGTCTGTAGCATCGAGAAGGGAAAGAAAACAATGGCTGGTGTACTAAAATGACGTCTTAGCAAATTAAACTGCGCAAATGACTGGGTCTACACAAAGGAGTTGAAGCTTGAGGCCTGTTCTTTTCAATAGATTTTCAAGAAATCTCCAAGAAATGAAATGTTGATAGCTACGGTCTCAGGACAAAATGTGCCACCAGCCGTTGTACTAACAGTGCAGGATGTAGATCCTACGAACAATGAGACTCTTACAGCTGCGATAGCTAATGTCTGACACATGCGCTTCCCAGACATACATGCTATGTTCACGTAATCTCATTTTGAAAGACGACAAAACAGAAACTGAAAGACAGAAAGGTGTAAAGCTTGGAGCAAAGTATTATCTACTTACTTTACAATAATAATAATAATAATAATAACAACAACAACAGCAACGATACAAAATTTGTTATTTTACACTGAGATTGACAGTTTTCCAGTTAAAGATTATCAATTTTTTTGTTTGTTTTTAATAAGAACAAAATTCATCATAATAATTTTTTAAGAAAAATAGATCCAAAATACAGTGACAAGAGTGCAAAGGATATTTAGAGTTTTTGTTTGCTTGCTTATTTCTTTAGAAATAGTTATAAAAAATTAAAAAAAGAACAGGAAACCAATCCAAATGCAAACAATAAAATAAAAAACTAACCAAAATCAAAATCAAACACTTCTTCTGAGTCTGGCGTAATGGTCAGGCAAGCTCTCAGCGACCATTTTGGGCATGGCCAAACTCAAGAACCTTTACACTTTTAATTAGATTTACTTAAAGGACTTTACGTAGTGGTTCTCAACTCCGGTCCTCAAGCTCCGGAACTGTACAGGTTTTTGTTCCAACCAGGTCCTACAAAACAAATGATTGAGTTTTTAAAAAATGGAGCGGTTGGGGTTTGAATCTGAGGTGCACACAATAAACGGTGAGATAAAAAAAAATAAAAAAAAATAAAAAAAGTGATCCTTTCCTGTCAAGTGAGCACAACAGAAACGGCCATGCGTGTCAAAGCACAGCACGCACAAGAGAGACCCGAGGTTGGAACAATAACCCACAGCCTGATCGCTAAGCCTGATCGAGACACAGAAACAGACGGTGTTGCAAAATGATTCTCAAAGAAAAAAAATAAAATAAAATAAATAAAAATAAAAAACGGTACGTCTGATGGTGACGGAGGAGGAGGGGGGCCGATATCACCAACTGAGGACTCGTCAAGGCCTGGAATGATTGAGCCTTTTACTAGCCCCTATAATACTTCTACTGCGACGACTGAGAGCTGGGGTTGTCATTTTTGCCCTGCTGGCTTGAGGGAGCTTTGCTGTTCCAGGGGCTGTTGGTGCCCATGGTGGGGGAACTGTTGAAACTGTCCTCGTCATCGATGCCATTGGCCGCATCAAACTGCGTGTTCTCCAGCCGCGTGATGAGCCGCTCATCCTCGTCCCCGAACTCCCCTCCCATCAGAGTGGGCTCTCCCACCACCATCACATCCTGCAAGGGACAGGAAGGGGCGCAAACATTATCCCCGACACCCGGGGGTGCTCCGAAGGGGGGGACGCGGTGGCTTTCTGTACACCGCATCGCAGGAACTAGACCTGGACTATCCTGGCCACTACAGGAACTCAAGCTGTGCTGTATGTGACAAGCCTACGTTCACCATGCTGAACACTAAATAGCTCTGCCATGGTGGGCATCCCGGATCCTTGAGTGCTGCACGGGTTAATTCCACCTCGGGTCTCTAGTGTTGGCTGCGTCTCTGGAGCTCAAAACACCCAACAGACTGACAAAAAGCACAAAAACCCCACAGACCTGCAGCCCTAAAGGACCAGGGACTGCCCAGCATTGGATCATGTCCACTTGTCGCTATGTTGGGTCTGTCTTCCTAGTATTATTTTAGTAACGTGGTCCACCCTCCTCCCTCTACCCATCTCCCAACAGATCAAAAATGGACATCAAAACGTGATGCTTACAGGTACCTGGCTGGAGAGCGCAAAACTGCTGGCTGGGCTTTTCTTTTTACTGTTGCTGTTGTTGTTGTTGCCCCCTCCAGAACTCATTGTGCTCCCGCCGGACATTTTTCGTTTCCTTCGCTTGTTGGGGGCTTGTCTTGCTGGCTCGGCTGAAGAGAGACAGATCAGAGGGGGATATTTCAGTTTTTTTGTACGAGTCAAGGACTGGAAATTTAAGTGACTTTTTCATATCAAATGTACAAAAGTTATTTTATATACATATTAAAAGCACATAATTATAACACATACAAAAAATAGAAATAACCATTATAACTATCAAAATGGGTAAAATCTTGTGGTATCAAGAACAAATTAAATGAAAATAAAAATTCTTTTTGTTATGTGTTTACTCTTACCAAATGATATTTTATGGCTTTAGTGTTAGGTGCCGTTTACACTAGTGTGTTTTTAATTTGAAATGCATAAGTTTTGTTGCGGTTTTGACTGGCCTACAGACGACTCTGGCATCTTTGACCCATGAATATGGAGCATTTTGAAAATGCTTAAGGCCCTGAGGTGCAGCAATCCACAATCACTCTCCTATTGCAAATCATTCCCTGATTGATTTGCAATCAAGCCCCTCTCATATGACCATTACACGAGCAGTAGACTCCAAGTATGGATGCTGGCTAAATATGTGCATATCAGGGGAGCATGAGTGGTCATGTATGACAACGATTGTTTTCATTCTTTCATTCAAAGAGTTTTAAAATGAAAACGCACTAGTGTAAACAGCACCTTAGCTTGCTACAATAAACTTGGCTAGATGTTAGAATTTCAGAGAATAATCACCCTTTGCTCACCTGGTGGTGCCACCATCCTCTGCCATTTCTGAAACAGACAGGTTTTGAGGCAGTCTCGTGGGCTGAGACTGTATGTCTTGTGTCTGGACATCAGCTCCTGCATGGGCTCCAGAATTACACAAAGCTGTAGAAGAGAAAAAAATCTGTTAGAGTCACTGCAAGAGGATGTGTTCTTAATTTACAACCAATGTTCTGCAGAGTGATGGAAAGAAACTTACTCGGAGGTAGTTGAGCGTAGAGTTAGATAAGCCACATCTTGTGATGTTTTTTGATAGCTGGTCAAGCATTTGTGGGTCTTGGGCCTGTTGGGAAAAGGGCTTTAGTAATTCAACAAATATATTAGTTCAGACATGGCTTTTACCAAATACAAAAAGAATAAAGCATGCTAAAAAACATTTACTGAAAGCTGGTGAGGATGTTTTGACAATAAAAATGGAAAACAGCATCAGTGTTGAGATGCTGCATAAAATGGGAAATATAAATCATAAATAATAAATAAACAAATCAATAAAAATAGTCCATCAACAATGGAAATTACAAACAAATTATCGAAAAATTGTTTAAAAGCCTTTCATTCTCAAAAATGCAACAACAATAATATAGTTAAAACACGCAAGTAATTTTAATGATAACATAAAATGGTAAAGATTTTGATTAAGGACAAAAAAAAATCTGCATACTTTATTTTAAAACACACACAATATATGTATACAAAATATACATAGAAAAGAATAAATATCCCAAACTCACATGCATTGCCAGAATGCTCCTCGGCACGACCTCTCTGTGTTGTCTGATGCTGAAGTGCCACGTCTTTATACGCATCATGTCATCAAACATAAACTCGAGGTACAGTCTGCCCTCCACACACACCTGAAGAGACAAAACGACTGCTGAGACACTTTAAATGACAATGGTGGATGTGATCTACAATAAACTCATGGTTATGTTCTTATTGTTGAGCTTATTTAATGGAAGTACTTTGAACTCCATTTAAGATCACAATAAGAGTTAATGTGCGCCTTTTCTGACACCATGTTCATTCTGAAAAGGAAATGAACAGGCAACACATAAAGGCTATTTTAAAATGTATATAAATAAACATTACAAGAATTGTGTTGTGTAATGAAAGAAGAGCTGCTTTAGTAGTAGAAACGAAAATGTCATTTTTGACTGAAATCAACGCTGACATTTTTATGTTCAATATGATACAGCTGCTTGTTTTATACAAGTTTATTGTATGTTATATAATGCAAATATGATCACTTAACTAAAAACAACAGATCACTATTATAAGATGCAATTTTAGTTAGCAATTTTAATTTTGCAATATTAATTATTTTTTAATATTGAAATGAAAATGTGCAACACAGTTATATCTACATTTAATCATTAGCCAGATGCTTTGAGAAGAACAGTAATAAAAATGTTATAATTCATAGTCAGCATAAAGCAGTACACAATTTATTTTATATTTATCTAGAAATTATAGGAAGAGTAAGAAACAGTGACATCTATTAAATTATTATTATGATTATTTACTACAGATTCATCTAAACAGCATTCTTATTTGGCATGTATGCTAACAGCAAACCCCTGAACAAAAAACAAAAAAAAAACGTTGCTGTGACTATATTTTGCTCTAAAAGAATATGCTTAGTGCTTAGGCCATAAACGCAGATGAAAATGATACCTGTGTGAACATGGGTTTGCCGTTCTGTGTGACCATGGTGCACTGATCGCAGTCCAGGGACACAAAGTTATTGTGGAACGACTCCTTTGGATGTTTTAACACATAGAAGAGTTCAGTAGCGCCACCCTCAAAAATACTCCTGAAGTACCGAGGGATCAATGTTCTCCCAATAGCTGGAATAAAGATTTACAAATTTTATTCAGTAAAAAAGGAATGTACAGGCTATAATGGGTTTTCTTATTTTTTGGATGATTTTTAAAATCATTCAAAGCCAAATACAAACAGATCAAAACTACAGAAGGGACAAAACAAGGCATTACTATATCGTTTGGGTCCATCTTCCAGACAGAAAGTGATAGTCAGCATTGCATCATCCTCGAAAAACTCTGTAGTAAATGCATCCCACCACAAATTGTCACAGTCCTGCTGAGAAAGCACAAAAAACACAATACATCCATAAGCTTCATTTGAAAAAAATTATAATAATAATAAAAAAATAATAATAATAATAAGTGGAAGAAACAGGTTTCATGACTTTGCATGATTTGCATGCATGTAAATAAACTACTGTTCTCTTCACAGAAAATGAAAATTCTGTTGTTCCCTATTTAAACGAAATTAGATTAAATGGTTTCTCACCTCTGTCCAATTCTGTAATCTTTTGTTGAGCTCAAATATTCTGTAGTCTGTTTGATTTCCATACGGTGTGTGCCTCCTGTAACATGATGCAAACAGCAATGTACGTGCATAACACATTAATAAATACTTCTTTTTTTTTTTTTCAATATAACATGCTGAAAATAGTGGTACGCAGTGAAATCAAAAGCTTTTTTTTATTATATCCACTATACATGTCTTACACCCTACAGTCTGTCTCATGACAATTTAATCCAGTAAACAAAGATGTTCAACTTTCAAATAAGGATTTACCCTATTCCAGGTTCCATGTAGGAGGGCGGATACATCGGCGTCGGACTAAAATACAAAGAGAATTACATAAACATGTGACTTTTATTGCACAATTCTAGTGTACTACAAGTTTACACTGGACAGATGTTAACTAGATAAAGTATAAATACTACAGAAAACTTCAGCATTTAAAAGCACAAATAATCCCACACTCACCCCACATCTCTATCCAGCATTGCGCCTGGGTGAAATGGAGGGAAGGCACTACCGTTGGGAGGCTCCTTTGGGGAGTACAGCTTGAATGACTTGGACGAACAGCCTATAATAGGAAACAGAGAGACAATGAGAGGGAGTTCATTCAGACATATAAAAGACTGCACATTTATATTCAGAGTCCATTTACAGTATATACAGACAGGCCTGCAAGCACATCCAGCAGCATCCTGATGCATTTAGCAGAGCTGTAACAACAACTAGACTAGTCCATTTATGAAGGGTTATGAGTTATTCTTTATTTTCTTGCCTTGCAGTTACCTGAAATACACAATTAGTTTAATTTGTATCGGTTTTGTGACAAAAGTACATTTTAAATGGATAGTTCACACAAAAATACAAGCTGCCGTTAAATTACTCAAGCTTGGGTCATCAAAGATGAAAGTAACTTTTTGTTATTCATTAAAACATTAGTTTTTCTGCCCTTGGTGATTAATAAAACGTATGTCAATAATGGCTACCAGTATACATCTTTTTATATACAAGTTTTCGTATCCAAAACAAGCACAGCATAGTTTTGATAAGCAATAACATCACACACACTTTCTGTAGTAAATAAACACTGTCACATGAGTTTGCATCAGGGCATATGTCATAATGAATCAGGAAATTGTTCATACTGGAAATGTGATTAGGACAATTTTCTGCGGATATGAATTAAACGTAGTAGTGTTGTACAGAATGCTTGGTTCTTACACAAACTGATTGTTTCACTTCAGAAGACCTCACTAGCTGGGTTTCAATCCTAAAATGAAACGAATCTTTTTAAAGTTTGCAAGAAAAAAAAACTCCCAAAAGCAAATTAGGCGAGTCTCCATCAAGTTGTTAAGAGTGGCTGACTTTATTCAGAGTTTATTTGGCAAATGCGTTTACATCTCCCATTATTCGCGTTAACCCTTTTCCAAACCAATTTAAGCAGGCGCAAAAGTTTTTGTGAATTAAGGGATTTTTTATTCAAAATTGGGCGTTTTTTAATCACTCGTTTCTCATGTGATACTTCAAATGTTTATTAACACAGTATGATGGAAACCTAGAAAGTGCATAATTAGGAGCCAGATGTAATACTTTTGCTTTCCCTGCATGATTTCTTTGCCTCTCAGAGTGCATCAAGAACCATGATTTCAGTTAAAAAAAACTACTGAAAGGAAAAAAGTAAACTACATCTTGGATGGCCTGTGGGTGGGCAAATTGAGCACATTTTAATAAACTATTCCTATGCTCATTTTAATATTTTTGTAAAATAATTTATATGATAAATATTTTTTCAAGACTTCCATAATGAATCCCCCTACATCCTGGAAACTACAAGCACCATATGATCAGATGGCATGATTTGCCTGTAGCTACGTCACAGCCCATCCCCCACCCCACAGGAAGGATTTAGTCCATCTCCTCCAGTTAGTCCAGCTGAACTAAAACAATTATTAAATGCAACATTCATGGAGTGCTTCATTCTTCTAGCACACATTAGAACATACAAAGAATAAAATTAAACTCGATTGTAATAACTAGGTCAGGATGACCTCATCATACACCTTTTGACAACAATTTATACCATTGTGATTTTGCTGGTCATTAATGAAAAAGTATTTTATTAAACTTCTCTTTATAAAATCTCCTTAAATATTGGTTTTAGAGCATAACAAGAAACCATTCCAAGCCGGTAAAACACAAATTTACATTTACCCAATATTGCACATATGCATGACAGTCAACCAGAAAAGGCTAGAAATAGGGCACAAGATCACACACAAAAATCATTCACCATCTAATCAGTGTTTTGGCTCTGCAAGTTTTAGTAATCAGCATAATCTGAACAAACTCATACATAATACAGCTATTCTATTAATATTGGTTTGTGGGGGATAGTCATCAGCACAATTTGTATACATTTACTTTCATCTCTTTTTATAAAAATGATTTTATATAGGCATCTTTAGCAATGGAATAAATTCAGGAATCATCTTGGTTTTACCACTGTTTATGCTAAATTTACTAGAATAACAAATTGTAGCATTTCACACAATGTATAAAATAGTATATTTACTTATAAACAAAACATTTAAGATCTCCTGCTATCGTACATGATTAAACCCTACATTTAACAAACATTCACACGGATTAACAGTAGACACTTCATCCTAATCTCTTCCTCTGTTGTTGAACATGTTTATGCTAAGCTACCAATAAAGGTGCAGCTATAATAACTAAAGCATTTTATATTAATCGCACTGGGCTACTCTCACAAGACTTAGCTCTTAATTCAAAACATGTGCCGCTGATGTATTTTACCGACTTATTCCGGGTAAATATGGATATTTGGTTACTATAACGAAAAAACTTGATAGCCTAGCTTAGCCAGGCCTGGAACAGAGGCGAGGCCGCGCACAGGTTCGCGGATTATCCGAAGCGCGTAAACAGCATCACCATGGCGACCCCATTTAAACCGTTTATTTCCACGCTTTATTTCTCGCTTTAAAACTTAACGTTGCAGTTAATTTACTTTGCACTGAAGCTCACGCGCACCTGCAGGAATCCAAGCAGGAGTTCGACGCTCTCTCTCCCCGGTGCTCCCTCAGTATTATCCCGTCTGTCGGCCGCTGTTCTCAAAACGAAGTAAACTGAAACATCATCCCGTTCAAACCATCGTGCTGTGCGGAAAGCAGGTACAAAATGCAATCGAGTTGTAGACAGTGCTAAAAAGAAGCCGGACTCGCGAGGGTAACGAGGAAAAGTGCCCGGTCGAGTCTTTGTTCTTGCTCATGAACAATAGTACAGGCCCTTCTTTCTCTCCATCAACCCCCCTCAACACTCCCAGCTCTGGTGGAGCATCAACCCCTCGCTTTCCCCTCCAATCAAAGGCTCCCCTCCCCCAGACACACCGCATTACTGCTGCTCCTCCTCCCGTATATACACCACACACGGAGGACAGACTCCATAATATAAGCAGAGTTGGCAAACAATACAGTTGACCACCAGAGTCAAACTTTTAATAAGTAGTAGCCGTAACAGCACGTGATTTGACAGACTGCCGAAAGGATGTTTACATCAACGTTTTTTGATGACATTGCCGACAGTGAAAGAAGGCAAAAACATCAGAATTTGTTTTCGTTGACCAATACAATATTTTTTAGTTATATATTTTTATATTTTGTAATAAAAAATTATTTATATAATCTATAAGCCTATATGATATCTATCTATCTATCTATCTATCTATCTGGAATTGAATCATGCATAAAATATAATAAACAAAATCATAAAAAAATACAAAAGGAGCAAAGTGATACAAAGTGAAATACACGTTGCTTTATGGTTCTCTGGGGAGTCTAACAGTATTTAAGTACAGAAATTGAATGAAAATCAAATGTTAAATAACACTGCATAGTCTTAATCATATAAATAATTGAATAAAATTATTTTTATTAAAGTTACAAATAGAATTTTTGTGCCTGAATGCTTTAAACTCCCCTTAAACTATGAACACATGCAATTAATAAACTTTCACTCTATTGTGATCCAAGTTATATCATCTACTTATGTTCTATCTATCTATCTATCTATCTATCTATCTATCTATCTATCTATCTATCCATCCATCCATCCATCCATCCATCCATCCATCCATCTATCTTGACTGCTAATTGTATGCATTTGAAATAGAGATGTTGATTCAGTTTTAATACTCTGCAATAATACTTGGAAATAATCTGCAGCTGAAATATGTCATCCACGTACTGTATATGTATATGCCACATTCGACCAAACCAGACGCAACTGTCAAATGTCATCACTTACATGCCATGTTTACAGCCGGTATTAATGTTTTTGTAGATCCGATCACATTGATGCTTAAGCAGGGACTAAAACATTTGAGCTAGTCCACTTGCAACCACTACCAGAGGTATAAATGCATTTGATAGGACAATCAAAATGAATACTCATAGTCAAATGCAATCAAATAAAAAAATAAAAAATAAAAACTCTCCACCTGTTGACCTGTAACTGAAGACATGTAGCTGAAGCATGATAGTCAGATTTATACTTTGCCATCTGAAAATTGTAAATTTGATTTGAAGGTGAAAATGCACAATATTCTCTTACTAATCCTAATTCTAACACAAATTGACATATACACAAATTGAATTTGGCATACTTTTGCAAAAATCAGAGTAGAACTGAAAGCTGCTGCTCTCAGTATTTTCTGTTGTCTCCTTTGTGTTTACAAATTGCACAAGTGTATTTTTAAAATATTACACAGCGAGATCAGAAAAAAATGCTATTCAGAATTAATAATAGGATTTATATACATTTATAAGACGTATCTTTTTTGATTGATGAGACCTATATATTTTATTTTAAATACATTATATTATAAATAAGCTGTAGATTTGACTGGCTTTTAAATCTGATCAAAACTAATACTGTATAACAGAATGGTGGCCATGGTGGTGGCACCAGCAAAGGATGTTGGATCTGTACTTGTAACTATAAGAAAAGTCTCAGTCCTGCTTATGGAGATCTGGTTTCAAATCCAATCAATAACTGAAAATTACAGGCAGGTGTTCATGCAGTTATGGAAATGAATTCTGTAGCAAGCACATTAATCACCTTAAAACAAGAAAACTCCACTCTCCTGTGTTCACAGGCAATAAAATATGCAAATTCTGTCATGCTGAACTGTTGCCTTGTGACATCAATACTTTATTTTCATAGAGAAAGTCAATGTTTTTCATAACAAGGAGTGTAACAAGAATAACACAAATTCTGTCAAATAAAATTAAACATCAGTATTGTCCTGTTAATTAAGTGGCAAAGAAATGCCAGTTTGATTAAATTAATTGTTCAGGCCAAATTGAAAAATTGGCATTATTTACTTGTCCTAATGCTTATATATATCCTCAGTGGACAGCTGAGACAGTTGATTTTACTTAACTAATAAGACAAAAAAGTCAGACAAAAATTAAATAATCTGTATATACAGCATGGATAGCTTTGGGGCAAGGAAGTTCTCAGAAGATAACAGTATCCTAAATTATGATTTTTATTATGTGTTTTTTTAAATGAAGGTGTAGGTTATACAGTGTGTTGTTATTTGCAGAGCTTCTCTATGAAAAAAGAAGAAAAAAAAAAACTGCAAGTTCTAAAATGGGATCAATGTAAGAAAAAGTGATGCAAAAGTAACATAACGCATTACACACCATAAAATGTAACTAAGTAACGCAACTAGTTACTTTTTTGGCAAATAACTCAATATTGTAATGCATTACTTTCAAATGTAATTTTCCCCAACACGGCAGATGACAGCCATCAAATCAAAGAAGGCAGAGCAGAGAGTAAGGCAGAGAGTAAATCAATTTAAATACGCTTTTAATTTCTTTAAATAAAAAGACAACACCCATCTAACTTACAAACTAACTTAACTTAAACAAATAAAAAAGTAAAACTGACTCCACCTCAATTTTGGGTTCATGGTGTTTGAAAAGAAATTCCTGTATGACATCCATAGTTGGAACAAAAAAATACTATGGAGATCAATTGTGTTTGTTTTCTCCAACATCTTTCTTTGTGTTCAACAGAGGAAAGAAACAAGTTTAGAACAAGTGGAGGATGAGTAAATGAGTAAATAATTTTCATGTGAGGCCAACTATCTTTTAATGGTTAAACATTTGTGGTTTTTATAGTGGAAACCATCAGAACTTATGTTAAGTTTTATACTGTTTTCTTAAGCAGGGCTAATACAAAGCACACAATCAAGTGACCTAAGGAATGTACAATTGATTATAGGTCAAACAAGCGCAAAATCAATTCATCATAATTTGCTGTGGGTCACATGAAGGCACATGTGAGGGTCAGACTCGTTCAAACCCGTTCAAAAACTGGACAACATCGCCCTCTGGTGTTATGAACGTGCATAACCCCCATATCTGAGGTCCCTGTATTCTACACGACGTTATTTTTCAAGTAGCCATTGAAATCTTTTTGACTCGAGACTTCCGGTCTTATTCACTTCCATTGGTTTTTGCATGCTATCTTCATCAAATTTGAAATATAAACTCATGAAACACTTGGCTTTCAAGGCATATTTTTTTTCTAAGACATTACATTAATGTTTTCCTGTCTTTGTACATGTATATGGAAAAACAAATATTGGACACAATACAATTTTTTTTTCTCATTTATTACTTTTTTATATTTTTGAGCATGAAACTTCCTAATTTGTGGTTGTAGCTTACTGGGGTCAAGAACTGTTACTATTTAAAGTTAGGTAGGTGTAAATCCCCAAAAGTGAGTGCTGGCTAACAGGTTCATAACTAATCATTATGCTTCTTGCAAACTTATATTTTCCTATTACATTATTCTACTTTTTAAGTATAGTCAAAAACACTTGTTTGTAGAGCGAGTAGTTTGACTGTTTTCTGCCATTTGTTATTCCTAGTCATTTCTCCCATATAGGCAACTGAATCGGAAGTTCTAAAACAATCCAAAAAACGAGCCCACTTCAACATCGCAGAATAGGGTCAATAGCAGGGGTGCCCGAACTCGGTTCTGGAGGACCGGTGTCCTGCAGAGTTTAGCTCTAACTTGCTACAACACGCCTGAAGTTTCTTTACCAAGAAAGAGCTTGATTGGCTGGTTCAGGTTCGTCTAATCGGGGTTTTAGCTCAAATCTGCAGGACACTGGCCCTCCAGGACCAAATGTGGGCACCCCTGATCTATAGTCTTTGGTCTACAGCACAAATCTAAAAACAATAGCCAACTTCACAAAAGCCAATCAATGAATGTGTTAAAGGATCTAATGAGGATAATTTAACTTGCCACATCAAAGCAAAATGACAGCTTCACCAACATGGGTATATTTAAAAATATCAGAAAATGTATAGATCTAATAAACCGAACACATCCAAAAAAAAGGGATTATAACTAAGCTTCACTGGGGGGCTCTTGCAGAATTCATTTATGGGCCGTTTATGAACGTCCTTCATCCGCAGCAGTGAAGCGCTTCTCATATCAACTCCTCTGGTTTGAATGAAGCATTGCCTCTATGGGGGAAAAAACTCCATCCTCCACCGCTATGCCTGACAAAATCTCTCTCTCTCTCTCTCTCTCTCTCTCTCCCTCTCCCGGATGAGGCCTCCGCTTCCCTCACTGTGCTCCAGGGGCTCTTTGTTATGCCAGTGCCTCGTCTCTCCCAGGCACAGGAGGAGCTGTTCACCCAGGAGCTCACAGCTACACGGCTGGCGGAGCGCGATAATGCTCTGGCGACAGACCACATATGTGAGGGCCATACTAACTACTGTCGACGACTGACTGCAGTACAAATCATATCAAATGTCTGGCCTCCGCTGAGGAATGTGCAGGAAAGCAATCTCATACACACAAAAGATATAGTCTATCCTACTGTCTTTTTTTTTTCCATGAAATCTGTGTGATCAAATGCTCAGATCAAGATTAGGTTGGTATATTATGGCATGCATTAATAATTTGTTGCCTGGAAGTGCTGGAAGACCTGTGAATTGGATTCTGATATTAATAAAAGCGTTTTTAAGAAAAGAGTTGTCAGTATTAATAAAAAAATATTTTTTTGTCATATTTTACAGTATATTCCGAAATGTTTCTTTAGGTCTTTTAATAGAAAACTTTTTTTTAATTCAAAGAGACAGTTAGCCCAAGAATTAATGGAGGACGGTTTATTTGTTTTAAAAAATTGTTAAAAAATGTTTTTTAAGAAAAAAGGAAAAGAAAACCTGTATATTATAATTTAAAGATTTATAGAATCTTTGATTACAGACGTGTTTCTCAAAGATTTGTCAAAATAAATTGTTTTGTTTGTGCTTTCATTTTAATTTCATTTTCAGTAAAATTTCTGTGAAATATTACTACAATTTTATTCCTTTGATTTCTAGATTTTAGGAACCACCAGTGTTTGATCCATCAGAAATCATGCTGATTCAATGCTAACATTTCTTTTATTACAGTATTAGTTTTGAAAAATATTGTACACTCTCAGAAATAAAGGTACGCGAGCTGTCACTGGGGTGGTACCTTTTCAAAAGGTACAAATTTGTACCTAAAAGGTCCATATTAATACTTCGAGGGTACATACTAGTACCTAAAAAGTACAAAAGTGTTCCTCTTAAAAAAAATTGGTACTAATATATACTTTTGAGGTACCAATATGGACCCTTTAAGTACAAATGTGTACCTTTTGAGAAGGTACCACCCCAGTGACAGCTCGCATACTTTATTTCTGAGAGTGTACTATTTTTTGCGGAAACCACTTTTTATTATGTGATGAATTAAAAATTCAAACAGAACATCCTTTTTCTGAAAAAGAAATATTTTATAACACCACAAATAATGCATACTTGACAAGTTGTGGCCCTGGACTACAAAAGCAGTCACATGGGTAAATCTTTGGAAACCAAGATTTAAACAACATCTGAAAGTTTAATAAGTTAAAGTTAATAAAGCTTTTTATTGATGCAAGCTTTTTTTATGATATGATATTTGGCTGAGATACAATTTGAAAATCTGGAATCCAAGGGTTCAAAAAAATCTGAATACTGAGAAAATCGCCTTTAAAGTTGTCCAGAAGTTTTAACCAATGTAGAATTCTAACAAATATATATTTTGACATATTTACAGTAAAAATGACTTCATGGAATATGATCTTTACCTAATACTCTAATGATTTTTAGCATAAAAGAAAAATCATTAATTTGGGCTCATACAATGTATTTTTGACCATTGCTACATTTTTAAGACCACAATTAAAGTATTATTATTATCATTATTATTATTAATAATAATAATGGGCGACGCGGTGGCGCAGTGGGTAGCACGTTCGCCTCACAGCAAGAAGGTCGCTGGTTCGAGCCTCGGCTGGGTCAGTTGGCATTTCTGTGTGGAGTTTGCATGTTCTCCCCGTGTTCGCGTGGGTTTCCTCCGGGTGCTCCGGTTTCCCCCACAAGTCCAAAGACATGTGATATAGGTGAATTGGGTAAGCTAAAATTCTCCGTAGTGTATGTGTGTGAATGAGTGTGTATGGATGTTTCCCAGTGATGGGTTGCGGCTGGAAGGGCATCCGCTGCGTAAAACATATGCTGGATAAGTTGGCGGTTCATCCCGCTGTGGCGACCCCAGATTAATAAAGGGACTAAGCCGAAAAGAAAATGAATGAATGAATAATAATAATAATAATAATAAACTCACTGACCTCAAATATGACTCCCCTTTACTAAAGTAATACACACTTCTGTAGCCTGCAGATGATGATGCTCAGATGACCCAGCAGGGATCAAACTACCCTTTTCAGCCTTTCTAAAGCTCATACTCTACAGGTGATTTCTTGCTTTCATTCCAAACCACTCATTACCACCTAAAAGTCTTACACGCATTTGATTGCCAGAGACGTATGCAAAGCTAAGTGTACCCACTGGTGGATTAAATTGACTGACTTTTTTGTTGCAAGCATCTCTTTAAGCCATTAAATCGCTTGGAAACACGCGTTGTGCTGCTGTGAGAGGAAATAAGATGAGGGCTCTGAAATACCTACACTTAAGGCAAGAGACTGCAGGTGAATACTGTAAAAAAAGACAAATAACGATGATCATATTTACCCAGTTGATTGATTACATTAAGAATTGCTAACTTTTTGAATGACGTTTTGTAAAATGTTTTTAAATATGCAAATGAGGTATTCTTTTATTTTACATGTACTATTTATGCACATTTCTAGAACAAAAATTTGAAGATGAAGTCAGAGGAGTAAAGGTTTTTATAGAAGGAATTTTTTCCACTCCATAATTTAGAAAATACAGCAAAAGGTCAGAATCTTTTTATTTATAAAAAAAAGAATTGTAGAATAAAATTTTGAAACTAATCGAGAAAATTATGTGTGAACTGTAAAACTATACAACATTTGTATTTAAGACTGTAAGTGCTGCTGAAAGGGAGATTTCAAGATCAGTGCAGGAGGAAAAAAAATCGAATTTTGAGAAAATTCGACATTTTATGAAATATCTTACATTTTAATAATATTTAATGATTTTTTTTTTTGTATTTTTTGATGAATAAAGTTCAATCAGAAAGGCATGTACCTTAAATCGAGATATTTTTATCAATTTAATGCATCCTTGCTCAATTTAAGTTATAAAATATCTTTTTAGTTTATCTTAAAGCCCTCAAATATGACTCACTTTTACTAATAATACACACTTTAAAGGCCGCAGATGATGAGGCTCTGATGACCCAGAATACAGATGTGAATAAAACTGTATAGTGAACATTTATGTGCAGGAGAAAAATTTCTCCTGCCAAACAGCCTTCAAAAATATGGTAATACTTTACTATAAGTTTGCATTAGCTATTGTTAGTTAATGCAATTACTAACATGAACAAACAATGAATAATACATATATTACAGTATTTGTTTATGTTAGTTAAGGTTATAAAAATTGTTAGTTCATGTTAATTCATGGTGCATTAACTAATGTTAACAAGCATGAATTTGGATCTTAATAATGCATTAGTAAATGTTGATCTATCATTAATAAATGCTGTATAAGTATTGTTCATAATTAGTTCATGTTAGTAGATACATTAATTAATGAAACCTTATAAATTGTGACCAAAAATATTTATTGCAATTGAAATCTACAGATGCAATTGCACACATTTTATGAAAAGCCAATAGCCAAAATCTCCAATTTGACAGGTACATGTAAAAACAGTGCTTTTCCTGCAGTGTCTGGGTTTAACAAGTAAACAGTGAATATTCTGCCTGCTGCACTGCAGTGGTGGCTTATACAGTTAAAGATGTGGGCAAAGCAGTTAACCTCAGGTCGCTCCATAGGGACTGGACCAGTAATAAATATACTGAAAGTCACTTTGGATATGAATGTGTCTGATAAATGACTAATAAGTAACTGCGGTGTTTGTTGACTTTGTTGGCAAACACTCTATGCCGTCAGACATCAGTGTCAGACCTCAAAAAGCAGCGGGAGAAATACTTGATGAGAATGCAGAGAAAAATCAATGAGCAGTAAAACACACTGAGGAAAACACATTTGCTGTCATTGGGAATAAATCAGCTCTGGCACTTTTGGTGTTCACTATATAATACAAACATGCTCCAGGTATAGAGAGAGTGTATTGAGAGTGTGTTTCCCCCACAGGTTCGGGTCGCTGGAATTTATTGATGTCTAGAAGTCACTGAGTTGGAAAACAGCTCATCCTCCTCTTCACAAGATACAGACGCCATTGCTTTCTGCTTGTATTATTACTGCGGCTCTAAAAACCTATCTTACATTT
Source organism: Danio jaintianensis (assembly GCA_903798115.1). Lineage (NCBI taxonomy): Eukaryota > Metazoa > Chordata > Actinopteri > Cypriniformes > Danionidae > Danio > Danio jaintianensis. Next base: position 17,508,403 of record CAIGQV010003909.1, read on the forward strand.
ATAATATGCATTTATGTGGACTCCAATTAAACACCCTAAGCAGTGCTTTACCTTTATCATGATTAAAAACAAAGTTCTATTTACAAGTCAAACACAAACAATAATAAGCATTTAAACAATAATATGGCAAAAAATAATTATGACTATAAAATATTTTTACTATGAATGATAGAAAATCCACTAAAATCCTCTGCTACCTGCCTGATATGCTGAATATGTCCCATAAATTGAAATATTATTATGGCTTTTTATCCTTTTCCTGTTCATCCCTGTAAAGCAGCTTTGACACAATCTAGATCATATAGCCTAAAGTGCTATACTAAAATAAAGGTGACTTCACTTCACTGGACTTAAAACGTAATTCAGCGTACCAAAATTCTGTCAGGTATATTTAAAAAAGAATCATTTGATGACATATATTAAACAACTCTATTTAAAGTTCCCAACTCAGCCCCAGAATACTAACTAATTATGAATTTAAACATTTAACAAAATGTTTTAGTATAATGACTAATTATTTATATATTTGAGACATTTAAAGTAGCCCATGCTAAATATTTCATGCTTTTTCCTGCATTTTAGGTGTATCTGTGGATAAATCTTCCTGCATCTTCAAAACACCAGTAGAAGGCGACAAAGGACCGTCTGTATAAATGACTCGTTTCAACATCCGTTAAATGAATCCTCAAAACAAAATTGAATACAAAAGCAAATAAACAAAACTAGCCTTGTTCGCTTTTTCATTCCTACCATTTTTTGTACGGCAGGTAAGAATAGTATGGTTGCTTACTTTTCCGATTTCAAAGAAAGATTCATTTACTCAATGTTGGAACAACGTCACTACCTTTTGCTGCTAGCTTCGTTTGGAAATAATTTCGAAGACGGGGCAAACAAAAGACCTGAGAAGCTGGTAATATTGTGTCTAAAACGTGGCTAAAAGGTTACTTAGTATTTTTCTTTTAATATTCAATGAGTATCCTTTAAAATAGCACCATATTTCAGTACGATTGCGATTATAGGCCTACTTATGAACAAACTTTATAATAATAATAATAATAATAATAGTAATGTTTCCGCGACCTTGTTATATTGTGTGAGAAAATATATATTATTAATTGTCAATTGAAATACATTTTCACGGATAAACGACAAAAGTACAAATTATTCTCGATATTCATGACGAGGAAAACAAAATAAACGGTTAGAATGCACATAAACTAATGGTCTCTGTTGATCTCTGTTGGTAATTTGACAACTAAATCCTAATGCAATATGTTCGAAAACACACCAGAAACCAATAAAATGTAGCTATTGTTTTTTTGTTTTTGTTTATTTGTTTGTTTTTTGTATTTATGGTGGATACCATTAGAACTTTTGTGATGGTTTCTGTTACTGGATGGAAGAATTCACATAGAAATGAACTTGCCAATATAATAAATGTGGTTGAAAATGACTGCATTTAAATATTTAAATAATATGCTAACCTGCTGACTTTGGACAAAAATTTAATTCTGCATTAATAATGTACGTTTCTGTGTATGTGTTAAAATGATTGCATTTAATATCTTATCATGCAGATTTTGAATGTTCAATCATTTTGCATTAAGAATGCTGTTCTATAACTGTATGTTTCTAATAAACTTCCTTTCAGGTGTTTTGGAGATCCACATTTAACAGCCCTTTGATCTCAGTAGGACCCCGGTGAGAAAACTCCTGGAAAGGTAACAGCCTCTCATCATTAAGCCACACAATTACACAAACAGTGAATCACATGCTTAAGTTAAATGGTAATAGAGGTACTAAAATAAACACTAGTGATGCTTACCCTACCAAGCAAGCACCATTAATAAATCTTTCCTCAGTCCATAAAATCATGTATCCTTTTTGTTCAGGCAGCGCATTGATTCTTTCAGTGGTGGAGTTGCGCAGCTGGCAAATGCCAGCTCTCATCTAATATTCTCTCACCATCACTGACACGTGACATAACGAGTTCTAACATCCCCGTCTAATGCTGACAAGTTGAGGGGAGCTGATTTCTGCACAGGAAGCCATTTTGTTCTAGCTCTGTGTAATGAGACAGATCCGTGAGAGGGGGGAGATGTTGCGCACACGCACCCGAAACGCACCATGCACAGCCGGGAGACGCTAACAGCTTCTCTTAACTTGACAGGCACACCCTAAACCTTTTGCTGTTGTGCAACTTGAAACAGACTTGCATTGTGACCAAGGTTGCTATTTTAGCTTTGCTTAAAGTCATTTCCTTCTAATCAAGGGGCCATGTGACTTTCTGCATGAGGTAACAGGACACATGCTGATATTGAGCGCTCATGGGTGAGAGGCACAGATTCAGTGCTCATTATCATGTAAATGGCTTGCGTTTGGTTTGGGTTGTTATCTAGCTCAAACAAAGCTATAAAAGAGGCCCTTAAAAGTGTGCAACCCGTGATATACATCCACAAATCCAGACAGGAAAATCACGGCGGCCCGCTGTACATGCAGCCCACATGAGCACTGGAATGTAAACAAACCAGACTTCAAACGAAACCTGTGTCGAGGGGAGGGACGGGCGCTGTAAGCACAGATTGCACCGTGTTTCTGACAGAGGTGAACATCACGAGCAGGTTTTTACAGTGCTCCTCTGCCTTTTATGAAACGGCATGGTGAGACCCCACAAAAGCAAGAAAGAGCAGTCTCTTGTGCTCCGCTTCAGTCTCTTTCTTTCTTCTCTCTCTTTCCCGCCTCCCTCCTCAACACAAAAAAAGGAAAGCAATCAGACAGGACACATGGAAATTTCCATGACTACGCTTGTAAAAATGTACCCTTGTGACTTGATTTTAAACAAACCCTATGTGCCAAATTTGAGCTTGTTTATCAGTGGGGCTGCCAGAGAGGCTTTTGTGGCTAAGATAAAATCTTGACTCGAGAGTGTCTGCAGAAACTGCTTGCCTTGTGTTTATGGCACTGAAACAATCCTTGCACCGGTCCAAACTTGCCTCTATGCCATTCACCCTGCTTTTAATCTTTATCACAGTGAGCGGGAGGACAGACATTATATTCCTTGTAATTGCGATTATCTTTCCATGATGCCACAGGTCTCAAAAACATGAAGTTTGGTATTTGGAAGCTCCTATAGAGCGAACATATGGACTCTATTAAGAACATATTTGAGTGATCCAGAGACTGTAACTTGTGAGAGGGAAAGACTGGGTCAGAAACAAGGGTGCCTTGTGCCTGGTGGTGTAAATTTGTCCTCTCTATTTAGGCGATGGTGCACACTGGCCTCCACAGCAAAGTCAACATACACTACATTGCTGCTTCCAGCAAACTTGACCACACTTCAACAAGCTACTCACATTTAATATAGGTCCAACATAGGTAACCTTTGGACTTCCCAAAAGGTTAGGAATGAGAAAAGTAGCTTTATATCTTCACTGTGTTACTTGTAATACCTTTACACATTTTGTAACTACTAACTATATGGGTCTCATGAAAATTCATGCCATCATTGATCAGATCAAAGTTCAATTGCATGTGCACCAACTCAAGAAGCACCACTTGATTCTTAGTCAAGAGATGCTGTCCAAGAGCAAGATGTATGATTTGATTTAGCTCAATATAGACTGAATCAAGCATTTGGTTTGCTTAAAGCATGTAAATATAGACTTACTTGCAGAATATAAATATATAAACATATATCATGTAAAAGTATGTATAGTGTAATGCTGACAAGCATGACAAATTATATTTTTTAATATTTACATACATATATATATATATATATATATATATATATATATATATATGAATGTAAATATTAAAAAATATAATTTTAAATGGAAAACAGTTATATGCAAGTAAACATAATATAAGTATATTAAGATATTTAAAATATACATGTATTAAAATATATATGTATGCAATAAGCATATAAAATATAAATAAAATAATTCATAAAAATAAAATAATTAGCAGAACGTATTGGTATGCATAAATATTACTATTACAAATAAATATGTATTTCTAAATATAAATGAAATATTTACATGTAAATAATAATAATAATAATAATATATGTAATAAGTACAAGTATGTAAAGAAATAATTCCTCTTTTAAAAAAATTAGTTGTGACAGATGTTTAAGATTTCACTGAAAAAAAACGTAGTGCCTTTGATTTCAAAATGCCTTCAACATGTGAAAAATATTCTCAATATGGAAGTTTTTCCATTACTGAAACAATCCTTTATATCATTCCTTGCCATCACCACAAATGGCCAACCAATGCCTGAAATTGTTTTCAGAATCGATTCATGAAAGAAAAGAAAACAAAGAGAATATGTTTTTCATAACCGTCAGAAACTGCCACAGTGTCCTGCTCAGTCAAAAAGCCTGTACTTGTGTCCTGCTCTATGCAAAGCGCTTTAAGATGTGCGCGGAGGCTGACGTCATATGAGAAAGAAAAGCGCTCCACGCAACCATTCGCAGCAGTCAGAGAGCCTATTCAAGTCACAGCAATGTTAAGGAAGTCTGCGCTCTTAGACGGAGTACAAATTTCTTGCACAAACAAATACATGCCATTACATGCAGGAATAAAACTCACAACTGAAATTCTAAAATAAATGTTCAATGCAACACATGACCAAAGCGCAATGCAACATAAAAGCTAAGAGATAAATATTCCAGGTACAGTCCTCTCTCCCTTTCATTTCCCCCTCCAAAAAACCCCCCATGCTGTTTCGCAACTCCTGCCTGAAGCTGTCCATGCAGAGAAGGTGAAATTTAAAGCTCTTACCTGGGCAAGCGCAACCTCCAACAGACATCTTCTCACATGTTTGGCACTGCTCTTAATGAAATGGTGTTGTTCAGTCCACGCACTGTTAGCATGGGCTTCTTCTGAGAAATAGAAACAGGCAGAAAGGGGTGGGGAGTCAGCAGGAGGAGGGCACAAAAAAATCAAAATGTAGAAACAAGAGCTCTGAGAGAAGCAGGAAGTAGGAATTACACTCCTGCTCGACACTGCGCCCAGGTTCATTAATATGCAAATTGCAATACTTGTGGGAGGGAGAAAATATGAGTGTGTGTGTGTGTGAGACACAGGAGAGGATCAGAGAGGGAGGGAGAGCATTGTCAAAGTGACCTGTGAGGCACATTTTAGAGCACATTGGCCATGTGATGCTGTGCTTTTTTTCTCCCTCTCTCTGTCCGTGTATTGCCTATTTTTGCCTTGTGCTGCTAACGGAGATAAACAGAGGCAGCCAGAGCCCAGAGGCATGGAGTCATTACCGCCTAGTGGAGCTGCGACACACTGCATAAACACACACACACACAGGCACAAGTACAGCATGCCCTCCTGATGCTCCCTGGGGTCGAGCTGCTGCACACACAGGTTTGTCTACTCCTGATATAGCTGTACTTCTCCTCTTTGCTTGGTTTGTATGTTCAAGTAAGCTATGCTTTGATATACATTGTTTTTTCTTTGACACTTTCTTTGACAAAAATAAATAAATAACTGGGAGTAGATGTAACATGTTGGTAAAATAATCAGTTTTTCTGACAAAATGTTATATTTATGAGAATCAGCAAATATTAGGGATATTATTGTGTATATATATATATATATATATATATACACACACAAATGTAAATAAATGTTAATGACTATAAAAAAAAGTGATGCTAGTATAGTTACAATTAATTTAAATGTGTAGTTTAGTAATTTCTTATTTTTTTAAAGACTTAATTCCTTACATTTATATAGCGCTTTTCTAGACACTCAAAGCGCTTTACACAATGGGGGGG
>CAIGQV010003909.1:17519199-17541449 GCA_903798115.1 Danio jaintianensis
CTACAGTCCTGTATTCTGCCTTAGTTATTTTGGTTATCAAGTATGACGAGTATGCCTCGAGCATGCCTATAGACTGAACACTAAATATGCATACACCATTTGTCATTATGTCATGTCCATTTTTTTAAATCCACATATTTGTAGTTAACATAGACATGATAAAGTAATTGTATTCAAAAACACTATAACACTATTTAACTGTTTTCAACGGTTTGTGTTTTTCAGGGTCAGCAAAATTGCCATTGTGTAAATGAGCATTCCAATTTGTTTTTGCTGAAAACACATTTTTTTTTAACTGTTATCTTTGGGCGTACAGTGGTTCAGCAATTATATCAAAACACTATGGTATCATACTCATATGGTATTTTTTAAGTTACTTCCCATATAGCATGTCATTTACATTGTACTTCTAAGAATAATATTTAAGAATAAAATGGTATTTCAGTCTCCAGAAAAATAGAAATGTCTTTGTAGTAAATTTAAACTGTACATTTTAAAATATTCAAATAGCATGATTTAACATAGTACTTCTTAGAATACCTTGATATTTCAATGTCCAAAAACATTAGTACTTTTATCTCCAAGCATAATAACTGTGTAATGATACAGTTACACATGATAATTAATGATAAAGACAACAGAAATGCTTAAAGGTTATTAAATTCATGCAGCGTGCTGTTCATATAGTACATCAATGCACATTAAGGAACACCAAGATATTTCCATGGTACATGTTCAGAAGACAACCTTATTTGTGAATGTAGCAACTTATTTATTTATCATGAGTTTTTACTTGTTAGCATATTTATATATTATAATGTACTACATTAAAGTTCTTTAATACCATGGTATTTGCATGGCATGAGTCTAAAATACCTTGTATTTAAAATGTATCATCTGGCATTTATTCATACTGACAAGAAAATGGTTCACTTAACAGCTACAGACAGTTTAGATTAAAAATGCAAAACGTACCTGGAGCAGTGGGACATTGAAGAAACAGCCCAGGGAGTGTGCTAAGATGTCTAATTTCTTCAAGGAGACAATGTTTAAACTTGACCGAGCACTCGCACAATCTAGTTATTCACTTTGTAAGTACAAAAAGCTCCGCATTTGTCTTTGTCTCTAAGCGCACTCTCACATCTTCAGCCCTCCCTGTTTTAGAGACTCATTGGCTTTCTCGTAGTCCCAAAGGACAGACAGAGGTCCCTGTCCACATGGCACCCGCTCGGTGTCAACCCTGCGATCGATCCGACGCCTCCCTCGCTCTGCCCTGCTCTGTCTTCTCAAAGCCTCTCTCTCCCTCCAGTGGGCTGTGCTTCTAACTACGAATCTCACACACCACTGGTCCTTTACGTCCCCTGTCAAAGCCGCCTGACAACTCCAGAGAGGAGGGGGGTGAGCACTCAGCAACCTCTTGATTTCACAGACTCCCATCTGGCGTATCTAGGGAACAAGGCACTGCTTTCATCACACCGCTGTTATTTCATGTCACCTGTCACTCAAAATCAATATGCTGACACGGAGACAACACTCTTTGGCCAGATGTAAAATCAGACGTATTCTGCAATTCTAGCACTCATAAGATGCCTATAATTAACTCATTTGCTTTAGTTTCCTCAACCGAGAGCTCCAAAACACAGTGCACGAAGAACAAAGAGAGGCACTCCACGGAGAATAATTTCACACTGAAGGGTTGCCTTTCTCCGCTGTAGGAAATGGCTTTTTGTTTTCAGCGCCACAGATTGGCTTTGAAGCCCTGAGCCTCGGGAGATGCTCTTCACCACAAGACTGCACAATCAGGTCTCGCTCTCCCTCCCTCCCTCTTTCTCTCCTTCGTCCTCAGTCGCACGCTCTCACACTCTCCGACTCGCGGCTCTGCTGAAAACAAAGATGATCCCTGCTCTGTCTTTCCTCTGACACCACCATTGTTGAAGCTTAGATGTTTACCTGCATGCGCTGACACTCACTCACCTTCCCTCGCAGTCCCTATCGAGAAAGAAACAGAGAGGAAGTGTCAACAATCAACTCCTGATCCAATTAAGTGCATGAAAACAGTAACACGCAATGCACGGTTTATCAAGCCAAATGAATCTCATCAAGTTAACACTGTTCCACATTTTTCAACTCATCACGTTTTACCTCTTACCTCAGGGTCTGTGCTGTTTGTGGTAGTCGAAGCTTGTCGTATTGATGATCTGGAGCTGGGTCAATTAGCCCCTAAAAAGCGTGGACAGAGAGAGAGAGAGAATGTAGAGGAGAGCAAAAGGAGGAGGCGGGAGAGAGTGCACAGATCCACTGGAATAAATATGACGCAGAGCCAGAGCAACTTCTCCAGCCCGCTGTACCCAGCGAGGGCACTGTCACCATGGCAACGGCAGAGCAGTGATAGCTCGCCGGGGCACACAAGGCACGGCATTATTCTGTCTCTCACTCACTGGAAATACACAGTTCCACTCAAGCGGCGAGCACGTAGGCAGGCGGACGGGCGCCTCATGTTCAATTAACTCTACTTGTTCTGGGCCCCAGGAGCCCAGCCACCAGTGACCTGCAATGAGGACTGATGCTGCTTAATGCGAAGATTATTTGAGAACATGCCAAATGGCGTGCAAATCAGCATTTGGAGATCGATCCTACACTGGCTCTTTGTTTAACAAAGCAAATAGTCTGTCTAATTAAGTTTGTATGGCATTTTCAATTGAGAAACGTTTATTTACTAAAAACTTGGTTTAAGCTGGACTCAGAGTTTGGCTAAAACTATGCCAACAATGGATGTGAGCAGCACAACACAACTAAAGACTGCACAATTCTGTCTTTACTGGATGAAGTGTTAATATCAGCAACAAACCTGAGTAAACTGATGTTTTATTTGTCATGGTGTCACAAAGGGCAAATGATTTTCAATGGTTACTTTGTCACACCCAGTGCAGACAGTCTTGAGCTGTTGTGGTGCAGTGCACAACCACTGACAATACTCATGTCTAGTGTAATTCCCAGAGTTACCAGCTGAAAAGAGAAAACTCTCTCAAACCAGCCAAGAGTTACCATAAAACTAATTTGGTCTGCTGGTCTTCTAGTCTGGTCAGGTTGATCTGTTGACTGTTTTTAAAAGCTTTTGATCTCTCTAGGCTTGAAGACCAGTTTAAACCAGCTAAGATATATTTTCAGTCATATATTCATTAAATATAAAAAACCCTAAAGTAATTTTCGGGTCCTTACTAGTTTTAACTGGTTGCCAGCTGGTCACTTGCATGGACACTTAAAGTCCCCTGTAAAACCAGCCAATAAAAATAGTGTCTTAACATCTCAGTGTCTTAATTTAATGTTTTTTCATTTGCTGATCTCCTGGTCATATCTGTCCCTGGTTCAAAGTGCCCAAAACCACTTTAAAATCACTTCATAAAAATCTGGTTTGCTGATCTCACGGCCTGGACAGACTAGTTGGTTAAGTGAGATTAAAGATTTTGGCCACTTTTCAACTGGTCAGGCTGGAATAGATTGTAAGCAGGTTGACCAAGATTGGAAGAATGACCCAAAACCAACTAAAACCATCTTAAACCAGCATTGGGTTTATGTGTTTATTTTTTTCTCAGGGCTGTCAAATGAGAGATGAATCAATAAATAAATATATTAATGTGGTTTAATTTGTGCATCCAGTTGGGTTCAGGACTTCATTAAAATAATTTGACACAAGCTGAAATAAAAAGCAATTACTTTTATCCGCAATGGAAAGCTGAAGTAGTTTGGAAAAAATTGTAACGTCCAGACAGTCAAAAATATGTATAATAAGCTTTATCTTAATGATCTGTCAAGCTGTGTTAAAGAAAATTCCACCAAGTGGGCCGATGAACCGGGTGATCCCTTCACCATAATTTGCTTGCTTAGGAAAATTCAGTATATTTTAAAAACAACAGCGCTGGCCAACAAGGATATGAGATTTTTCTTCTGTCTTTTTATGCTTTGAGTGGTGGTGTCTGCTGCTTGCCAAGAGCAAAGCTGAGTAATGAGACAGGATGGAGAGGAATGGAGAGTGCCAAGTGACTCCGGTCTCAACCAGTCTCAACAGAACCATTCTAATGATGAAAGCATCACAATGAAAGGTGACCCACTTATTGTCCTGCCTCCCTCTGCGTATTTCTCTCTCCGAAGACACCCTGGCCCAATTTTTAACAGGCCTGTACACATTGTGTGCGATTATGTATTTGCCTGTGCGTTATGGGTGGGCGGATGTTAGGTTGAATATAGCTCAAAAAGATCTACTGCAGATGTTGTGCCCACCCATAATAATAAGCCAAAATGTTTAGTAAGTCCACCTGGAAAAGGAAGGATTAATGTGTGGAAATAGAAAAGAACTTATCCCGTCGAGCTCAGAAAAAGGAATCAGATGCAAAGTGAAGTTCTGGATTGTGCATAAATCTGAATGAACTCTATCAGGTGCTTTAGTGTTTGTATCATCTAGCACACAAAAAACTGGATTTCATGCATGCTTTTATTGTGCTGACTTCAGCCCTCATTGTGCCAAACGGTGCCCTACAGTGCAATTGTGAAGCCACTTTAGACGCATCTGCCTCTGGCAACAGCAGCATATGCTGGACATTAGCTCTAGTAATTCACTCAGCATGTTTGTATGTAACTCAAAAGCAGACAAGAACCTCTGCGTGCGCACTTAAGAAACATTGATTGCAAATAATCATTACATGTATATTGGGGCTGTATATAAAATACAGCTATATTCAAGATAGAAACTTTCCAAGCAAGTGCTACAGTGTTCTCACTGAGTTCACTGAACTGAACATGAAGGGAAATTTTCAGGTCACTGCCATAGTGAAAGGAAAACGCCTCTGTACTGCATTATTTAGTCCTACTGGCACGATGAGATGTTTAAACAGTGTAAAGAGGTATATGTCTAATTAATTTAAGTACATTTAAGATCACTGAATTGATTGCCTCTATCACCATTCCTTCTGAGTTACAGCATTTGATTTAGGCAGAATAAAACATTTAGCTTTTTTTTCTCCTATGAAGTTGGATTATCCAAAAAGAAATGGAAACAAAAATCTTATACAATATTAAATAAGCTTAAAATCAGCCTGACCTATCGTATTTTAGCTGTACAGTTTTGCTGTTTTACAAGTATTCAGTTGTTTAAAATTACTTTATTAGGTTAAAAATATGGTTAGTAATTTACACAAAAAAAATACAAAAATTAAACCATACTACTAAAAGAGATCTGTTAAAAATAGCAAAACAGTACTGTTAATACATTGCAAAAAAAAATTCTTTTTTTATAAACATAATTGAAGTTTTTAATAAAAAGTAAAATAGTAAGTAGTAGTAAGGACTTAAAACTGATACTCAAAACGCATCATCGTAATAAAATATGTGCATGAACAATCCAGTCTACACTTTGCAGGCACATTCACGACCCTAAATGAGAAAATTAAAAGTCAAATTCAAACCGCACACAAGCCAGTAAATACATAAGACTGTCACAACCTGTTCAGATTATGACTACAATAGTCAAAAAAAAAATAAAAGAAATCAAGACAAATAATTTTGTCAAAAAAGGTTTAATATACATGGGAAAGAAACAAATATGACAGAAAATGTGTTGTGTCAAAGATGTGATTTACAGAATTGATTCATTATAGAATTTGTATGAATTCACACTTCTGAATGGAAGTTGTTAGCTACAGCTTTACAAGCTCTGTACAACGGCATCAGATTATTCCTTTCAGAACTGTAGAATGAGTCTGACTGCCCTTATTTTTTTCCATCTAGTCCATTTCTGTTGCTTCAAGCTCTGTAAGAAACTTCTGGCACTTAGACATGAGGACATTAATGGCCTCAGTAACCAGGACATCGGGAGGGAGGATCCCTGTGGACTCAACTGAAACTGAAGAGAAAACAGGCAACATGCGATTATGCCATTGGTAAGTCAACACCAAATAAACACTATAGCTAATGCAATGCTCTTGGTTGCAAACGTACATATGAAATGATCCCGCACTCTGCCCAGTTTCACCAAGTTCTTCAAGTCATCATGGCGGAGAACTTCTCTGCTGCATGTGTCCAAACGACTGTTGACAACCTTTGCCAACTTCCTTCCTGAAATTCATCATTCCTGGGTCATAACTTATAATACAACAACAAAAGTACCGAATATCAAGATTATGTGGGGGGGGGGGGGGGGGGAGCTGTTCAAAATGACTGTCTTCATCAATGCATCATCATTGACTCACTTGATTTGTTCGGAAACACATTCATTCAGAAATAAAACACCACAGTGTTGCTCTGAGATTTTTTTCCCTTCCCTTTTTACTGGTCTGCGATATACGGTATATTTCTCAGTGTTATAACATGCATCACAAATCAGCAAAAAAAAAAGATTCTGAGATATTATTTTTAAAATATAGCTCATATTTAGCCCATGGTAATTTGGAAAACAGCAGTTGCTTGTTTGATACTATTTAACTATATTTTTAACATATTCAGGAGTATTTATGCTTTCATAGCTTGAATTATGGCTGCAAAATATTTCATTTCAACATTGATATTTCAATGTGCACACGCGCAATAATCATATCGCAGGATGTGTAATGTTAAGTTAATATGTTGGGACTATAGTTGACTAGCACAACAGATCAAAACACATGAGTTTTGTGGAGTCACTGCAAAATTTGACCATAATGGACTGAAAGCTTATCATATGCATATGTTTTTAAAGCCTGTATGTGACTTGAGGATTTCAGGAGTTTAAAACATTCGGACAGAAGAAATCTTAGCATTTGTAACTTTAATAAAAGTTTTATTGAATTATTTATACAATGAAACAATGATATTTAACATTTCATTATTCGATTTGTGTACCTGAATACTGTTAGACACCCCAGAAACCCATAAAGCACAGTTTATTTCACTTTTATCTTTGCTATATTGTATTTATATGTGCTTGTAAGGTGTTTATTATATTTTATCCATAAACAATCCCATACAGAATCATCCTGATCAATCCATATTAATAAATTCTTTTCGAAATTGAATTGCTATCACAATATATATCGCAGAAAAACTAAATATTGCAATGTCAGATTTTTTCCAATATCGTGCAGCCCTGGCTTGAATTATTTAAACTATGGACTTCCAAGATGTGTTTTTTGGAAAGTGAATGGCATGGCTTAAAACTATTTTTGTGGTAAATATCAAACTGCCCATAAAAACTATACTTTGGTCGTATCCCTACCGTTCACATTCTCCAGCTCAATAACTCCAGGTGAGAAGCAGCGCTTTAACCTCTCTGCTTGTTCTCCCTCAATGGTCTGCAATAATGTGATTTCAGGAAGGAGCCTGTAGCTTGCTGTGGCCACAGGAGAAAACTTGGCATGATCCTTACCTGTGAGGGGGAAAGAAGCTCTGCAGTTAATCTCACAATTCCAAAATAAACTTGGGACTGCATGTTGGAGTTCTATAATAACCAAGCCTTTATTAAAGAAATATAGATGATATATGCCTCTCTGGAAATCAAATGTCTATTTGGTCAGTAGCCTCTTATATTACTTACCTATTCCTTTGACACAGTGCATGACTATATCAAGTTCCTGCCCTGGTCGGACTTGTGCCAGGAGAATGTCCCCATGCACAGGGCCGATCTTGGCATCTGCAAACACATCGGCCTGGTTTCCAATTGGGAGCCATTTTATGTCACCTGAGTAGACTGAAACCAAACTCAAGAATTCAGTGACATACTGTAAACCGTGCAGTTCATATCTATTTAAATTGCATCTTTATTTGCTTTTCTGCTTAGCTTCAGTTGTGTTGCGTGGTTAATCTAAATAAAGAGATTACAGAATTTTTCAAATCACAAAGGCTGTGAATTAATTACATAAATATATGTATTGCATGTTTCAGATTTTAGCATTTTATTTCAAATAAAATGCTAAAATCTATAACTATTTTAATTTAAATAAATATTTGGTTTTGGACAGAATAAAAGCTTTTAAATTTTTTATTTAACATTTTCACAATTCAAATTTTACAATTGTGCTGGCAAATAAATGGTTTAGTACAATATTAATAATTTATTTTGCAATATTGCAACTAATGTTTATCAGTTTTATTTAGCAATTCCTACAATAAATATATAAATCATTATTACCTTATAGTCATAAATAGCTAAATGCCTGGCCAAATTGTGCAGCTTTACAAACTACATGCAGCAAAACTGGAGTTTGTTTTGTTTATAGTATTTTTTTATTACAATCTCATTCTATCAAATACCAAATTTTTTTTAATCACAAGTTGGACAGTCTTACTTGGCCGGAATAATGGCTTTACAGGTTTCAAAGATCACATGAATATGGGTGGGTTACGAGTTTTAAATTGGTTTTTATAAAGCATAGCAGTAAAATAATTCCTCCAAGCACCAGAGAGAGGGTGGATAATTGATCATGGAAAAACAAAATAAGACAAAAGCATAAACCTCAAGGGTAAAATTTAAATCTCAGATTTTGTCAATCTAAAAAAACTTTTTACTCATGTGATTGAGATATAGCTCCTTAGGATCTGAGGAGTCTTTAGGGGCTCTGGGATTCCTGGTGCATTTAACCTTCAATTGAAGTTGAATTGTGTCAATTTCTGTCCCTTCCTGGTCCTCTGAAAAACACATGCAAATCTCATTTTAAATATTATATTATCATATTTGTATATTTTATACATTTTTTGTATTATATTAACAGTGCTGGCATTTGTGGCATCATTACACAAACTTCCCTACAGGTTAAAACAAAGCAAAACATGCTTACAGAATGTTCTAACCTGAATTCCTGTACTCAAAAAGACGAGGGTCTGCTTTAACGGGCACAAGACCAAGCCTATGTGCTAAAATCTCATCCTGAATGATGGATGTGTTATTGTAAATGAAGACTTTTTCAATGGCCATTGTTGGGACCTAAGTTGTCAAACAAGTTGTCAAAAAACACAAGAGTTAAAACATTTATTCATTAAGCAGAGAGTGATGAATGTCATGTGTTGTAAAACAGCAGCTCATGATATTTATAATAAAGCAGACACTAGGAACATATCCTCAACAACATACCTCAGCCAGTAATATACGGCGAAAAGCATTGGCGATGGCAGCGTCTATGCCAATCATATCAAACTCCAGCATGTTTTCATCTGAACTAATTATATTAATCCTGAAATTCTGAAAGAGTTAAAAATACACCTTCTGCATCAGTCACATGTAAAATACCTGTTTAGCACATATACAATTTGCTAAAATCAAGGGACAGTGTATAATTTAAACACACACCTTTTTGAATTTTTCAAAGTCCCAAGTGTCATCATAACCAGGGTAATTTCCTGGATAATCTGTAGTATGGACCTGTAAATATTAAATACAGTTAATATTAGGTACATATGTAGCTTAACAGAATACACTCTAATACACAATACGTGAGATCACATAAATCCATTTACAATCACTGCGGTTACTACCCCTTACCGAAATTAACCATGGTTTAAAGTAAAAACAGAGAAAAAAGTTTTTTGTATTTAAACCATGGTAACCAAAAATTGACCATGCTTTTGCAACACTAACCTGGTTTAACCATGAAAATTTCATCAAAACTAAGTGTAAATGCTTTATAAACGCTTTATGCGACAAAAAGCAAAGGCTACTGCACTTACCACAATAAAAAAAACAGGGTTTATTTTTGTAAGGCACGGTACGAAGAAACCTTCATGACATGTGCATACAATATATATTTAGGAAACGTAATTTCATAATTAACAGCCTTTATCGACATAAACACAAAGTAAACACCGTGTAAATATCCTGCAGTGGGTACAACTTACATTTTTAACACCAAATTCGCCCAATATTACTCTGTTACGAATTTCATCCACGTTGCTCATAGGCGCCGCCATCTTTGCTGTCATGCTTCTTTTTCGCCGATAGAGGGTACAAAAGATCCATTCAAAAAGTCCATTCAAAATTAAACTTCAGTACTGTCCGTTTTATAAATGCTGTATTTAAAAAAGATAAACATATATGTATGCATTGCAAATGTATATAAAAAATAAAAAATAAAATAGGCCACTAATGTGTATTTTAAGGTTTTAGTTTGGGGCGTTGTTTACACCCTTCAACATAATGATAAAGGTCTAATTTCATCTGCACAAAGTATCTAAATATGCGAATGCAAAAAAATAAATAAAAAATAGTATCACTTTTGTTGGCTTGTGGTGGGATTTTTTGTTGTTGTTTTTTGTACTGCGAAGAAAAGCGTTATTATTAATTCTGTTCATAAAATTGCAGATATAGTTAAAAAATTTAGTTTAAAACTTTAAATAAATTAACCGTTTTTACACAAAACATTTAAATAAAAAACACAACTTAAAAAAAAAAAAAAAAAAAAAGAAATTTTAAAGTCGTTAATCTCTTGAATTTGACAAAACATTGTTATAGATGAGCGAACCATAGAGTGAAAACATTTTTTGAAGTTATTTTCGTATCAAATAAAACATTTTTATTTTTCAAGTGTTCCTTCCTTTTGGGGACTTTTATTTTATCCTCATTATACTCCGTCATCATCTGAGTATTGCGCGCACACCGTGAAGGTGCACAAGTGGATTGAAGTGTTTATTTCAAAACTTGTCGCTGGAATTAACTTTTCGCGATGCGTCTTGAATGAAATCGTCCAGCCACCCAGAC
Source organism: Danio jaintianensis (assembly GCA_903798115.1). NCBI lineage: Eukaryota > Metazoa > Chordata > Actinopteri > Cypriniformes > Danionidae > Danio > Danio jaintianensis. Next base: position 17,529,914 of record CAIGQV010003909.1, read on the forward strand.
CGACAGAGCGGGAAGGCATCTGTAGTTGTTCTCCTGCAGTTGTTTTAGGGTGCTCTATGGACGGAACTGTGGACAGAGCAGTTGAGGAGGAGCAGCAGGAGGAGGGATCCACGCGTGGTTCTGTTCGGTCAGGCGGAGAGGACGAGACCCGCGACACTCACGGGGCTCCCAAACTTACTTACTTACCTGACGACGAGGTACAGCACTAAATCAGCGAATGAGTCGAGTTTTCGCTCCAAAAACTAATTTTGAAAGCTGTTACTTATCGTAAATACAAAATAATTAAAGAATATATAGGGTTAGTGGTGTTTTCATTAGCATATAATACGTTATAGCGTCGTTAAGTATGTAAATATTTGTAACTTTTATACGTGTATATTTGTACTTCGACTTAATACTTAGATTTAAAAAAAAATGTATAAACTATAATTCACCTACAAATACTGTATATTTATATTGCAGTGTTTGTGTACACAGTTGAAGTCAGACACAGTTAGCCCTCCTGTTAAATTATTTAGCATTTTCCCCGAAACTGCTGTGTAACGGAAAGGAGGTTTTTAAATAACATTTCTGACCATATTAATAGTAATAATTTTTAAGAACTAAACTATATTGTCTTTGCCATGATGACAGTACATAATATTTTACTAGATATTTTGCAAGATACTAGTATTCAGCTTAAAGTGCAATTTAAATACTTAAATAGGTTCATTAGGGTAAGTAGGCTAGTTATTGTATAAAATAAATATATTTATAAATATATTTCAAAGTTGTCCTAAAACCAAGGTGTATTGAACGTTTTTGTTTTAGGACAACTTTGAAGAAATTCCACTTCAGATGTTAACTTTGTATATATGTGTGTGTGTGTGTAGGTTTAATATATATATATATATATATACTTATTCATTTTGCATCCATAAATCATATGTTATAAACAGAAATGTATTTTTTGTTTGTTATTAGCTTTTTATGTCTACTTTACACAAAACACATTTAATTTATATTTTATTCTAACTTGTCTTTTATGTTTTGTTTAAAGCCCTCCCTGCCACTTAGGGATTTCTATCCCTATATTCGCTGTGCCCTTTGCAATGGATTTTTCATTGATGCCACCACCATTACAGAGTGTCTTCACACTTGTAAGTCCACAATCTCGCAGTGTAGCAATATATATTTATTTTTGGCTGTGTAACCTGCGATTGAACTTTTCCCCCTTCACAGTTTGTAAGAGCTGCATTGTCAAGCACTTTTTCTACAGCAACAGGTGTCCGAACTGCTCTATTGTCGTACATCAGACACAACCACTCTACTGTATCAGGTAACTTTAAATTAGTTCATGTCATTTTGTTTTATCATTATTCTTGTTTAACTTTGCAGACTGTGTGTGTGTGTGTGTGTGTGTGTGTGTGTGTGTGTGTGTGTGTGTGTGTGTGTGTGTGTGTAGACTTGTTTACCAGTTTTATTTTATCACTTGAGATTTTGTCTGGTTGTTATGTCCCTTGTGTCTAATTACTGCTTGCTGGCAATAATAGCTTGGTCCTTTGGGATTCTTGTGTGCTTTAGTGTTTAATTACTGGTCATGTTTTAACATGGGAGTCAAATTTCATCCCCCTTTTTTGTAGGCCTGACAGACAATTACAAGACATTGTTTTCAAGATGGTTCCATATTTGGAAGAAGGTTCGTGTTTTAAAAATTTAACTTCACATTTTTTTGTCCCAGTTTGTGATGCGAGGTAATATGTGAAAAAACATTTGACAGAAACAATGGTGTATTTTTGCTCTTGCAGATGAAAGGTCACGAATATGTGCATTTTATAGACTGAGAGGGCTTGAAGTTCCTAAGCCAGGTTTGTTCATGTGATCTGTCTTAATTGTTTGAATATATATTAGATATGTATAGAATTGAATGTGCCTATGATGCAATGATTTTTCTCTTATTTTTCCCCAGTGGCAGCTCCGGCTACATACCCAGTGAAACTGTCTCAGAGACAGAAGAAAGACCTGCTGCCTCAGTCTGTTTTTACTATTCCCTCAGAGCTGGATGTGTCTCTAATGTTGGAGTTTGTGGGGTTAGTTATGTTGACTGTGGTTATGCACATGAGTTAAAGAAATTTTGGATTCTGCATCAAATTGAATTTACAAATTTGATATTATATGTACATAAAAAGCATATACAATGCATTTAAAATGTGTAATGTTTCAAATAATATTTTAAGTATTACACATACATACATATATAATGTCTATCGCATGAAAACAAAAAAAACATTATACCTTTATTTTTGTAATGCTTGAAAACCGATTTTTGTCTTTGAGCTAAATATAATTAGATTCCAGTTATTTTTTTAGACTGTTAAGGTGAAGCAAGAAATTGCATTTTGATGAAAGTTACGTTTTGTTTTTTTGTTGTTGTTTTTTTGGATTTAAATTAACAAATTAACCATTCATTAAGTAAATCTAGTACTTTCATTTTATTTCATGCTGAACTAAATCTTTCTGGATGCTATACATGTTGTGTTCACTAGATGGAGCTAAATTGTCAGAAATCAAGACTCAAAGCAGTGATTCTCAAACTGTTGGACTATTTGCCCCCTCACTGTCCAACACAGTGTTCGGCTAAGATATTTCCATTGGTATTTCAGCTGTAATTATGATTACACTTGTTTTTTTATGTAAAATACGAGTTTTAAATTTTTTGTGGTTTTAGTGATTCATTTTGTGATCACAATTGATTATAATCCATTTACAAGAACACGTTTTTGAATGGGGGATGATTATGTCTTGATTTGTGTATTAATAAGCATTAAAATTATCTTACTGTTTTAATAAATATCCCCCAGGTTGAGAACCACTGGCCATTATCTTTTCTCTTTTGTTATTTAAATTTATTTTTTGCACAATTGCAAATAGCCATCTTGTTTTTATTATTTTTAAGTTATCTTTTTTGTTTCATCTAACTTTTTTTTTTTTCATATATCTTTGATTTACAGAGCTGAGGAGGGTGTTGAGAACTATAAGGTAATGTTCATGTTTTTGTTTTGCTTTTAATACGAATGCCTCATTGCTGTATTTGTGTTAATGAACAGCTTAATAATTGTGTAGTATTGAGGTGAAATTGTAGTGTAAGCCTGACCGAATTCTCGTCTTTTAATACCCTGATTATATTTTCACCCTCAAGCCGCTTGAGAGGAAGTATGTGCGTGTGTCAGGGGAAGCCACTGTCCGTCACGTGGAGCTTTTTATCAGACGGAAGATGGAGCTGAGTCAGAACTGCAAGGTGATACAAATGTAGTTTTTCTCTTTAACTGTAATCTGACCCAGTGTTTTTGAACCCAACACTTATTTTGAACGGTCAATCACTTTTCTGTAGCACTGTGGTTAAGGTTTCAGTCATAAACAACTTGTTTTCATTAAACCAGTCACATAAATCCTGCATCAGACGGTCAGCGAAGTCAGAGGTCTGTAAAGATATTTATGGTTAAACCCCCCTAGCTGTGTCAGTCGCTCAATAATTCATACTGGCAGTACTGCAAAAATGAATCAGGCAGCAAAGATATGCTGAGTCATTTGATTAAAAACATTCTCTTCTGACTCCTTATCTGACTAAATTCAGCTATATCGTTTGCCGTCTTTAGCGTTTCCTCCATAAGGTCATCACGTTAATGTATGATTAAAGAAATGACGTTATTAGGATGTTTCTTTTCCCTCTCATCACTTCAGTGGCTTTCCGTCACACTTCACAATCCTGACACGTTGCCGTTTAATTAGTTTCCCCTCTAATCCCAAGTCTGGTTAAGGATTTGAGTCTGTGAAAAGAAGCCCAGCTCAGTCAAGCAAAGAAATGAGTGTCTGCGGTTGTGAATAACAGTGATTGTGTTTGAAAAGAAAATCCCGTGCTTTATTTATTTATAAAAAAAATTATTCACATTTAGTTATAGCTTCTCAAAGTATATCCCCGCTGTATATTTTGTACATTTAGTTTGTATTGTTATTTTTGAAGTTGCAGATTGGATTGTATTAGTAAAAAAAAAAGTTGCTTCCACTGGCCTAACTAATGTAAATGTCAAACATTAAGACAAGTAAACAGTCGGCAACAAAATATGAACAAAAATACAATTTAGCAATACTACAATACTAAATAACATGGATGCAGAAGAAAAAGGTTAAGTTTGTCACAATTCCTTATTTATGTTATAAAAGTTATGCAGTCAAGAGCAGTGAGTGATTTGTCATCTCTTGTTTGATTAAAAAAATGTTGACACTTTAAGACCCAGTGCACAGATCCATAACCAATTATTTACCAGGATACATTGACACAGTTTTACGTGTATTTGTCTGTTCAAACTCAAGAAGATGAGAAAAAGTACACAATTTAGATTTCCATATTATGAAAATCTTTTACATGCTTTCAGAAAATGGCATGCAGATATCTCGGTGAGTTGCACAACCAGATCTAACTGGCTATCTGGCAGATCTAACAGAGGCAATCTAACTTAAATGTTTAGTTCGGTTTGTTCATCATCATGTTTAGTGCAATGAAAATGTATCGTTGTTTGATACATTTTTGATACAAATGTGCCAGTAATAACAAATCTGTAAGCAAAGCTCTTGGAATTATTTAAAGTGTTTATGCTGTGAAAACTACACACACTTTTGAATACCCACGGTTTAGTTGATCATGATGAGTGCTAATTATCACAGTTGTGTAATCATCCACTTTCTTCTTCCATATGATGGATAAAACACAATGTTTCCAGGCAGTCCATTAAAAAATGAGATAGACGTCTTATGGAAATCTTGAAGAATTGAACCAGATCAGACAACAGCTTAAAAACATACTCGGCCAAATGATCTTAATGTACAAAACAGAAGTTGTCAAATTGAATATGTGAGATAATTTTACAAGCTAATATACAATTTTAAGCTTCCAATTTCTGCATTTTGAGAATGTGTTGTTGTTGTTGTTGGTTTTTTTTTTGGTTGCAATCTATGCTAATTGCAGTATTCCTGTAAGTGGCCACATGCAGAAGTGGTTAGTGAAAGCTGCTTGCATGTTATGAGGCTAACAGTCATATGTGGATTACTGGCTTAAGGTTTTTTCCTGGCCTCCAGGCACTTAGTGTTGATTAGCTAATACTGATTTGGCCCGGCGAGGAACACCTCATAGTGCTAGGGATGTCTACAGGGATAGAGGTGAAAGACAAGACACTGTGGTTGGTGTCCTTTTGCTATTGGAGCTCCAGGACAGCCGGCTGTGCCCTGCTCTACATACTAGACTCTAAAAATATGCACATTTTGGGAATAGACTCGGGATGTATTGTATGTGCATAAGGAGTGCATTTCCGTCTGGCATTTTAGGGTCACTGTGCAAAAGCAGTCCTCTAAAATGTTTGAATCCACTGGGATTCAAGCACAAACTTTTAATAGTAGTCTTTTCAAAATGAAGTATTAAATGTATATTATTGCTTATATTAGTTTATATATTTATATTTATGATAGTTGTTTTAATCTATATTGCAATACAGCAATAAAGCATTGTGCTAGTCATACTAGTAGGGAATGTGCTTCAAATTATGGTATTTATCAAAGAGATGTGTGCTATGATTGTTAAAAAGGTATCAGACTTAAAATGTTTGTATGACAAATGTAAATGAAAATCTAAACAGATATATAAAAAAAAAAAACATACTTGCATAATTCACATGAACAATCTGCTATGTTTTTCAGGTTGATGTTGTGTGTGGAGAGCATATTCTCGAACAATATCAGTCTTTGAGAGAAATTTATAACACCATGGGCAAAAATGCATTGCAGGTGGGTGTCTGATATAATATACACGTTATTATATATTATATACTTTTGCTTTTCATGTTTTGTTTTTTGTTTTGTCAGTGCCTTTTTTTGTAAATGCCTATAAAGAAGCCTCAAGGAGTCTTTGTGCTTATTCAGTAGCAGTGTCGCTGAGATGTTTTTATAGAGACACTGTCAGATGTAAGCTGTTAATAAGTGTGAACTCGGGTACCTTGCACAATTTGTGTCACCACTTCACACAGAATTACATTAGAGCCTTACCTGCAGCCTCAAGTGCTGCTGTTTCTCAAAATAGCATTGTGCAGTAGAAACTTGTTTAAAACCGGTAACCAACTGTCTCTTATTTTAAAAAAAAATGTTTTCTTAAAGAATTGATAAAATTAGACTGTTAGTTATTAAGAGAAAGAGACTGGATGGGAGCAGTGTTTTTGAGACACAATTGACCATATTTGGCAGTCTCTTGCTTTGTACTGTTGCGTCTAGCAATCACACTGTTTACAGATAAGATTTTAAATAACATCGTTTTTTGTTTTTTTTACAACCGCTCAGTGTTAAGGTTTTGAAAAAGTCACTAATGTTTACCAAGGATGCATTTAATAATCTAAAACAGTAATATTGTTCATTATTGTTGCAATTTAAAATTTAAGCAGCGATCAAATTTCATTGTCACAAATGTCACGCAAAGTCGCAATGTCACATGAACCTTTAGAAATTATTCTAGTATATTTATTTGCTGCTCAAGGCACATTTATTGTTGTTATAAACATTTGTGTTGTTAATTGTTGTGTATTGAATTAAAGTTTAAAATAAATTTTTAGTCACTTGCACACTGCAAAATATAAAACATTACCTTGGTCAATATTTAAAAATTCTTACTGACTGTATAGTTGTTTTAATCCTTACATTTCTTATTCTCCCTTTTAGGATGGCATGCTGGTTCTGCATTTTGGACTCGTTCTGCCCACTCAGTAAAGAGAGAATATACAAAAAGACAAACTACTGTGATAAATACAGTCTGCAGTAGTATTTTAAGGGCTAAAGTGAAATTTATCATACCACAGTGAACCTATGCATTGACTCTTTGTCTTCCTGGTTGCCTTCTGCTCAAAAAGATTAAGAACATTAACCTTCTTTCAACAAATGCATTAAGAAACATCAGCACTCATGATTTATTTCAAGCAAATACTGTTGTTTTTTTAACACTTTCCAAAGCTGTGAAGTTTCTGTAGATGCTCTTTTATATGTTTGCGTATGAACAACAGTCATTATTTCATGCCTTATCTCAGAGAATGTTGTTTTAGCATATCAGTTAAGGGTAAAATGCATTGTGCCTTTAGATCAGCAGACAAATAGTATGGTGGTGCTTTTGAAAAAAAAAAGTAACTGAAGTATCTGTACATTATTTGAATTATTAAATTCCTATGTGTTTTTATTCTGTGCAAGAACAAAGATGTTCACTAGGTTTATTGCCTTTGTCCCCTTGACTCTTCTAGAGATGTTTAATTGTTTCTGTTTGTTTTTCTTTGTTCATTTAAGATGGAAATGTTTGTACTGCTACCTTATACTTGCCATATTGTGTTCATTTCAGGGCCTTCGGTGAAAGAAAGTATTTTGAACTTGTAATTGTTTTTTTTAAACAGCTTTACAAATAAATGTAAATCTGTGCATGGCCAAACATCACATTGCATATAAATACAATGCAAATATTTTTTTTGTGAAATGTATCACACTGTGATTTTGATTTCAAATCAATAGGCTGATGTAACATTTGCTCAGAAAATAGTTCCAATCATCTCTCATTTTGTTAATTTCCAGTCTCCTGTAGGATATTTCTTGTTCAAAGCCATTATCGTGAATTAGTCTGGAGAGTCAGAGGCTCAGGGTGAATAGATGCTCCTCACTAACCCATGGGGATTGTTGAAAATGGTTTCCAAGGTAACCGCCTCAAACACCCTGCATAATTTCACCTGTCTGAATGCTTGGGACCACAGCCACAAATGAATATTACATTGCTTGTAATAAGTGGATATGGCAACACTTTAAAAGCGTTCTCTAAGAAACGGCATTTAAAAAATAAAAAAAACTACCTTTAGACAGTGGTTTATTTTAAATAACCAACCATAATAAGTCTGGGTATTACAATATTGCTAATAAGACCACATTTTTTATATTGCAATTTTGTGTGCAACAGAAAGAATCAAACAGGTTTTAAACAAGTATTGGTGAGTAAAAAAGGGCAGAATTTTCAGTTTTCTGTGAATTGTCCCTTTAACAAATACCATCCCGTGTGTTGGCTGTTAATATAATGTGTATTAATATAGTGTGGTTTATATTTTGCTCTTTTTAAGTATTTTAATTAGCGTGGATGTATTAAATTTAGTAAATGTCAGTAACCTTTATAAAATTACTTAAGATTATATTTCAAATAAATATTGTTCTTTCCAAATAATCCTGAAAAGATAATTTCATTGTTTTCACAAAACCTTTAATCAGTGCAACAGTTTCAACACTGATAATAACGCAAAATGTTTTGACTGTATTTAAATTACAGGAATAAATTACATTTTAGATTATAGAACATGGTGCCGCAGTGGGTAGCACAGTCACCTCACACAGCAAGAAGGTCGCTGGTTTGAGCCTCGGCTGGGTCAGTTGGCATTTCTGTGTGGAGTTTGCATGTTCTCTCTGTGTTCGCGTGGGTTACCTCCAGGTGCTCCGGTTTCCCCCACAAGTCCAAAGTCTTGCGCTATAGGTGAATTGGGTAAGCTAAATTGTCAGTAGTGTATGTGTGTAAATGAGTGTGTATGGATGTTTCCCAGTAATGGGTTGCAGCTGGAATGGCATCTGCTGTGTAAAACATGCTGGATAAGTTGGCGGTTCATTCTGCTGTGGCGACCCCAGATTAATAAAGGGACTAAGCCCAAAAGAAAATGAATGAATGAATTATAGAACATTGTAATATTGTAATTTATGGGATTAGTAAAACCATTGATATCGAGAGTGATCCATGAAAAAAGCAAAAACAATCATTTTAACGACTGACTTTATTGTGTTTAAGGCATATATGTGTTACAGTTAAATCAGTGGTTTGGTCCCTTATTTGTAATATGCCATGGCGCTTACCAACAAACATTCACTAATATTGTGAATTTATTCATAATCAGTTTTAAAGCTGGTTATATCTTAATCATTCCACCATACTGAGGCTCACATTTATAATCCTACATCATCAACGAGGCTAAAAACTCTCTGAAATTACATTTAAGAAACACACAGGCAATATTTGAGGCCTAAGTTGTTATCACCATAACAATATCTTAAACGTTTGATTTTATCCATTACCATAAACAACAAATGGCAGTTTTCCACTACAAACATTGATTACTGTGCCAAACACTCAAAAGACTGCTGGGAAAAATTGCTAGATTTTAAAACCCTAACTTTTTAGTTAGAATTAACATCAACAGTATCGCTCTTTTCTGCCTTTTTAATCCCAGCGGTCTCATCTGTGTTTTCCTCCCGCTTGGCTGCTGTCTTGGACTTGGGATGTCCCTCTTCCTCTTTTTCTTTTTTAGGATTGCGGGTTGTGGTGAAAGCAGATCGGCTCTGATACCCGTAAGTGATGCTGGGTGTGCTGGAGAAAGTCACTCCAGAACTAAAATGGGTTTCTTCACCTTCCAGTAGCTTCCTATGAGGATATCAACAAAGACTGGTCAGTTAAAGGATGTTACAAGTATGATAACTCTATTTTAGTGTGTCCAAGAGGACAACAACAGTCAGTTTAATATATGTGCATGCTGCAGTTTAGTTTTTTTCTACAGCAGAATGGATTCTGATAAGCTTTCAATGTTTTCACCCTTCATTAGTTATACTAACAATGTCGATTCTTTGTGCTGTTAAAGTTGTAATAGGTGGATTCTGCTATTTTATATTAATTCTGATTTTAAGAACTCTATTTGTTATTATTATTATATATCATTTTATCATATATTGTTATGATTATATTTATATATTTAGTTATCATTCTTAGTGTGAACTACTTATTCATTTTATTTCTCATGCTTTAATTAAATTGAGGTGCATGTAATGTCTTGGGGTCAAATACGAAACATCTTATTTTCATGGTTGAATTAAATGCAAGCAAAGAGAAGAGAATCAAAGGATCTTCATTCAGCTTAACAGATTTCTGTTATTTCATTTCTGTAAAAATGAAATAACACTTATTCAGACGTACTTATTAAAATATATGAAATATTAAGCTATTGTACAAAAAGTCTTGCAGATGTTTAGAAACCAATTTCAGATAAATAGTAATGTTCTAGTGGTTTGAAAGTTGGTGACAAAGTATAAATATTTAAAACTACAATATATTATTATTAGCTGTACTGTGATCCTTAAATATTATTTTAATTTGCAATTAAATGATTCTTGTCCTAAATATGCTTGACAAGATTTTTTGTTATATACATTTTTTAATTGTCAAAAAAATATGTATGTATGGATTAATTTTTAAAAAACTATATCACATTTTTATTGTTTTGATGCTTGAAAACCCCTTTCGTTTTTGAACAGTATGACTGATTACTCAGTGCTTTACCTGTATGCTGCAATTTCAATGTCTAATGCCATCTTGACGTTCAAAAGATCTTGATACTCTCGGAGGTGACGGGCCATTTCACTCTTAGTATTTCGAAGTTCAAGGTCCAACTGACCAATTGTTTCCTGGTTAATGGATAAAAAAAACACACATTAGCCTTAATGTTAAAGACTTGCAAAAAGAAAAAATCATTTTTGCATTCACATGTACACTGATTAATTAGCTCTGCACCTAAATTAGGCTGTCCTGTAAAAGCTGATGTGAACATTTATCTCTTGGCCTTGACCAGCCGTCTCGACGCAAAATTCCGAAACACTAATCTCATTTACACGGCCACTTCTTTCACTCTTAAGAGATCAAAGGTCATAGATCAATATAGACATGTCTGGATACTTTATATGGCGACATATTAAACTTTCACATACATAAAGTGTAATATATTTTAAATATATTATGTACATTAAAATAAACACATACTGAAATTATCTTTCAGGGTTCTGCCACCAAGTGAAAATGACCTTGCATAAACCTCCCTTGCAAAATCCTCTTTAAGAGACTGTTCTTAGTGGCATTAACCTCGGCCACCTCTCTGCGATTAGTTCAGCACCATGGACAGAACTCCCGGCTTGTTGACAGGGAAGTTCAAGCAGATTCATCCACGACCTGTGCTGTAATTTGTCCCAAAGTATTTTTAACATCTTTACAGTTCTTCTATAATTATCAGACTTACATTTTTCATGAGCTGCAATAGGATGATTACATTAAATATTTATATATTTTAGCTTCTCTGTCACATCAAAGGATCATTTGAATAAACTAATGAAGTCAAGAAAAGGTGATTAACAAAACATTGTATTAATAATAGTTCATGTAAACATTTAATGATAAAAATACAAAGATATATGGACATGTTTTTTTTTTATATTTGTATTCTATTAATGATGATAATTATGATTTATCTTAAATTAAATGTTAATTATTGCATGCTTACCTGCAGAGTGAAATAAAATTTTACATTTGTATTATAATATAAAACACGGCTATTTGAATAAACTATGCTAGATAGGCTGACCAACTGATTGATAGATAGATAGATAGATAGATAGATAGATAGATAGATAGATAGAT
>CAIGQV010003909.1:17549925-17613009 GCA_903798115.1 Danio jaintianensis
TATAAAAATATTGCATTTTTGAATTGTGATAACATTAAAATATTACTGTTGTGGCTTGGTGAACATAAGACATCTTTTAGAAACTAACAAGGATACTAAATATTATAATATTTTAACCCTTGTGTGCTGTTGGGGATGTTTTCATCAACTCTGGGGTGATTTTGATTATTAATTTGGTGACTACTTTCTCTGTGTTTCAGCAAATGGAAGGATTTTTTATGACAAATTTTATATTGACACATATTTTGGAAAAATGCTTTGAAAGAATTCAACAAACTCTGGGCAAATTTACTACCCTTCTGTTATGTTAGTGTCTGTTTTTGTCCGATTGACTTCCATTATAACAACATTTTTTGATTCAGCATTCTTGATTGTTGGTGGTTTTCCCTCTTAGGAAGAGGTCAAATTAGCTATTTTTACTGTTGATCAACAGTTGCAGTGCAAGAAAGCTTAGTTTCTGGCTTTTATTTGGAGTATAGTGTGTTTGTGAGTGCGTAAGAGAGACCTTTGCACACTTACCTGAGAAAATCTGAGAAAATCAAAAAAAGCACCTCAGCTCTCAGAACATAGTAAGTGTATTTACTCTATGCACGCACACTACAATTAGTTGTTTTACACCATAGAACTCCGTATAAAAGTGTGATTTTTTTTTAACAGGCTATCTTAAGGGTTAATGGTGCCAACTGATGATCAACAGTAAAAATTATATTTTTTACTTCTTCCCAACAGGGAAAACCACCAACAATCAAGAATGCATGATTATATCGTGTCATGGCTTTGCAATCAAAAAATATCGTTGTAATGGAAGTCAATGAAGTCAAAAACAGCCACTAACATAAGGAAAGGGTAGTAAATTTGAACAATACACAAGGGATAAACATGTATTCACATCCTTCATGTGCTATATTGATCACTCTCAGATAACCTAGTCTCTGTTTTCCTTAATGTTAATAGTGTACAAGTCTCCAGAGTATGAGTCTCTTGGCTTTGATCTGACTGTGGAACGACTTGTTTCCATTGGTTACCCGCAAGAGCTGCTAAACTTTGTCTATGACCCTGCTTTTCCCACAAGGTGATTTTTAAAAGTCGTTTTTCAACATTTTTCAATACAATAAAACTTGCATATTTTGATCCACACAAATCCTGTTTATCTTTCAGAGGCTTGGTGTTCGATACAACGTATGGAAATCTGCTGAAAGTAGATGCATATGGAAACATTCTTGTGTGCGCTCATGGTTTTAACTTCCTGCGTGGGTGAGTCAGCACTAGCATTTAGGAGCAACCGATGACCTGGTTATTTAAACATGGTGTTTTTGTGTCCTTGTTCCATATTTAGTATTTGTTTATCTTAGTAACAAGAGACAAAATATTTCCATCAAAGTAAATAATGTACTTTGTCTTGGCCACACTTCCCGCAAAGGTCATAATTAGTCTATTTTTCATTTTCATGTTGTTTTTAGTCCAGAGATAAGAGAGCTGTACCCAAACAAGTTCATCCAGCGTGGAGATACAGAGCGATTCTACATCCTCAACACACTCTTTAACCTCCCAGGTCGAAATCTTATATCAACTAATATTTATATTAAAAAAAACCAAAAAAAACATAAAATCTGTAGTTTGTGTAAGCTAACATGAAATGTGGTTTATTAGAGACATACCTCTTTGCCTGCCTGGTGGACTTCTTCACTAGTTGCTCGAGATACACAAGGTCTGTTTTTTCTGCTCTTATTTGATAACCCCTGTTACTATTCTGATATAAAATTATAGTAAGATTTGTGTTTTATATGTCCTTTTATTTACACCTCCACAGTTGTGAGATGGGCTTTAAAGATGGAGATCTTTTCATGTCTTTCAAGAGCATGTTTCAGGATGTCAGAGATGCTGTGGATTGGGTCCATTTTAAGGTAAGGGCCATTTTTAAATGTCAACGTATTTGATTTTTTTAATAGAACTGCACTTTATGTAAATTTTAAACTGTGGATAACCTCTTCTGTGTGACATTTCAGGGCTCACTAAAGGAGAAAACGGTGGAAAACCTAGAGAAATATGTGGTGAAAGATGTAAGCCAGTCCGATTGTTGTGAAGAGCTGGGCTATATTCCAAAAAGCAAGGATTGCATCAAATATAAAATATACAATTTCAATTAATTTATCCTAAATGGGTTCCTGGGAGTAGGTTTAGCTACCTCAGAGTATGATTACTCTAAATATACAAGACCTTTTCAACAGAATACCGTACCCCAATGTCCCCAAGCTGGTTATGTTCAGAGCTTAAGTTGCAATGACTGCTTGCATACATTGAAAGTTACCTCATGTTTTAGAACCAAAGGTGTAGGTTATCTTAATCTCTTATGTCACATAACCTGCTTTCAAGAATACCCCCCAGTATTTTTATGTTACATTTTTACATGTTTATTAAAAAGGAATTACAATTTATAGTTTACAGACACAAGTATTTTTATATGTTTTCATATCTTTTGTCTTTTCTTAATCTAGGCCAAATTACCATTGCTTCTAAGTCGAATGAATGAAGTTGCCAAAGTGTTCCTTGTTACCAACAGTGACTACAAGTACACAGATGTGAGTTTTTCTCAATGAGAGATCTGACAAATCTCAAATGACATCATTTAAGACCTGACAAAATCTGTTGGATTTTCATTAGAGAACATACGTAAGATACATGCGTATTTTTGAACACGTAAAGCTCTTGTGTAAAACACATTTTTAATATATTTTAATGTATTAATTATGCTTTTTTTAATGCATTGTATATTACCACATTTATTATCGAATCCATCATCTTTATGTTTAGGTTAATTGTATTTAAACAACCCCTATTAAATGTAACAAGAAATCTGTATGTTATTATATTTTGGCTACACTTATTTGTGAAAATATTGTTAAATACATTGAAAATACCTTCATAAATTAATTCATTTTACATTAAGACTTCAAATAAAGTGTTGTTTTAATTTCCTATCTTTCTTTTTCAGAAAATCATGACATACTTGTTTGATTTTCCACATGGTCCAAAAGTAAGTAACCGTTCTTCAGTAACATTATTTTGTGTATATATGTTACACAATCATACTGGTAGTACCTTTTTTTCATTACCAATAAAAATGTTCAGTGAGAAAGGACAGCACACATTTCACATGTAATTTTTGTAGAGAACCAGCACTCGTAGAGAAACACCCTGAGGAATAATTTGCCATTTATGATTTATCTGTAACACCATCAGCTTTTTTTTTAAATTTAAAAACAAATATTTGGGAAAAGAGATCAAATAAAAGACGGGGATTATCAGGGGCCATATAAGAACCTTTATTTTACTGCAGGTTTATCACATTCACAGACAGTGATAGACTGAATCTATTATTTCTTTATTGCAGGTGGGTTCTCCTCATCGACCCTGGCAGTCCTACTTTGATCTTATTCTGGTGGATGCCAGGAAGCCAATGTTTTTTGGGGAGGGCACAGTTTTGAGACAAGTGGACACGGTAAGCCTGAAAGACTCACAAGAGTAGCTTTCAGAAAAAAAAGATTATTGATGAAGCAATATTTCTGTTCTGTAGACCACTGGGAGATTGAAGATTGGGACATATACAGGCCCCTTGCAGCATGGCATAGTATATTCTGGTGGTATGTAAAAATATTTATGCCATTTTTTTGATTTATTTAACAATTGTCGTCTGAACTGCCTGATAGAATGTTTTTTTCCTCCTCAGGTTCATCAGACATAGTTTGTGATCTGCTGGGAGCAAAAGGAAAGGACATCCTGTACATCGGTGACCACATCTTTGGAGATATCCTGAAGTCTAAGAAACGTCAGGGCTGGAGAACGTTCCTGGTGATTCCTGAGCTGGCTCAGGAGCTGCACGTTTGGACCGACAAAAGCAGTGAGTCTGTGAACGTGTTGTGTTGTGGCAATTTCTGGCAAATAGACTCTCACTGATCAAGAGGCAAAATCTTACAAAATAACTTTTTATAAAGATTTTGTTATGTGAAAAGAATAGGTTAAAATGTTTTACAGCAACACAGGTTGCCAGAGTGTGACAAAGACTAGAGAGCTGCCTTGGCCTTATATCTGTTTTTCACTTATCTGCAAGGTTACGGGCTAATCTTCCACATTTCTCAAGATTGTAAAAAGCATTTCATTGCGTCGCCACCCTTGAGTTTTGTGTACCTCACAGCGTTCCTGAGCCTGATGATTCTGAGAAAATGTCGAAACTGAGAAATGGAAACAGAATTGTAGAAATCTATAATCTATCTATAATATTTACATTTAAACATTTTTATTCTCTATGGAAATACTTCTTAAAATCACTTAAATGTAACACTGCGCTATTGCTTTAATATTTTCAAAGTCATAAATATGCTAATTATTCCCCACTTTCATTCAATGAATTAATGTTTTAACAGTTATTACTGTTTTGAATCTGTCAGTAAATTTATTAATATATATATATTAATTACAAGTGCTCCCCTCATAATCACTAAAAAGCTCTTACAAAAAAAGCTTCTTGTCATTCATTAAATGAGTGCAGGCTTTCAGTCACTTCACTGGCACAGAAGACACATAATTGATGAAATTAACACTGATCAAAAATAGTTCACAGAAGACACATAATTGACGAAATTAACACTGATCAAAAATAGTTCACAGATAATTGCAAATTTAAATGGCTCAAAAACAATATTTCTGTTATGGTTACACTTGAATTGGTTGCAAAATAGATCTATACAATAAAACATATGAAGTGATACAACCCATAGTTCTACCTAGCTTAAATGTAGAACGTTACCTGAGAGAGTATGAGAGAGAGAAAGAAAGCAAGCAGGGACCAGAGAAAAATTAAGAACAAGAGCTAGGGAGAGAGAGAGAGCAATAGTTTGAATGTTCTTTTATCTCTTCCTTGACCATGTGACCAAATCGGTAAGGCATTCAAAGTGACCAATCAGCAGTTTAGAGCTTCCCCAAGGTGTCACAACTTGCAAACCCCCAATGTAAACACATCTCAGCATGCAGGCCCTGATCTTATCAGCCCTTCTGTGCCTTTTAGAATTTCAAATCCCCCTTTTGGAAAGAAAGACGTGAAGACGTTTGCAATAAAAACAAATGCTTTTGAGCATGTTCAGCCTTTCAATATTTACAGTAGTGCTCTCTTTTCTACACCACATATAAATGCACAAATCTGGTTTGTCTTTAAGTATATTAACAACACCAGACAGACATGTAAACAATGCCAAAAGCTTTATTTTCATTTTTATTTTTGCTCTATGTGGCCTACAGGCACAGAAGATCATGTCCATGAAACATAGATAGAGATAGTTGACTGTGTTCTCTTTTTCTTTGCAGGCCTGTTTGAGGAACTACAGAGTCTGGATATTTTCCTGGCAGAGCTCTACAAGTAGGTATCATCTATGAACTCTTGCTCAGATGTTTGCTCTGCCAGCATGCAGTGCCAGTTTGTGCTCACAGTCATGCACTCGTGTACCCGGAAAAGGACACGTCGCTCCCTCTCTGCCGTCTACAGCCATTTGACATCCAGATAAAGGGGTGCACATTCTTTTCTATTTTAAGACTGACGGTTCAAAGCTTGTGTTACATTTAACTCGTTCATTACTGTTCTCACGGAACGCACAATTCTGTATTTCGTTTGGTTTTTCTTTTCTACATATGTTGTTTTTTTGTCCACAGGCATTTGGACAGCAGCAGCAATGAGAGACCTGATATTAGCTCTCTTCAGAGGAGGATTAAGGTAATTTTATTGGTACTAAGGAAAGCGGTACACTGTACACTGAGAATCATGTCATGTAACTGTAGTCAATAAAAGGGAAAAAAAGAAAACATGTAAAGGGCAGGAGGAAACCCTTCAGCTGTAAAATAAATACTTAACTACTTTGTAGAGTGAACATATGCATCAAATTTTAAATTGACAGATCTTCAGTGAGTCCTGTATTTAATGATGCTAATAATTTTTTTTTTTTTAGGAAAATTGAGCAGAAAGTGAAACTCTTTCAAGGTTTTGAATGTTCTCTTTTGTTCACCAAGACTGTGTTTATTTGATCAAATTAAACAGAGCATTATAGTGTAAACATTTACAGTTTAAAGTAAGATTTATTTATTTTAAACATTTGAAAATGCTATTTATTTCTATGATGGCAAAACCAAATGTTCAGTATTATTCTATAAAGTTCTGATAACAATGAGCTATTTTTCAGATAATGAGAATTGGTTCAAGTAACAAATTGTTTCCATGTGCTGTGATTGAACATCAGGGTTATTTTGATAAAATATTAATTTATGAATCCTTCTAAACATGTCTGAAAACATGGCACTTTTTGTTCTTTTGTGCAAAATTTTTGAATACATTTATTAGATTTTTATAGAAAGTTCAAAAGAACAGCACCTATTTAAAATATCAATTTTGAAAACATTTAAAAATGGAAACTTTTTTTTTACTGCATCTTTTGATCTATTTAATGCATACTTGTAGAAATAAAAACAATTGCTCTTACTGCAACTCTTACTGTCCCCAAACTTTTGACCATATTAGTTTCAGTCCAGAAGAGAGAAATCACTTTATTTAAACTCACTATCATGTGCTGTTTCTGTATCTCTCCAATTTGCTCAGAAAGTGACCCATGACATGGACATGTGCTATGGCATGATGGGAAGTCTGTTCCGCAGCGGCTCTCGTCAGACGCTGTTTGCATCTCAAGTGATGCGTTACGCTGACCTGTACGCGGCGTCCTTCATCAATCTCCTATATTATCCATTTAGCTACCTGTTCAGAGCTGCACACGTCCTGGTAAGTAAGCTCAACAAAAATTCAAGTTTTTTCAAGTTGTACTAACAAACTTACCGCACACCAAAAAAAACACATTTAAGTACCATTCTCAAATGTGGGCATAACTGACATTCTGCTCATTTAATGTGTTACTCACTCACTGGCAGAAATGTTGGGTTGTCAGGTATGTAACAATTTCCATTGACGGAAATGATAAAATATTAATCTTGTATCCATGAGAAAGAAACACACAACACCCACAGCACATTATGAAAGTAGCCCAAAAAACACAATCTGCAACTTCATATTTTTTCCCCCAACTGCATTTTTAAAGGCTGATACACACCAAGCCAATGGCAAACAACTAGCGTTGACAAACCCAACTGTGTTGTTGGCTCGCATCTGGTTCTTTCTGGACCAAAAAGCTGCCTGTGAACACACCAAATGTACGAAAGCTGACTGAAACGTAAAAAAGCCGACCGAAACGTTCTGCACCTGAATGGGAGGATGTGTTTTTCTGTGTCCGCTGAGGGCAGTATCTCTTTTCTCACTCACAACTGAAGAACAAGGCAGAATTCTGTACCATTATCACAATAATTGACACTCAACATAGAGGGATTTGCTCCTGCAAATATGTCTGATAATCTAACAATCCATATTGTTTGCAAATATTTGAGAAATGTAACAAAATTACAGCAGGCCTGTATGTGTGTTGCTTCTTGATTTGCATTGTTTACTTGCTACATCACTTCACTATGTGGAACACACCAGACTGATGCTGACCAATAGGCCGGCTAAGCTCAACGGGTATGTCCCGGCCTTAAAAGAGACTAATTGAGTGGGAAAACCCTGACCAGACCCTGGCAACACTGCTCAACATTGATATTTTAAACTGTGACTGTCCTGAGTCATACTTTACATTTTATCTCAACGACTTTTGCTGAGCTGTGATATAAACAAAACACTATTTACCTTATTCTTCACATAAGAGCGGGCGCTGCCATTGGAACGTTATTAGCTCGAGGCTTCCTGTCTCATTCACTTTCATTAATTTTAAGCTGTAAAAAAACAGTTCATTATGCTGCTTGATGTTGCAAACTGATATTTTCTAATTATATTATTGTTGGTTTTATGTATAGTCTTAAACACATTTGTTTGTAGAGCAAGTAATTTGACCGTTTTCTGCCGTTTGTTTTTCCAAGTCACTTCTCCCATAGGCAACTGAATTGGAAGTTCTAAATCAATCTCAAAAACAAGCTTCTTACTTCAGCATTGCAGAATAAGGTCAATGGGCAGTTTTTTAGGGGGAGGGGCAACTCTGTATGCCCCGCCCTCTTTTCATGTTTCAGTTAAAATTACGTCATACATCAGGACACTTAAGGGGAACTCAAACGAACTGTTTTTATCTGTGGTTTGCTTTACAAACAGATGCCTCACGAGTCCACCGTGGAGCACACTCACGTGGACATCAATGACACCGAGTCCCCCATGGCCACCCGCAACCGGCACGCCATAGACTTCAGAGAGCACGAGTGCAAGAGACACCAGCTGACCCGCTCCATCAGCGAAATCAACCCTCCGCACCTCTTCCCTCAGACGCCTCAGGAGATCACACACTGCCACGATGAGGATGATGACGAGGAGGAGGAGGAAGAAGAAGAGGAATAAACACACGACTGCTGATCTTACAGATGCATCTAGTGTTTAAACAAGTATGATCCCTGCATTCACACACAGCCATATATTTTGTAAAGCTGCAAAGAGAGAATGTTTATTTCTTGCGGAAAATATTTTAGAGTTTGATGAGAGGATGAAGCTAAAATGTTTCCTTTCTATTTTTGAACGGAAACAAAAGAACAGATATGTGAATTATTTGCATGATGTCGAGGGAACATTTAAGAGTTACGAGGTACATCGCCGACTTGAGCTTAAGTAAATAGCATGAATACTTCTTTTTTTGGCTCTGTGATGTATGTAGATTGCTTTCAAACTCCATATAGCATGCTGTGAAATGATACCAACTGTACAGCTTGCTTGTTATCCGTTTGACTGCCTGTTCAAGCGATGTAACATCGCCATCTACTTTTCAAAACTGGTATTATTATAAAAATATACTGAAATTATTCTTTTCGGACGGAAAAATGCACCTTTTCAGGATACTAAAAA
The DNA here is from genome assembly GCA_903798115.1 of Danio jaintianensis. Classification (NCBI taxonomy): domain Eukaryota; kingdom Metazoa; phylum Chordata; class Actinopteri; order Cypriniformes; family Danionidae; genus Danio; species Danio jaintianensis. The sequence continues at coordinate 17,558,885 of CAIGQV010003909.1, forward strand.
CAGTTTGAAAGAGTCTTATGCACTCGCCCTGATCACTGTGTTAATATTAGACTGAGAATCTAGAGCTTAGATTCATTACCTACTATTTTTATGTCCACTGACCTACAGTTACTGCAGCCAGATATATTTAAACATCTTTTTTTGTTGTTTATATTAGCATAACTGTTAAGTTTCTGGCAGAGGGAGGTAATTTAGGAAGAAAAAAGCTGGTCTGAAAGAATTGTGGGTACCAGTGGATCAACATGAAGCTTTCCATCAAACACGCGGTTATTATGAACATTTGTAACTCCGTTAAAATCTTTGTTTTTGGCTGACATGGTGCTTTTTAGCATCAGAATTTTTGTTGTTGTTGTTTTAAATCAAAAGGGAATTTATGATGGGTCCATGTTGGTTTGTAATACTGTACCATGTGAACTCATATAAATGTAAAACTGTACTGGTTTATTTTGAACAGTATTTGGACTGAACTCCTGGATTATTTCAATCTAAGTCATCTTGCCAATGTAAAATGTGAATGCATTCATTTAACCAAAGACTGTTATCTCTGTCCCTCTTTTAAATTCACAGATGCTGTTGATTTATTGATTTCGAGACTGTATTGTGTAATGTATTTTTTTAAAATCCTTTTCAATGTTTAATTTAGGCTTTTCCAAATCTGCTGTGGGATATATGTGATCTGTCATCTGTATGTTTTATTGTTTTGAAATCTCTGGATATTTTTGAGCCCTGTTTTAAAACCGTTTCCTTGTACTGTTTTTTATGAATTTGATTCAATTTATTTGTGTGTCTGTAGAATTTACAGAAACTGTCATGACAGACAGTTGTGGGAGGATCAGACTATACTGTACTTTTTAGTGTAGAATTAAATCAGTATGCTTTCAAATGTGATGTCATTTAAACATTTTTGTTTGGCATTGTTGAGTTGCTTTTCGGTGCTGTAGGTTGTTGCATATGAAGAGAATAAAGTTCCTGTCATGCAGCTCCACCTTGTGGTCATTCACCAATAACTGTTATATTTTGCACCTTTAAAAAAACAAAAAGTAATATCTTTGTATTGTGTTTAATATCGAGATTAAATGCGTGTCATTAAGAATTAAGCTATGAAAGATAGTAAAAACAGTTATTCTTTAATTTTATAACTTTATTAAAATTCTAACCAATATTTTAACTGTTTTTCCTTGCAGAGTATGGTGTTAGCGACAAGAAAATTGTGGGTTCATTTCCTAGCAAACTGAACATGCATGATAAAAATATATGGCCAATGCAAGAAAAAGAAGTCTAGAATTAACTGTACACCTGTTAGTGGGTGTTTCTGTAGGTACATGTCTGTCAAATACATGTATGGAAATACCTTCCAAAGTAAAATAACAAAATGATACAAAGCAAACTGATACATTAAAATAATAATAATACATTTGTGCTGGCTGCTGCGTCAAAATGTTATATGTGGGTAAAAAAAAATATTATGCAAGTGTGGACACGTGCAGGTATTTCTAATAATGCTAAATGAAAAGGTTGGACAATTTTTAGAAAAACAGGATAACCAATATTTTGAGAATTCAAAAAGTAAAATAGCTGAACTTTATAAACAGTTGCTACCGAGTTCACTTGCATATTAAAATCTGCCATTTTCTGTTTTATAACATTTTAGTCAATATTATTAATAAATTCATTTAAAAAAAAAAGTTAATTTGCATAATTTTTTGAAGAATTTATTTGCAGTTGAATTATGTGCATAATGTACATTAAACACATTTGTCTGCATCAAATAAAATTTACAAGTGTTTTTTTATACTCATGGAAAGCATATTACATGCAAATGTATTTCAATGTTTCAAATAACTTGAATTATTGTATGAAATATGGATGAAATTCAGTGTAAAAAAAATCACCTGTAAATTTTAACCTATATTTAACATAGCACAAGTATTCATAATACATTATAAATTAATTTAGTATGATTATTATTAAATATAATATTAAGACGGTACTCTAATCCTTAAAATTATGATTTTGCCTGTATAAACTAGTACACAAAAAAGCTGTATTACAGTTTTCTTGTTTTGATGCTTAAAAACCCAATATCATCAATGATAAATAAATAAAAAAATAAATTGCAACATCTCAGCCAGTCAAAGTTGTCAAACAGTTTTAATATAGCAATTTCCATCTGCATCATATATATATATATATATATATATATATATATATATATATATATTATATATATATATATAATCTGATATAGCATTGTCTGGTTTATAGTATGTAAGCATACAATAGTTCTCTCTGATTTATGACTGTACAGTATCTCTACACATTCAAGATTGAAAATAGCAGCAGTGTATGACAGACTCAAACCGCATGTTAGAGCACCACATTTTTAAAGACGTCTTCCTCGTTTCTAAGGCAGGCGATCCAACATGAAAACACTGATCGGATCTTTAGGACATCACCGAATGCTGAAGTGAAATGACTAACACAGTGTGGAAAAACTGGAATACGCAGTCAACGTGACGAGAACAGGAATGCTGCTGACCGAAGTCTTTGTTAATACTAAAAAAAAATAATCCCTATATTTCACATCTCAAGCCATTTTAAACTGCAGTAAATTAGTCTACCAAACATACTCTACCTCTCAGCCTCTTTTTAAATTCGGCTAGTTTACTTGTTCGGATATTTCGTTCTACCTGTGAGCACATTAATTGGTCATGATTGTCCCTGCATAGCTGTTGCACTATTGCACTGAGAGGTTGCTACATAAACACTTGAGACGTGAATGTTCTGATATCCAGCGGCGATTACGCTTCTGACTGAAGCACCTCAGGAGGTTTTGATATTAAACAATAATAATAATAATATACAAACAAAATAGTCAGCGGATAAAAACATCAGCCAGAGAATCGTTCCCCTTTTGTATCAAGAGCGCTAATGTAATCTTGGCATCATAAACCCAAAATAAATATATTATTAAAATCGTTACATGTAGCTCTTTTTACCACACCAAAACGTTGGGTCTCATTCACTATAACTGCGTGGACTTGAGAACTTACGTATTCAGAAGTGCTCGCACATTAATTTGTCATCCCTGCTGAAAAAAGAACAGCTTAAATAAGCATGGTTTTAGAGGGGTTTTGGCCATTTCCAGCCTGGTCTTAGCTGGTCAGGCTGGGAAATGACCAGCTAAAACCAGCTTGACCAGCCAGGTTTAAGCTGGACATAGCTGGGCTTCCAGACTGACCAGCTAAGAACTGGAAATGGCCAAAACCAGCCAACCAGCTTTTTCTGTTTTTTTCACCAGGGGTATTATTAGTAAATTTGAAGTATTCAAAAAAAGAGTGGGCGCACTTATTAATAATTTGCATAAATATGTCCAAGCTACCTTTACATTTCCACATCACTCTCATTCCAGCAGGCACTTTGATGTCAAAAGGATGTAAAAAATTCAAATGCCATTTGGCTATATATATGGTCAAAATGCCATCGAATTGACATCTAACATCGAAGTGAAATCGAACAAAAAGCACGTCAAAAATCTTGTCATCAATTTTTGATGAAATTGACATCTAATATTGATGTAATGCATATAATAAAGACGTCAAAAATTGATTAAAGGATCTGTCTTGTAATTAACTTTGGACGCGTTTTGACTCCAATGTTAGATGTCACTTTGATGTAGTTTTGACATCAATGTTTGTTTACATCTTGCACTGTAGGGATACAAAATTCTATGTTCATTTGGAATTGAAGCTTTTATGTTAATAAAACGATTCTTATATTATAATACTGTTTGTTTTGTTATTTTGGTGGTCAAAAGGGGATCAGTGTGTGGATGTAAGATGGACATCAAGGTTTTGACATCAAATTGATTTGTGTTATTGATATATTTTTTTTCTAGGTGACAGTTGGGATAAGTATGGAAGGCAATCAGAGCCAAAAGTCTTAAAACTTCTGAACTTTCAGTTAATCATGTTAAGGCAGTCATTTTGAACCTGTTTCTTTAGTGTGCGTATACACAGTTTGAGCATGCAATTTTTTTGGAAGGCGATAAAATGTCTTATATTTGCATATGTACGTTTGCATATGATATTTTTCAAAACAAAAAGTTTGCATACTTACAAAAAACAAAATATTATTTCATCACAGCCACAATAGCGAATGAAATGGCAGTATTTAAGACTATATATCCATATGCGGCATGATTGTACATTGGGATATATGAATTAGAAATCATCAACTCAAAACAACAAACTGTCTATATGTACCTAAGAAATGTTCAAAATCACCAACTTATCATGGTCACTGAATTTCTCATAGGAATGTACAATAAAGAAAAGTTTTTGGTGAATTAAAATTATCAGTGAAAACATTCGTATGCAGTTTTCATGGACAAATTTGTGCGTACGCACACTCAGTGAATAAGACCCATTAAGTCCCTACACAAATATATTTTTTTCTAAAAATAACAAACAATAAGATAAAAGAGCAAATACGGAATCTGAAGATGAGATATAAGTTACGGTGTAAGTTCCTGAAACAGCCCTCAACATGTTTCATTGAGGTCCTAAATGCAGCTAACAACTATCAGAAGAAAGGTAGTTGTGACGTACAAAATGCTTCTTTTAAAAATGAATAGTTACATGATTACAACAAAAAAATGTATCGTTAATAAAGAGTGGTCCGACGTACATAAAAATGGAACCAGTCATGACACGAATACTCTAATCACCTTAAAATAGGTGACGCTGTACCTCAGCACAATCAGGATTGACATAAAAAAAATCTCTCTCTCCCTATATATATATATATATATATATATATATATATATATATATATAGTTGAAAAAGGCCCTCGTATGTAAACACGTTTGATTTCTTTGTACTGCGATGGCTGTACGTTGCACATCTGGGCAGAAGAAATCTCTGAAATCATTGTTGGTGTTATTTGGCACAGTTCAGACAAACGCCATTTTGCCAGCTTATGCGTTTCCAAGGCTGCTGTTTTTTTGTATAAGGACAATTATTTGCTCATTATTTGCCAAATGTCTTTGGTCATGAGGTCTTTAGTTTCCGAAAAAAATAAAACGTGGTTACTGATCTCCATCCCCTGATCTTTCATCTGTGGCTTCTTCTGCTCAGGCTTCCTGGGTGGAATGGAAGATTTCAGAGAGCTCTGTGTGGCCTGGGCCCCTAAAGGGCCTTGTTGTTTACAGTAACCAAGCGCTGTCTAAAGGCACCATTATTTCTTTGTCCTTCTGTTTTCGTGTCTGCTCGAGGTGTGGCGTGGGTCGTCTCCTTGCTCCTTCGTAGTGTGTATTTCAAGTGTGTCCGTCCACGATCGAGTGAGCGAGCGAGCGAGAATGATTTGGTGGTCCCTGACTGATCCGCTGCCTACAAAAGGTGTTAGGGTCATTAGTGCATGCATTGTGGGATGTGTGGCCCTTCACGCTGTACGTTCCCTTTTGAATTGTAGCGTGATGAGAGAACTCGTATGAAGCTGCCCAGTACCTCTCGCTCACTCTGTGGAAAGAGGCACCTCTCTTTCTCTCTCTGCGGAGGGTGCTTAAATTGCCCCGTCGTTGTGGGCAGTGTGGTTGGGTTTGTGTGAGTTGGTGGTCAAAAGAGTGGCCGATTCTTCCAGTGGTCCGTCCTGGTGCTCGGTGAAGGTCAGTTCGATCTTGGTGAACTCACTGTCTGTGGACTGAGGTGTTTTGTCCATGCGAGACGCCATCAGGGCATTCTGGTATTGCTGGCGGGTCACCTGAAAAATTGAGAATCAGAATCGATAAGCTGTTTTGAATATTTTAGTGCTTTTAAAAAAGTTAACTCTGGGTCATTCTTCTTGCTTTAAAAGGAACATTACACTTTTTTGTAATGTAATGGGGGGGGGATTGGAATTTTGATAATTTTCCTATTTAAAGCTTGACTATTTTGTAGTTACATTGTGTGCTATGACCAACAGAAGTGTCAAGCTTTAAATAGGAAAATTATCAAAACAAGATGCTAATGGTCTAATCCGATTCAATGATTCATGCTAAGCTAAGCTAATAGTGCTCCTGCCAGACAGGGAGAATGGCTGAACGGATTCAAAAATGGTAAAACTCAAATGTTTAACTGTAGGGGGGTTGTAAAATGAGCCGATTTCCTATTTCCGAAAAAAAGTGGAGTGTTCCTTTAAGTGTTTCTGCTCATTTATACTGCTCAATTTTTTAATCATCTGCACTAAAAAACTAAAAGTACCATTTAGACTAAAATGAAAGCTCCCTGATGACCCTGGCTTTGTATACAAAATGTAAAAAATAAAAACATGACTCTCAGTTTTCAGACCCCTTCACAGCAGGAACAATAACTACTATGATAACAATATATATACTGATAACATTTAGAAAGATTTTTGTAACTATATTGTTAAAAAAACAGCACACCCTACAACTATAATGATTTCGGCAGAGCTTTACTTTCACAACAATAAAAAGACTGGAAGCCCTACAGAATGTATACTGCTTTAAAGAGGTAAAGAATTTAAACTGTCAAAACTGCAACGTGATGTGATTTATTATTATCTGTACAGTTAGTCTTTTTGGTACAAACATCCCTTTAGGCACAAGAGTACATGGTCGTGTAATTTATGATGCACAAAGATGACATTCTAGGCCTGAAGAACATTCAGCAATTACATGCTTTTCAAACAAACAGTATGAGTTCAGGGGCTGGATTCACCAAACATTAAGAAGAAATTCTTCAAAATTCATATTTTCTAAGAGGAATATATTGCATTACAAAAAAAAAATCTTCTTAGGAACAGTCTTATATTTTTACAGAAGAATTCAAATTCTTGAAAATAATGTTCTTAAAATTAATCTTTAATAACTTGGGTAAAAAAAAAACTAACAACTTGCAAACTAGTTGTAGATCCCCAAAGGGTAAGATTTTTATTAAAATTATTGTTTTTTAAAACCTTAAACAAAACAAAATTATAAAATCTATATAATATAAAACTGTACCTACTAAAATATTTGATATATTTAAACTATCATACTTTCCCTATTAAATGTTCCAGATGGAAATACTACAGGTTGTCGACAGGGAGAAAAAGCTACAGACCCTCTTGCCAAATAACTAGTGTACTATTTCCTGCCAGTTAATTATCATTTGATGGGAAATGTTGTTAAACGAGCACCTCCAACACATTCAAATAAAACCTGACCGGGACGCGACTGCTGCTTTTAGAGAATACAATTAATTAATGCAATCATTAAAAAAATCTAATGATAATGAATTTGTTGTAGCTATACTTTTATTTTATTCATAAGAAATAATATGACATACTTAAAAAGGACAGTTCCCCCAATAATAAAAATGTACACAGTATTTACTCACCCTCAGTGGTTACAAACCTTTCCGAGTTTCTATTTTGTGTGTGTTTTGAGTGTTCTGGTTATTATTTGAACACAAAAGAAGACATTCTGAAGACTTTTCGTCTGACATCCATAGTAGGAAAAAAAGTACTATGGGAGTCAATAGCTACTGGTTTCCAACATTCTTCAAAATATTTTCTTTTGTAGACAACAGAAGGAAGACACTCAAAGGTTTTAAACAAGTGGAGAGTGAGTAAATGAGGATTTACATTTTTGAATGCACTATCCCTTTAAGAAAAAGGATAGGAATTTCTTTTTAAGAAATGCACTTAAATGTGCACAATTTTGATATTTGAAAGCCCCAAAATAACCCAACAAGACCTCGCCCCTTCTTGATATCTCTGCTGTAGTTACTAGACACACCCCACACAGCTGATTGGCTGTAAGTGCGATTTTGGGACTCAGTCTGGTCAAAAGTGTTTTTCAAATATTGCTTAGTGCACCTTAGAAATTTCCCAAAAATGTAAATTTACTCACTATTTACTCTCCCTCAAGTGGTTATAAATCTTTAAGTTTCTGTCTTCTGTTGAAAAAAGATTGTGCGATAGTACGTTTTTCCTAAAAAAACGCACAATGGAAGGCAATGATTCCAACATTCTTCAAATTATTTTCCTTTGTTTTCAACAGAAGACAGAAACCCAAACAGGTTTGAAAGAAGTAAAAGGTGAGTAAATGATGACAGAATTTGTACTTTTTAGAGAACTATCCCTTTAAGAAAAAAGAAGATTTTTGTAAACTGTGAGCAGCGTTCAGACCTTGATGTAGAGCAGGTCAGAGACGGCTTTCACTGAATAGTCCGGCACATAGACCTGCAGGAAGGAGTTGAGCTGGTTGTTGCTGTTGCCCAGTGTTGGAGTCACGGCCTCCATTCGGTCACTTCTGTTCAGGGAGTCTGAGTGGTTGAGCCCAAACGGCCTTGGAGGTGACTTATTTTCTGTGTAGCAAATAAAGGGTGACATGCAGGTCAGTGGCTGCTGTGACAATGAGCAAAGTGTCAATAATCAATAAACAAAGCTTAATGTTGCTCGTCTTTGATGTCGCATTCATTTTTCCATTCCGTTTTGGATGCCCTCTCAGTTTATCTTGAATCGTGCTGTGAAATGCTGGTGTGTTTAGACACTAAAGTTGTGGTTATTTTAATCCAAATACGACTTAGAACATCCTTTAAATTTAAAAAAAAAAAAAAAAACATTAGCCGTTGACTTCTAGCTTTCCTTTTGTTTCGATGATAAATCTATAGGTACAATCCACCCGCTTTTTGCATGTTTTTAGCTTTTGTCAGAGAGTGACATAATTAAGATTAGAACATCTGCTTAATAACTTAATGCGTAATGCGAGGTGAAGAGTTTTTAATCAAAATAAGATTAGGTTCTCCACTTCTTAAAGAAACAGTTCAAAGGGTGTCTGTGGGGAAGCCGTACAGCAGTCATTACGCTGGAATGTATATAATCCCAGGGTCAGATGTCTAACCGGGTGGATTTTTTTTCAATTAAGAAAAATATACACAAACAATTTGCTTTAAGAACATTTGTTTTTGAATAAGTGACAGTGTACACTAATGTTCAGGACAAGTTTGTAACTTTGTTTTGTTTTTAGATTTTATGTTTCCACCGTGTACACATGAAATATATGTTGACCAGTAGGAAGACAAAAAGATTCATTACAGGATTTGTTTTATTTAACATCAATCATGTGCTGTGTGTGTGTGTGCGTGCGTGTGTGTGTGTGTATATATAAATAGACATATTGGCAAAAGCTAACGTAGAGCAATGTGGATGTAAAGCATACATTTAAACCAAAAACTAACATTACAGAGCTGGACTTTGTTGAATTCCATGAAAACAGAAGCCAACAAAAACACACCTAATGAGCCACTAAATGTCACTGTTATGCTGCAACATAAAGTAAGTCTAGGTGCATTTGAGCATTGTACTACTCTGAGAAAATACAAAAAAGAAAAAAAAAAAGTTTTATCAACAATTTATCTGTCATTATCTTATTGGCTCCCATTCCCATTATCAGGTCATTTCCTTTCTCTGTAAAAAATAAAATAAAATAAAAATCTTCCATTCAAAATTTTAGATTTTGATGTAAAAATAAAAACAGCATCAGGCGTTCAAAGGAAGGAGTGATGGGGGAAGAAACAATTATGGTACCTGGAGATCCTGCCAGTGATTCTGCCCTGCTGACCACGAAGGTTCGAGACAAGGAGAGAGGAACTGGAAAGCAAGAGGAAGGAAAACAAAGAGAGAGAAGGCAAAAGGAAATCATGGCGAGGAAAATATGATTTATGCAGAATTCCTCCAGGAAACAAAACAGCAATCATTTACATAATGTGATTGATTAAAGGAAGAAGAGTCAGAAGCATGCATGCTTTAAAAAATCAGAGAGAAAAGAGTGTCATGCATAATTTGGTAGAAAGACTTATGCCGAGTTCACACTGATTTTCATGATTATTAAAGTTGTGGGATAACAGTTGTTTTCATACTGCATGGCTATTTGGGGTAGAATTGAGTTGCTGCTGTGTCACATTGCACAATGGATCGGCAACAGGAGTGCGTGACTTCAATATAAGACGAATTGCCTGACACAACTCTGTCTGGTCCACAAAGAAATAACAGAAGAAGACACGTTTGTTCTTGCGTGAGACTAGAACTGGTAGCCTGTTGCAGTACAGCTCAGACCAAACATCAGAAAAACATGGGTGCTCCTGCCAAAGTTCGACCAAACTTTCCTCCATCTCTTGCGTCCAAATGAACTGAGAAGAAGCCTTTCTCAGAACCTGAGCCATGTTTCCTGATATTATGGACTATATATCCTTCCCAAACTCCCTGTATTCCTGTCTTTTGGCCTCTCATTGGCTGTAGGTCATTGTCAATGTGTTTTCAGTCAGAACTCTTTTCACACAGCAGGATTTGGAATCACAGACAGATGCAGATATTTATTTATAGCATGTGAAATATTTCCAGATATCTTGCATGGCAAACGTTGGTGATTTTCTCTGATTGCATCTTTGATAATTCACACTGTGTGACCACATTTGTCGACAATTTCACAAAACCTGCTGAGTGTAAATCGGGGCTTAAATCGTACAGTGTGAATTTGGCATTATATAAACCAAGAAAGGAATGTACACACTTTAGAAATCAAATAATCTTTTTTAAAGGGGTCCTATTATGCCCCGTTTATATATTTTTTAGAATTCTCAGGAGTTTCAGCTCAAAATAATTGAGGTATCTTCAAGTATAGCAGGCTGTATAGCCATTTTTTGTGTTTGTCTATTTATATGCAAATAAGATGCTGCTCACTGGAGCCTTTACAGTTCATGTGTTTTAAAATCATTTGGTTTATGAGCAACATTATGCAACAAAGTAAGCTGAACACACAAAAACCATGACAGGACCCCTTAAATGACTAAGCAGATCACCATTTCCTTGACATTTTTATAAAAACAATTACATAATTTGATTAAATGCCTGAAATCTGAGAGTGTGTAATGAGCGAGACCTGGTGAGGAGGTTAAAGACAGCACTCCATAATAAGAGAAGGCACCAGCTTCAAACTTCATTCCCTCCTTTCCAGCCTCGACCTCCACCTTTCCCTGTGGATCAACAGAAATAGGGTTATTATTAGACAATCATTGGTTGCATCCTAAACTTTGGTTGCATCCTAAACTGCATACTTCGATACTATATAGTACATAAAAAAAAAAGTATGTGAGCCGAATTCATAGTATCCGAAAAACAGTATGTGAAAAGTACCCGGATGACCTACTAGTTCCGGCGAGATTCTGAAGTGCTACGCTATCCCATGATGCCAACCCGAGAGAATTCATGAATGGGAGTGAAGCGTCGCAACTGACGTGAGTAGGTCATGTGATAATGACAAATGGAGGATGCAGTACATCTGAATTCCATTCATACTACTCATATTCATACCATATAGAACATACTTTTCTAACGATCATGAAGTAAATTCAAATTCAAATGCAGTACATACTCGAGTAGTAGGCGATTTTGGAAGCAGCTGACAAAGTTCAAACCGACAAAGCAAGTGACTAGGGCTGCACAATATTAGAAAAATCTGACATTGTGATGTTTTGTTTTTCAGCAATATCTATTGTGATATGAATACAATTTCACCAGATGGGTTCTTCGTCAGAATTGAGGTACAGAAATTGAATAATCAAATGTAAAATAGCACTGCATGGACTTTATTGTATAAATAATTCACTCACTATCTTTCGGCTTAGTGCCTGTTTTATCAGGGGTCGCCACAGCGGAATGAACCGCCAATAAATAATATGTATTAAAGTTACAAATGATATACATTCTTGTGGCTGAATGCTTTAAACTCTCTTGACATGCTCATAGAGTCACAGGCCTTAAAACATATGGAAATGATAAATTTTTGCTCCATTATGGTAAAATATCATCAATGACTCTACAGATCTCATCTTCTGAAATGTGGCTCCATAATCACGACTTTACATTGTAGATCCTGCAATGTGACTATTGCAGGTGCACATATATTTCCAATGACTTTTCATGAATAAACCACCCTATAGGAATTTTGGGTTTTTTTGCACAAATATACTGTGGGATTGGCAGAAAGACATGATTTGGAAGGCAACCAATCATTAAAAATATCTTTTGACAAAAGAAAACGTGAACTTATAAAATGCATCCTAGGTAGGAACCTCACTAAGATTAGGAACAAAGCTCTGCCATTAATTTTGTCTGACAGCTTGGAGATTCCAATCCCTTGAAGGTCATGACTTTGTGTTCATAGCTTGAGGTCAGCAAATACTGTGACCTTAACTAATAACAGCGGATTCATTTCTGACCTGCAGAATGAGAATGAAGTAATCCACAGGCTTGTTGCGGTGAAAGAGGTAGTGCTCTGACATTTTCTTGTCCTTGTCATCGTATTTGAGCTCCTGGATGACGTTAGGATGTTTCAACAAGCGCAAGAGGATTTTCTCAGACATTTGAGCTGCACTAAAAGACTCAACCTCTGTGGACAGAAGGGAAAAAAACAGGACTGATTTATGAGTTTGTGATAGTTTTTCTTATTATGAATGCGGGGACACATGTAGTTACATGCTGGACATCAGTACCAGTTGCCAGGAAACGCAGTGTGGCCAGAAGAAGCTGCGGTGATATTTTCACCCTCAACTCATTATCTGTAGGTTTGAAAGCAGAGAAGTCCTGTTTCTTCTCCCGGTGAGCGATCTTCTTTTTCGTCTTGTTGTCAGCTTTTATTGGGAACACAAAAAGTAGATAATTAGATGGCTTCACTAGTAACAAGGTTTTGTTTTTTGTTAATAAGTCTGCCTGTCTGTGTGAATGGATGACAAAGTCTCACACACTCAACCACATGTGAAGTTTTTCAGAATTTGCAGTCTCAGTATTGTACAGTATATGAGGACTTGAACATATGAACTTCATTTCCAGAGCTGCTCTGACAATCACTTCACTTGTTTTTCACTGTTTCACTTTAGAAAAACTACCATCAAGTGTCAAAATTAATGACTGGTGTAACTTATATTGAAAATATTGAAGATTTTGTTTTTTAAACATTTATTCAAGATTTTCAAGCTTTTCACCCAAGTTTTAATTTAAATAGTTCTGTTGTGCAGCATCTTATTTGACTTAAGAATTAATGAATCAATCAATCAATCATTAAACAACCAATCATACATGTTTGTTGTCAATTTATGGTTTCATTTTCTTGTGTGCAATAGTAAAACACAGAATCCATTAATGAATAAATTTATTAAGCGTAGCTTACTGTTTTTGTACTTTAATTTTGAATAAACAAATTATGTTTACATTCACTCGTAAAGGAATATCATTGACATAAATGTTTAATACTGTAATATTTTGCCCACATAGCTCAGGCCTATGACATGTATGAATGTCCATGATAAAAAAAAGAAATAAAAAGAAAAGAAATCTAGTTTAAAACACGTGTGGAAAGTTTTTGGAACAATTTGGTTTTGAATATATACATTTTATGCCTTTTTTAACTTAAAAAATGGAAAAAATATATGTGGTGTAACCAACAAGTAATTTACATTAAATCAAATATGAGGGTAGACATCTGAGTATTTCTGATATGGTTTTAAATATTATCTATAATACATATTAAATTATTATATATAATACATACAAAATATTTATCTTTTTACATATCATGAAATATTAATTAATAAATATAATGTTTAGGGAATCACATCACTTGCTTAGTGTAAAAAAACAACAACAAATGTGATATTTTAAAAGACTTGGAATTTATTAAAATCAAATAAAAAAGTAAATGATACTCACTGTATAAGTCTGTCTCATCTAGAATCTCAGATTTGATTATTTCCTCAATGACGTCCTCTAACGTAACGATGCCCAACACTTCATAGAACGGGTCTCCCTCTCCTTCATTATTCACTCTTTGGACAATGGCCAGATGGGATTTACCTGCCAGGACAAAAACCAAACCCAGTCAGGCAACGAGGTTACACAACGTCTATCTTCAGAGCATATCGAACATGGTGGTCTTCCTGAACCCTCAACATCCATAAATGCGCTAAAACCCACAGTATCCCACATCTGTTGGTTTATGATTAAAATAAGTCACACGTGCTTATCAAAATCTCTGAGAACATTATTATTTGACAATTGTGAACATTGCTCTTGGAGATCCATTGCATTTTCTTAGCAAATCTCTCATGGTTCCACATCTGTTTTCCCAGGACCTCCTCGATAAGCTGCTTAAAAAAAAAATTCTGCCCAGCACTGTCAACCAAAACGTTAAAGAAAATTCTTTTCCTGTTTCTCAGCTAGAGATCATTTAAAAGGAATTTTTCCGGAGCCAGAGCTAATATTAGATCTGAAATGAAGTTTCCACTCCACTTGGGCGATGCTCTCACCGGCGTGACACTGTAGCAATCCATTATGTAGGGTGTTCGTCTAAAAATTTTTTTCCATAAATATCAGTTTATACCAACAAAAAAAAGAAAAGAAAAGAAAAAAAGAGACCAGTATGACTTTTAAAACAGCAAGAATATGAGATTGTTTTGTAAACAAAAAAGCGCGTTAAACAGCCCTTCTTTGTTGCAGTCTAATCTGAGCTGGGCTTCAGAGGCCGCCCACAACTCTCACCCCTGATCTATCTGATCTTAAGAGAGTTTTAGACAGTCCGTCTTCAACACTTGAACCAAATAAATGATCTTTCATCAGTTCAGACCAGTTACAGCCAACTAAGAAACAAGTAGCTTCTACATCCAAAGAACCTAGAGAAGAAGAGCCATTGTTTCCGGTTTCCAAGAAATGCCCACACAGAGTCCCAGAAACTTTAACAGCAAATAATACAACATCTGACTATTTAATTTTGATCATTCTTATTTGAAATTCTGAAGTGTATTCAAATGGCATGATTTTCTTTAATAATTATATGTTTTGCAGATAACATTTAGATATTAATGAAGCAGAATTTGCTGACTTTTATCTCAGTATGTTGATGTACTTCAAACTGAAACTGAATATTATTGAGTAGGGGGTGGAGATTTTTGCGCATCATTCCCTCATAGCAAACTAACGGTAAGAGGGGCGTGGTTAAGGAAATTGTGCATCAAGTCATCAAACTGATGTCAACAGAGAAGGATGGCCACTCCAAACACGGAACCAAAAGGACTTTGACTGAAGATTACCAAAAAAAATTCAGTGGATTGACATTGCACAGATTAATTGTTCACCTAAAGAATAACAATGTGCGCTAGCCAAATCTACATTGTCAATTTTGTTTTCAGAGACTTTAATGTTGAAAATGGTTATGACTTAAAATTTGCAATAAGTATTGAAAACATTATAAACACTGTCTATTTTGATCAGTTTAAAGGAGCTACCCTTAGAACTCAGAAGCCTTTGTTATTAGCAACACCAACAGCTTATTGCACACATATCATACAAAAAAACTCAATGTACTGTCTGAAAATACATGACTGTCTTGGGGAAATAAAACGGATGTCTAAATAATTAACAAACACCTAAATGCCCTTCACACTGCTGAGAGCAGCATTTAGATGAATATTTAAATATGTGCTCAAAATGATATGGATACACTCTAAAAAATGCTGGGTTGTTGTAACTCAACGTGGGGTTTGTCCATGTTTGACCCTATGTTAGGTTACAACAACCCAGCATTTTTTAGAGTGAGTGTTTGTACAAACTCCAGTTATTAAAATTACAGTTTTCATTTTAAACTACAAAATATAGACCATATACTGTAGATCTGGCTACTTTAAATTATTCCCAGTTCTTTGCATGACACATTGACGTTACAGTTAAGAATGACTCTTAAACCATTTTCCTGAGCATTATAAGCATTCACTTCATGCTTCATATATATATATAGCCACTTTTACACATCCTTACTAAAAAAAAAAAAGTATTATTTTCTTTAAACTGAAGTATATACATGTAGTCATGAAGCATCCGATTCTCCCACAGTTCACATGACCTCTGGCGTGTGAGAATAACACACTTCCTTTCTATGCTTGTGACACGACTGTCCATCATAAAACATTCCAAGCATAAAACACCCCAAGATGGACTGATAGAACTTTTTGGACAGCACTTGGTGACTCCAAATGAACACATGGTTTCTAGACAGCACACAAAGACACATTTTGTACATTCCCACCTTATTTATGGAATGAGCTTTTTCCTTCGATATTTTCCATAATGGAATTTCCCTATAAATAGTTGGTGGGACTGTGGGTGGCACATCTGTGATGCTTCACTGGAACATCTTACAAATATCACAGGCACTTATCAAGAAAACTGGCCTTTTTTTTTTTTTTTTTTTTTAAAGAGTTTTTCTTTCAAAATAAAATGACTGTAGGTTCCCAAGGAATAGTCTTGCATCAGTCTTGAGAATATTTCATCCCGGAAATGGAAATTTTAGTTCAATAAATTTAGCGTTTGCCTATTCAAATCACAAAAGCATGTTGGTATGGTGGTCTAATTATATTATAGGGTCTACATGTAAAAAAAACAATTATGTATTTATGTATTAATGAACTTGTTTTATTGTCAATGTGTGAACAGATTGTGATGAAACCATACAAAAGACATTTTTAAAGGGAACTCAGGATGAGATAAAGACATATAAAGACATATTTAAAGACATATTCATCTAGGTGTCATGGTGGCGCAGTGGGTAATGGACTAACCCTTTTGGACTAACCCAAAGTTGTTGTTTTTTTTTTCTTTTAATTGAAACTTTTTAACCCAATGGCTGGGTTTGTCCATATTTAACCCAACAACCCATCACTTTTTAGAGAGTAGGCTAGTGCTGTATATTAAAATATTAAAATGTTTAGATTTCTAAATTTATTTATACCCTGATCTTTTCCTGCCATGGAACATCGTCCTGTATCAGTTTACTGCTCAGTTGTAACTGTAACAACAATACATAAATCCTAAAAGCGCCTTTACTGGAAACAAGTGGTTTCATCTTGTTTACAACAGGATTTATGTTTAAGTCTGCCAAATGCGCCTTGTTTTGTCAACATAAACATCAATTAACCCTGTGAATTCCTAACCCTGCTTACAGGATTACACATTCCAACTCCACAACATTTGGAATGCAAATACCTCTCATTCCTAAGAAGAGTCATTTTATAAGGCTACAGAAGCCAAGTGATAAAAAGCCACAATCAAACCCGTTTACATAATAAACGGCAATGGAAAAATGAAAGAAAAAATAATGATAATAAAAAAAGTCAAAACCCATGAGAGGAACCTAGATTAAGAATATTAATTATACATACAATAGAAATAGATCATTAACGATTGCCCTCTGACACATCAAGTGACAACATGCTTTCACCATAACAGGAGATCACTACTTTTCTGTTGAGTAAACATGCTTTTGAAAGGTATGCCGTGTCTCAACAAAGACACAGAGAGAAAAAGCTTATGTGGGTGATATGAAGTCCTTTACATGGGAGATGTGGGGGGCTTCTAAGACAGGCTTTGTTGATGGACTCAAGCTCCACACTGTACTACACATACCTCAATTGTTGCCCAAATCTGTTTAAGTCCATTTCCTGTCGAGCCACAATTTGTGGAATGTCGGGTCACAGTCAAAATACGGTCCGCATCCAGAACTGAATGACAGCATGTTTTAAAATTACACCAATGTATGACCACCAAAAATGTGCCCTTATTGAAACTACGTAGTATGACTAAATCTTAACACATTCTTCTGCTGATATCCTGACCCACTAATGTCGCTGTTTAGAATTTATGGCAGAAAATAATTCAGTGCTTCAGACATCATGTTTTGATTGCCCAGAGAAGTGAGAGAAATCTACAGTGATTACTCGGTGGGAAGGAATGGTTCTCTAAAGAGCAATCATAAAACAGCTTTACAGGATGAGATGTTGTGAAAGAAATGCTTAGGTTAGATGTAAACATATGTATGTAGAGGATATGGCCTTTGTGTGAACTCTGCTCCACAGATCAATGTTGTATCTGTGTTGGAGAGAGGTTTGAATTACTGTAGGCATGCAGAGTTTAATTCACTCCTCTTGAACGGACTTCATTGAATCGCACACCTCAGAGGGAACAGATGTTCTTGTCAACAGGTAGCATCTTTATATAAAAGCAATAATAATGATACTTACTAGTTCAAGCTAAGCAATTTAACCTAAAATGTTTTCTGTTTTCTTTGTATATGCTACTTCAGAACACTGTTAAAAACTTTACAAAGCCACAGACTGCTATAATAAATTTAAAATGCTGAACAGATTATGATTTTTTTAAGTTAAAAAAGTTTTTTTTTTTTTTCAAATTTAATTCTGCCGTGCCTCCATATATCGTCATGACAATGAAACAAACTACATAAACACAAAACAAAAACTATACAAACAGAAAAATATTGCGAAAGTCTTTTCTGTAAAACCTTGGTTTTATTTTAGTAAAGGTGTAATCGTGTGTTTTTTGGTTGCACTGATTACAATTTGTGTACTATACAATAAACTATACAATAGTAATATACTAGTGAGTTTTACTATAAATACCATGGTTGAATTATAGTCAGTAAAGCATAATTATTGATTTGTGGTTTAATGAATTCATTAACTAATCCCATGGTTTCATTATTTGGTAACACTTTAGAAAAATGTTGTATTAGGTTAAAGTATTTACTAACATTAACAACATGTTTATTACAGTAACGAAAATAAAGTTGCGCATTGTTAGCTCATGATAATTCACAGTCCATTAACTAATGTTAACAAGTACGAATTTGGACTTTGAACTATGATCAATGCTTTACAAGTATTGTTTAGAATTAGTTCATGCAAGTAAATACATTAACTAACATTAACTAATGAAACGGGCGTCATGGTGGCGCAGTGGGTAGCACAATCGCCTCACAGCAAGAAGGTCGCTGGTTTGAGCCTCGGCTGGGTCAGTTGGCATTTCTGTGTGGAGTTTGCATGTTCTCCCCATGTTCGCGTGAGTTTCCTCCGGGTGCCAAAGACATGTGGTATAGGTGAATTGGTTAAGCTAAATTGTCAGTATTGTGTATGTGTGTGAATGAGTGTGTATGGATGTTTCCCAGTGATGGGTTGCAGCTGGAAGGGCATCCGCTGCATAAAACATATGATGGATAAGTTGGCGGTTCATTCCGCTGTGGCGACCCCAGATTAATAAAAGGACTAAGCCGAAAAGAAAACGAATGAATGAATGAATAACTAATGAAACCTTATTGCAAAGTGTGATCCAATTAATTCAGCAAGTGATAAAAGATGTAACTTTAAAAACTTTGAAAAAGTTCCAACAGAATGTTTTCATAGTAATGTCATAAAAAAATACAACCTTTTTTGTGAACAGTTCTTAAAATAACCTTTTTTCTTTTTAACAAGAATATATTTAGAATCTAAAAAAAGAGTGGAGAATCTTTTCAGTGTGAAACCTCTTCTGTGGATTGGAAATGATGCCAATAAGAAACTTTGTTTTTAAGAGTCTACACATCTACTCCTTGAATACACTTTTATTACTATCTGAATTCAACAGGTAATTAAAGTGTAGCTTTAAAATGCCAATGCAGTTGTAAACATCTTTACCTTTTTTAAACTCCTCCAGCATAGCATCCAGCTTTGTATCATTGAAGACAAAATGCAGAGGGTGGCTGTAGAACTTGGTGATGGTTTTCAGCGGCGTGCAGTCATCCGGATCCACAAAGGCCAAGTCCTTGACAAACAGCAAGTCCACAATGTGACATCTCTCACCTTCATATACAGGTATACGAGTGTAGCCACTCTCCATGATCTCAGACATGGTGGTGAAGTCCAGTATGGCATCACCAGCGATCATGAAGCAGTCTCGCAAAGGCGTCATGACATCCTCCACGGTTTTAGTCCTGAGCTCCAGAGCACCCTGGATGATGTTGAGCTCTTCTTTGACCAGGTCATTATATGGATCGGTCACCCTCAGCATCTCCAGCAGTTTCTCCCTGTTGTACACAGTTCCAATCTCCTGCCCCAGCACGTGGTCCAGGAGTTTACTGACCGGATAGGATGCTGGGAAAGTGAGGATCATAAAAAATTTAGTCAGGAATATTGTATTCGCGCCCACAGCGAGTCCGTGCCTGGAGCAGATAGCCTGAGGCGCGATTTCTCCAAATATTACGATGCCTATAGTGGAAACCACCACAGCGATCAGCCCTGACCCTGCGATGTCATCGAGAAGTATAGTCAAAGTGGTGTTGACCAGGACATTTCCCAGCAGCAAAGAGCACAGCAGGTAGTTTCCTTGGCTTCGGACAGGCTCGATCGCCTTCGCGTAATGCTTCTCCTTCTCGGTTCCGCAGTTTTGCACAATCCGGAGCTCCATGGGATCCAGCGCCATCAGACCCAGATTTAGCCCGCTGAACATCCCAGACAAGCACAACAACATGGCAATGAAAATCACCTGCAGCCAGAACGGCAGCAGGAACTTTTTCTCTTCCACCACGATCACTTTAGTGTCATGCCCTTCGTGATAGACCCAGGTGTTTTCGGACCAGGAGTCCTGCGCGCCAGGTGTCTCGGTGGCGATGCACAGGTAATACATTTTACTCTTTTCCGTTTTGCGCAGAGGCTTCACCTCGATCTCGATAATCCCAGAAGTCTTTCTGTTTACCTCCACGTTGGGAAGGATGATGATATCGGAGGACCGGATGCCGCAGGGATGCGAGGCAGGTGCGTCTCCGGGGCTCAGGCTCTCCGCAGGTGCGCTGACGCTGCTGTGTTCCGTGAAGGCGAGTTTGGACCACGTCTCGTTGTTGATGTTTTGCCCATAGACCCTTAATCTGACACGAGATCGCTCGCTGACGCGCAAAAAGCCTCTGTCCATAAAGGACACCTCGTCGGTGTCTTCGAGGCGGAGGCCAATGATGACAGTCTCTTCTGGCGCGTCTTTGCCATCAATGCTTTTGATCAAACAACTGCTGACAATTAAGAATATAACAGTCAATGATCCAGCCCGGTTTAGCGCCGCCATATTAGAAGTGGGCACTGCGGTCCATTGCTCTGCCATGTTGACAGTGGGCAGACTTTAGTCAATGAATGTGAGCTGCCACGGTCAGAGGGAATCCGCGTCCGCCTTCATCCTCTCTAGAACCATCCTGACATCGAGCAACAAGGACGGCATTACTCACCGCGTATCGCTGCCTCTGCACCACGATGACACACACACCAGCACGCTCTATGTGAACTGCTGTAAGTACGGATGTCTCATGACTGACGTGTGTTTTGACCAATCCGATAGCATATGCAAATTGAGTCCTGGCGCGTCCAATGAGATAGCGCTGAGTGTGGGAGGAGAGGCGGTGCTATCGGCGCTGAAAGCGGTAGTGGGCGTATCCCAAGACCAATCAGCTGATAAAAACAGCGGTACCTAAAAGGTGGGAGTGGTCACTGGCGGCCAACGGTATGTCACTGTTGAAACTATTGGCCAATGCATTGCAATAACGTATTGAATTTTCGGGGTTAAGTCTGAAAAAAAGAGGAAAAAGATAGTATGACAGTATTTAGTAGGGTAAGTTATGCATGCGGAAATGTGCAATAGAATTACGACAAAGAGTAAAACTATTCACTTTCTAATTGCTTCTAAACGCACGTGCGTCTCTGTCAGATAAACAAACACGTGTAAAGCCTTCTTTCACTTTCGTTCACTTTCCACTTCTCCATTCCCTCGTGGTTTGAAAATATATTGTTTGGAAAACAGTACATTTTATTAGGTTACAATAGATTGTTTCATATCAATTCATGTACAAATATATATATAATTTATTTATTTTTTTACAACCAATTTCGTATTCATTTTCGTTTGTTTTATTTTATTTTTTATGTATGATAATCTTTCATTTAGTTAAATTTTTAGTCTTAAATTGTTTTGTATTTTTTTATATTTGTTGTATATTGTTGTCTTATTTTTATCTTATTGATTACATTTTATATATATATGTGTGTGTGTGATGCTTTTCGCACCCCAAACATTTCCACTGACAACTCCACTGCGCCCCAATGGATACACACACACACACACACACACATTATATATATATATATGGCGTCACGGTGGCGCAGTGGGTAGCACGTTCGCCTCACAGCAAGAAGGTCGCTGGTTCGAGCCTCGGCTGGGTCAGTTGGCGTTTCTGTGTGGAGTTTGCATGTTCTCCCCGTGTTCGCGTGGGTTTCCTCCGGGTGCTCCGGTTTCCCCCACAAGTCCAAAAAACGTGATATAGGTAAATTGGGTAGGCTAAATTGTCCGTAGTGTATGTGTGTGAATGAGTGTGTGTGGATGTTTCCCAGTGATGGGTTGCAGCTGGAAGGGCATCCGCTGCGTAAAACATATGCTGGATAAGTTGGCGGTTCATTCCGCTGTGGCGACCCCGGATTAATAAAGGGACTAAGCCAAAAAGAAAATGAATGAATCAATGAATATATATATATAGGGCGACGCGGTGGCGCAGTGGGTAGCACGTTCGCCTCACAGCAAGAAGGTCGCTGGTTCGAGCCTCGGCTGAGTCAGTTGGCATTTCTGTGTGGAGTTTGCATGTTCTCCCCGTGTTCGCGTGGGTTTCCTCCACAAGTCCAAAGACATGCGATATAGGTGAATTGGGTAAGCTAAAATTGTCCGTAGTGTATGTGTGTGAATGAGTGTGTATGGGTTGCAGCTGGAAGGGCATCCGCTGCGTAAAACATATGCTGGATAAGTTGGCGGTTCATCCCACTGTGGCGACCCCAGATTAATAAAGGGACTAAGCCGAAAAGAAAATAAATATATATATATATATATATATATGTGTGTGTGTGTGTGTGTGTGTAAACATTGCAATAATGAAAACATATATCCTAATTATTTCCTTCATTGCAATCTCAACAATGTTCCCAGACTATTTATTTGCTCTATTTATGTTAATATGTGTGGCTGCTGTTTTGACCACAGAGGGAGCCAAACCCCTTCCAATAACACAAATTGACTACTTCATTATCCTCCTTTTCCAAAATCAATACCAATTGTACGTAATGCACAAACTGGGCAATCTAAAATGTGCAAGGTGGTGCAGATCTGAAGGTAACAAAATTATTACAACCATGCTCTGTAAACATTTCTAATTTGCTCTATTATACTTACACATATGCATATTAATAATGCAATGCTTTTGCATAAATTCATACATAATTAAAAATAAACAAACAAAAACAGCATATTTTAAGTAATAGTTGTTGCCATGAGCGACTGTAGTGGACATAATTATTAATATTATATATAAGCTATTAGATAAGCCATTATTCCTTTTGAAAAATACAACTCAACAGTAATTACTGAATCAAGATCTGCTGTTACACAAGCTTGGCAGATTGCAAGACTACATTATTCTAGACCTTGAGTACTGATAAGTTGAACTAAAGGAGGTACAGAACATTCTTTCCAATTCAAGGTCTCCTGTGATCCAGTGAGTGTGAATGGGCAGATGTGCAAAATGCAGAACTACTTAGAAAGCACCTAGAATAATGTTTGATATTTAATCTTGCATGACAAACTATATTTACCTCAAAATGTACTATTTCTTTCATTTTGTTTTCATTACTTTTTTAATGATGTGGCTGTCAATATAATGCAAGTGTTACATTTCAGTAACTTACAATATTTAAACCAAAATGAAGAGATCGGTTTTTTCCCAAAAAGATAACTCAGTTTTTATTACTTTCATATTATTATTATTTTTTTAATCACCACTTTAATGCACAATTTAAAAACATGATTTATAAAAATGAAAAAGTGAACTCTTAATATTTTGATTATAGACAAAATATTTTCATGGTTATATTTTGACTGTTGCGTCATATAAAAAAAAAAAAAAAAAAAAAAAAAACATTTTTTTTTTTCTTGCAGACACAAGTCAAACCTTGTTGAAGTGAATAGTTAGGCTCAAGGCCTGGCTCTAGGTCTAGGACATCCATCTGCTCGCCCTTGCAGAGGAGCTGCTGATACTGCATGTGGGATGAACTTTATCATTCACTCCCTTGCTGGACTTACAACAAAAGACAAGTTTCATCCAGTTATCCACATACATTTATTAAAGCTGCTTAGCAAAATGTGCAGAAACAATGCTGTGTAACATTTTATACAAATATGTTCAAGTATGTTTGGCAAAACAATTACACCATATAAAACAAGACATAAATAGACTAACAATTTCTAATTTGTTAACCTGATTTAAAAGTCTAAAAGCAAATGTACTTAGTCAAACTAACAGAAGTGGTGCATATTATTTTGACTATCATTTCGAATATTAATACTGAAAACAATCTCCCACAGAAAAGCCTTTATTTGAAGGTCTAATGCATGTCGCAGAGAAAAGGAGGATGTTGGAATGTGTTGTTTTAAAGAGCAATCTATGCAATGAGCCATCACCTGCAAGTGATCTACTGTAAAAAAACAAAAACAAATGAGGAACTATATGAGACTACATCTATATAGAGCAGTATTATTTCATCAAGTGTCTCAGTTGATCCTGCAGGTTTTTCGAGTGTTCAACACTGTGAAAGACATGACAGATAAAGAGTTGCTGAATATCTAGATCAACCCACAAGTAATAATAATTGTTTATTGTTCTAATAAAATATTAAAAATATTATTCATAATAGACTTACTTCTTCTGAATGGCCTCTTGCCTGGATTTAAGAGGCAAAAATAAATAAATTGCATTAAAATTTATTTCTTACATTTTCACAATATATTTTTTATATCAAATAAAAATAAAAAAAAGCTAATTATGTTATTCTGCAAATGTAAAGCCTTAGGATCTAACAGCCTAAGATGAGATACATCATTGTCTTCAAACCATTAACTTAAAAGATGTTAATGTAGATAAATACATTCTCTCCATAGCAAAAAAATATTTTCTTCTTCAGTATTTCGTCTTGATTTCCAATACAAAACATTTAAACATTCATTAATTACAATACAATTACATGAAAAGCAGAATTACATAAAATTTGTTTATGCCTAATACAAGAAAAATAAGGTAAGAAAAATAAACATGTTTTCCCTTTGAATGAATTTTTTTTTTCCAATTTGGCAGTTCTACCCCCCCCCCCCAGTCAACACATCTTGATTTAAGAACATTTTGATATACTGAAGACAGAAGAACATATTTGGAGTGCGTACTCACTGATACTGCAAGTGGGTCGTTATAATAGACATTTTCCGTAGACTCTGTAAGCATAAAAATATTTTGAGAAGTTTAACATGCATTGATTAGTTGGTTACATCTATCAATAATATTATATTAATAATAATACTGATATATTGCCTAGCCTGGTGGCCAATCTTCATTGATTACACATTCCACCAGTAAGAGCAGAGTGTGAAGGTTTAATTAGCAGATAGAACAGTTTTGCTTAAAATATTGCAATGCAAATTATGGGTGACAGAGTTCAAAAGAGGACAAATTGTTGGTGGGCATCTCACTGGCACATCTGTGACCAAGACAGCATGTCTTTGTTATGTATGAAGAGCCACAGTATCCAGGGTAATGTCAGCATAACTGTGGACGCAAGAGTGTCTGAAAGGGATGTCCGGGTGCTAACCCAGATTGTATCTAAAAAACATAAAACCACAGCTGCCCAGCTCACGGCAGAATTAAATGTGCACCTCAACTCTCCTGTTTCCACCAAAACTGTTTGT
This sequence comes from Danio jaintianensis, assembly GCA_903798115.1. NCBI lineage: Eukaryota > Metazoa > Chordata > Actinopteri > Cypriniformes > Danionidae > Danio > Danio jaintianensis. The sequence continues at coordinate 17,584,554 of CAIGQV010003909.1, forward strand.
CGGGAGCTCCACAGGGTCAATATATATGGTTGGGCTGCTATAGCCAAACCTTTTTCACTCGTGCCAATGCCAAACATCGGTTTCAATAGTGCTAACAGCAAAAATCTTGGGCTGTGGACAATGTGAAACATGTATTGTTCTCTGATGAGTCCACCTTCACTGTCTTTCCACATCCGGGAGAGTTACGGTGTGGAGAAGCCCCACACAAGTGTACCACCCAGAATGTTGCATGCCCCGAGTGAAGCATGGGGTCCATTAGTGATAGTTTGGGCTGCAATATCATGAAATTCCCTAGGCCTAATACTTGTACTATATGGGCACGTCACACAACCAAGGACTACCGAACCATTCAGGATGACCTTGCGCACTCAATGATTCAAACATTGTATCCTGAAGGCGGTGAAGTATCAGGATGATAATGCACCAATACACACAGCAAAACTGGAGACCGAGTGGTTTGATGAACATGAAAGTGAAGTTGAACATCTCCCATGGCCTGCACAGAGACCAGATCTAAATATTATTGAGCCACTTTGGGGTGTTTTGGAGATGCGTGCCAAGAAAACATTTTCCTCCAACAATAGAGCCTGGCCACTATTCTGCAAAGAGAACGGCTCAAATGACAGAATTATCTGTCATTCCCAAGATGAATTGACCGCAAAAGGAGGCCCTACACCATACTAATGAATTATTGTGGTCTAAAACCAGGCGTTTCAGTTTCATTGTCCAACCCCTGTATATACACACACACACACACACACACACACACACATTTATATCACTTACATCTTCAGAATGCAGAATGGCATCTTCTTGAATGACCATATTTCTCGCTGCCTGACTGAGTAGCTGTAACGTTAAAGAAGAAGAGATCAATGTTAACATTATATTTTTATATGAGTCAACTCATTACGTGCTGCAGTATTAAGGCGTCCTGTCGTCACAAAACCTCGAGACAGCAAGTCTGGACGTCATATAATGCCCAGTATCTGAGTCTATGCTTTAAAAAAAAATGTGTAAGCATCTTATTAAGTTATGAAGCTCGTCTCGACTATTAAGTTAATGGTCTCATAGTTTGCTATGAGAAAGAAACAGTTAGCCAGGCGAACGTCTCGCCTTAACCAAACAATATTGCTTCAGACAGTGTCTCGTATATTTACTTCTTGGCTCCGGGATCCTTTCAACACTTGGCGGGTTAAAGCGATCACATCTCCACTGCAAGAAGTGACTTTATCAGACAATAAACCTTTGACAGATTGACCAAAGCGGGGCTGCGTCTCGGAGGAAGCCATCACTGTTTACTACGGCAGCAGGCGAGGGACAATTTAAAAGCGAATGAAGCTGACGATGTTTTTATGTATCTGGCACATTTAATTGTCATTCCATTATTTGTGTTGTGAGACCTACTGAATATAAACAATTTTAGTAAAACTTTACAGCAAGTTTGTAAAAGTTAAAATGTATAATTAACTAATGAGCAAATTGTAACAATTCATCTTTTAGTGTCAGTTTCTTGTTAGTCCTGTTAGCTCAAATTATAATAAACTTCAGGGCTTTAGGGGTATTCCAGAAAGCAAGTTATGTGACATACACGTATAAGTTTAAGGATAACGTTAAGCAGATATTCAGCATCCAAAATCTCAAGTAACTTTTAGGTTAAGCCTATAGTTCCCATACAACTTGCTCTAAGCACTTGCTTAATATCAAACAAAGGACTTTGTTATCATCCACTAGGCCTAATTAATACCGATTTGTCACTAACACAAACTAACAATTAAAAAAATCTTATAGAAAATGAGCAAAGTGCACCAAGCTAATCACTTTCCTGGTTTCCTCAAACCTCATCGGGCCTTTAGAGCTGTTATCTGAGCAAATAAATGTCTACATTTTTAACCTTCATGTATTTAAGAAAAATATATTTCATAATGAGCTCTTGTTTTCATTTGTTACATTTCTTATTAAATGTGATTTTTTAATTAAAGAAAAAAAAAATGCTGATTTATTTTCCCAGCTTTCTACAGTAATAATTATCAAGGTGCCAATAGTTTTGACCACAACTGTCTATATGGGGATAACCGATAGTGTTTGTGGCCTATATAAAAGGTATTCCAAAATGTGCTATAATAATTCACAGATTTGTGTCATTTAAGACACACACAGAACAAAATGGAGAAGCTAAAAATTGAGAGAAATAAAAATGAAATATATTATTATTTGGGTGGTAAGTGTAATTACGTTTCTATCTGTAGAAAACAGATTCTACGCTTTCAGATGGTGCCATATATTGGAAGAAATACATCAGTGTGCGCACATCTAGGAAAATCTTAAAGGCAGGTGCTCGATCAAGCCAAACAGAAAAATGTCAAAATAAAAAAAATCGGCACACTGCCACTTCAGGGGTGTATTCCAGAAAGCTGGTTATGTGACTTACCCGGGTAAGTTTGGGAGTAAGTAAGCGGATAACCTCTGCTTTCGGTTCCAAAAACAGAGGTAACTTTCGGGTTATGTAAGTAACCATAGCAACTGACTCTCTGAGGATAACCTGCTCTGGAGCAGGTTATGTTGCAGGGTTAGTTTGTTTCAGAGAGGTTTCCAAGCATGGCGTGCCCTTTTGATGAGGATCCTGTGGACGTAGAGGCACAGATTATACGGGGTTTTTTTCGCCGTGAGAGGGTGATAAGACCACGTATCGATGTCTTTTCATTTCCTAACGAATATTTGCTGGAACGCTATCGGTTTTCTAGGGAGTCCTTATTTTATTTAACAAACCTACTAAAACCACACATCTCAAACGTGACAAACCGCGGGTCAGCGCTCAGCGCCGAACAAATACTTTGTATTGCTCTGCGCTTTTTTGCTACGGGGAGTTTTCTGTACAATGTGGGCGATGCAGAGCATGTGGGGAAGGCAACAGTGTGTAGACCCGTTCGTACAGTATGCATGGCACTGAAATCGTTTCTACACACTTTTGTACAGTTCCCTGGCCATAAACCTGTGCGCTTAATTAAAGAGGAATTCTACAGGGTGGCAGGTTTGATCTCAGAAATTCTGTCATCTACTTCAATTAAATGACATTTCTTAATAGGTTTATTTTGACTGCACACACGTAAAGGCTACACATACTTCTTAAACTTGTAATTAATCTTAATTTCAGGGTTTCCAAACGTGATGATGCATTGATGGCACCCACATTCCTATTAAAGCTCCATCTATCAATGAGGGAGACTATGTTAATAGGAAGTCTGTGCATAGCATCAATGTGCAGGTAATAGCTATATTTTCACTCCCTAATTTTGGCGTTACAACTAATAAACTTATTGTTCTCCACAGGTTATATGTGACGCAACCCACCTCATCAATAATGTTGAGGCAAAATGGCCTGGGTCGGAACATGATGCCAGAATATTTAGAGAGTCATCTCTGTGCAACAAATTTCAACAGGGTACGTTTTGTTAGACAAATGCTTGTAGTCTTTATTACATTTTTAAAAAAAAAACACTTTAAACATTACAGGGCACTTCTCTGGTTACTTGCTGGGGGATAGAGGATACCCTTGCCTCCCCTATATGATGACACCCTACCCTGATCCTGAGGCCGGACCACAGACACGCTTCAACCGGTCTCACAGCAGAACACGGGCCAAGGTGGAGATGACAATAGGCATTCTGAAGGCGAGGTTTCAGTGTCTGCGAGGGCTCAGGGTCACTCCAAATAGGGCATGTGACATCACTGTTGCATGTGTGGTACTTCACAACATTGCCACAATAGGAGGAGAGAAGCATCCCCCCTGTCCTGATGAAGATGACCTAGAACACCCCCCATTGAATCTAGAAGACCACAGAGATGGCAGAATGGTTAGAGACATGATTTGTCAATCACTTTATTTAATGTGTTCTCTTTTTTTCTTTTTCTTCATATCCTGAAATAAAAGAGACATGACAGATTTATTGCTTTATATATATGCACACAAAAAATAAAAAAATAGATTTGTGTTCACATATGATTCTCACCTTAAGGCGATGCTCCAGTAGTTCTATTTCAAGTTTGGCCTTTTTAATGGCCAGCCTTTTCTCCTCTAGCTGAAGCTGTATAAGGTCCATGTCGGTTTTTTTTAATTTGCCTTAATAGATGGACCTTATACAGCTCCTTTGCAGACAACTAGGAAGGCAAAGTAAATAAGATGGTTAACGAAGAAACTGTGCCACATAATAACATTATGTAAATAAGGACAACCAGAGAAAAGTTCTTACACTGCTAAGATTATGTGTAGAGGTAGATGGACCCTCATCTGCATGTAAATCCTCAGCTACAATCTGTCACAGGACAAATGACACACTTTTTCACTCCATCTTAAAAGCTATGCATTGTCCAGTATATGCATCATACCTCTGTGGGTCTCCCAGCACTTTCTATTTCAGTCACAGCAGAGGTGGTCTCTTCATCATCATTTTAGAGTCGAAATATGCAAGGTTACTTTGTCTGGCAGACAAAGTGAAAGATCTAAATGCAACTGGTTCTTAAAATGCATCACTAACTATTGTGACAGACTGCATGGTTTCAGGAGGATCCAATAATACAATGCGTCCATCAGCAACTGCAAGAAAAAAAGATACTCAATGTGTCAATTGCTAAAGTATGACAGACACTGAATAAAGGAACATGCAATAAAAAAAAAAAAACAGGTTACTGTATACAGCATATGTTGTAAAATTGAATATGAATATGTATGCATAATGCACAAGTGAAACAATAAATGCATTTGGGAAGCATTTAGCCTTCTTCCCAATGACAAGAGTTCGTTTTGTCCAAACGCATGACTAAATAATCATAAGTACTATTAAAGCTGCAAGCAGCGATGAAAGGGACCTCGCACCCGGGCTCACCGCTGCCCGGTGGCCTTAGGATGACAGAGAACAGCGGACAATAATATTTTAAGCCGATATATATTAAAACACCTGAGAAAATCACTGATTTATGCCAAACTTCCTTCTGTCAGCAGGTGGCGCTATAACTGTATCTGGATATTGGCATGTAAATGTGTCCAGGTCAGGACTGTTATCAAACATATGGATTTTGAAGCACATAAGACAATGTATGCCTGAGTTATAACAACTTCCTGTTTCGTGGCGAAGCGTCAAAGTTTGTGAGGCCGCCACGGACACACCCTTCGACGAAAACTCTGGATCTTCGCAATTTAACATCGCCAATGCCTTTAGATGACAATACCCAAATTTGGTGTTGATCTGATGAAATCCCTAGGAGGAGTTCGTTAAAGCACGACGCCTGGAAATGGCAAAAACTGCACTTTTTCAGCAGAGGAAGTTAAAAATATCCGACTTCCTGTTGGGTTTGAGATTTGGCTCCAAGAGACTTTTTTGTAGGTTTTGGCATGTTTAATGTGTGTGCCAATTTTCGTATGTGTGCGTGAAACGTAGCTTAAGGGCCAGTCCGTCAAATGTGCATAGGTGGCGCTGTCGAGTCATTTTGCCACGCGCACTTCCGAAACCTATAACAAACGTACATTTTCGCCACTTCTGGGGCGTGTGCAAAGTTTTGTGAGTTTTCGTGCATGTTTAGGCCCTCAAAAAGGCGATTCATGAAGAAGAAGAAGAAGAAGAAGAAGAAATTCCAATAGGGCCTATGCACCGTTCGGTGCTCGGTCCCTAAATATGGTATACCTACATTGTACCAAGTCACTTAAGTTGTTGTGGGAGGTAGCACAGTCTGACGAAGTGCCCTCTGGAATACCATCAACCACAGGGCGACCTTTATTAAGTGAAAGGGCCAACTCCTCAGATGGGGTGAGAGGAGGTGGAGGTGGACCCCCGCCAGTTAGACGGGTGTGAGCCTTCTTTCTATTAGCTATATAGGAAGAATACTGTAAAATTTACTCAAGACATTGATCTTACAACAGTTAAAATAATATATTACCTTTTTGGAGAATGTTTTTGAGTTTCATTTTGACTTGGGAAAGAGTTCTTTTGGCTCCAGAGGGATTACACCTAAATATTTATTGTCAATATACATTGCACTGTATTCTTAAGAAACTTATGTAGGGAAAAGTAAATGCTTGTCGAGTCATGCCACATGCTAAAAAAAAACCAATTGTTCAACTTTGCAAATTATCAAAGGAAATGCAAACATATTTAAAATGTAATAAAACAAAACTTACGCATTTACTCTGTCAGTTATTTTTTGCCAAGCCGATTGTCTTTCCCTCGCATATGCAGCTGTATTGCTTTTTTTATTATAATGGGGTTGAACTCCTCATAAGCCAACATTAAAACTTCTAATTCTGCTTCAGAGAAGTTTGCGGCACGTAACTTTTCACCCTTAGTTTCCATGGTGACTCCTGAATTCGGCGTTCCATTGAAAATGCCTTGATATGTTCGCCGTGCGCGCGCATTAACTCGAGGTTATTAGCAGTAGGTTGATTAAACTAACTCGACACAGGTGTTTTGGAACCGACATACTCATGGTATGCAGGTTTGGGGTTAATCAACCCAGAGGTTATGATTTACCAAATGGTAAGTTAACCCAGCTTTCTGGAATACACCCCTGATGAAGACCTTGTAGGTTGAAATGTTGTCCAATTAAATTTGTCTTTGGAGAGCTTTTTTTTTTTTTTTTTTTTTACTTTTACCATATATTGGCCCACCACAGACCTTTACATATTTAAAGGAAAACATTGATGATATCATCCTGGTATAGGGTCCCCAGAGTTTAAGTGATCACTAAAATATCGATTGTGCTCATACAAGCGTCTTTGAATATGAGGAACCAATCAACAGCTCTGTTGACACCTCCCTGACACTTAGATAGTTGAAGCTGAACTGTTTCAGGGTCAAGGAGGTGGCATTGAAGGATCTGCATAAAAGTCTCCTGTCAGCTTGCTCACACAGGCAGTGCTGTTCAGAAGAGCTGGAGGACACTCGGTTGAATGTAGCTGACAATGGCCGAAGCACTCGTCCTGCCCTGGCTGCTCTGTTTAAGCCTGTTCTCCGCAGTGACTCTGGCAGCTCTCTATCTCAAACAGAAGATGAATGGATTTGTGCCAGCAGGAAACAGATCTCCTCCAAGTCTCCCTTCACTGCCCATCATTGGCAGTCTGCTGAGCCTGGCGAGCGACAGTCCTCCGCACATCTTCTTTCAAGAGCTGCAGAAGAAATACGGAGATCTGTATTCCCTCATGATGGGCTCCCACAAATTGCTCATTGTGAACAACCACCATCATGCGAAGGAGATCCTGATCAAAAAAGGAAAAATATTTGCAGGGAGGCCACGGACTGTAAGTACATATATTCACATTCAGTTTAAAGGAATAGTTAATCCTAAAATGAAAATGTACTCATTATTTACTCACCCTCAAGTGGTTCCAAACCTTAATGAGTTTATTTCTTCTATTGAACATAAAATATATTTTGAAAGAAGCTAAAAAAAAAAAAAAGGGTAGTCATTGACTTCCATAGTAAATCAATGCTATGAGTTTCCAACATTCGTAACATTTTTTGTGTTCAACAGAAGAAAGAAACATGTTAATCAGGTTTGGAATGAGTGAAGGGAGAGTAATTGATTTGAATAACTTTAAATAATTTCCCTTAAATTTTCAGTTAAACATGTATTTTCTTTACTGAGACTTTCTACGATTGTCTTCTAGGTTACAACAGACTTGTTAACTCGAGATGGGAAAGATATAGCTTTTGCTGACTACAGTTCTACATGGAAGTTTCACCGCAAAATGGTGCATGGAGCTCTTTGCATGTTTGGAGAAGGTTCAGTTTCTATTGAGAAGATAAGTGAGTATCATTGCAGGTTAATATGATATGCAAATATATAAAGCACACTGAGATATTTGACCCTGGACCACAAAACCAAATTTTAGAAATTGAGATTGATACATCATCTGACAGCTGTGTAAATAAGCATTTCATTGATGTATGGTTTGTTAGAATGGGACAATATTTGGTTGAAATGCCACTATTTAAAAAAAAAAAAAAAAGTAAATATTGAGAAAATAATAGCAATGCACATTACTAATCAAACATTACATATATTCATGGTATTTACAAAATATCTTCATGGAACATTGTATTTATTTACCTAATACTGTAATAATTTTTGGCATAAAAGTAAAATCAATCATTTTGACCCATATGTATTTTTGGTTATTGACAAATATATACCCGTACAACATAAGACTTGTTGTTTTGATCACATATAAAAGATTATAAACAGAAGCTGACACATAATTCTTCCTCTGTGAAGTTTGCAGGGAGGCAAGCTCTATGTGTGAAGTGTTGACTGAAAGCCAGAACAGCGCTGTGGATCTGGGACCGGAGTTGACACGAGCTGTCACGAATGTGGTGTGTGCCTTGTGTTTTAACTCCTCATATAAACGTGGAGATGCTGAGTTTGAGTCCATGCTCCAGTACAGCCAGGGAATCGTGGATACAGTCGCAAAGGACAGCTTGGTGGATATTTTCCCATGGCTGCAGGTGAGATTTAATTCCATGTGTTAAGTTTAATGCTTGGGGTTATTAATATTTTAATTTATTTTTTGAAAGAAATCTCTTATAGGGCCACTAAGTTCATATTTACTAAAAACAAACAGTATTAGTGTGAAATATTCTAACTACTTACTATTTTAATGTATTTTAAAGTGTAATTTTTGTAAGTTCAGCAGACATTGTTCATTAACACAAATGTAAAAGTCTAAATATATATTAAACACCAATGTATTATTCATTCATTCATTTTATTTTCGGCTTAGTCCCTTTATTAATCTGGGGTCGCCACAGCGGAATGAACCGCCAACTTATCCAGCATATGTTTTACACAGCGGATGCCCTTCCAGCTGCAACCCATCACTGGGAAACATCCATACACACTCATTCACTATGGACAATTTAGCCTACCCAATTCACCTATACCGCATGTCTTTGGACTGTGGGGGAAACCGGAGCACCCGGAGGAAACCCACGCGAACACGGGGAGAACATGCAAACTCCACACAGAAACGCCAACTGACCCAGCGACCTTCTTGCTGTTAGGCGAACGTGCTACCCACTGCGCCACCGTGCAGCCCAATGTATTATTATTATTATTATTATTATTTTACAGGTGTTTAGTATTTAGAATTTTACAGCGAATTTCATTGTGTTTTAAGGTTTAAAGAAATGTCTGTGAATGCATTTGTTTTGACATTTTGTTTAACATTGTTTTACGTTTAACTCCATTCCATAACTATACTCATTTATTTTTTTCCTTCAAGATATTCCCAAATAAAGACCTCAGAATCTTAAGACAGTGTGTATCCATCAGAGATAAACTACTTCAAAAGAAATATGAGGAACACAAGGTAAATGTGCAATTTCACTATTACAAAAAAATGTATGACATGAATGCAAGTCTAAACAATCTAATCTAAATAATCATTTTATACTGCACTCTGACAACAAAAGGTCTGATAGTCTTTTGTGAAACATTTTAATAATATGAAAATGTATGTAGACTACAGAATCTTTTGTAGAATGGAGAGTTTCTATGGATGTTAAAGGGATGGTTCACCCCAAAATGATAATTTACTCACTTTTTGCTCACCCATTGCATGTTCCAAACCTTCATGAGTTTCTTCTGTTAAACACAAAAGCAGATATTTTGAAGAAAGCTAAAAAAGTGTAACCATTGCCTTAAAGGAAAACCAAATACTATGGAAGTCAATTGTTACAGGTTTTCAGCACAAAAACATTTGTGTTCAACAGAAGGAGGAAACTCATAAAGATCTGAAACAAGTAAAGGGTGGGTAAATGATGATAGAATTTTTCATTTTTGGGTGATCTGTCTCTTTAAAAGTTCTGCATGGAACCGTCACAATGCCAAAAAAAAAAAGGTTTTATTTTTAAGAGTGCAGTTTTAAATTGTTAATGTTACACCTCGACGATATGTCAAATGCTCATGTGTACGTAATAAGAGCAAGTCTCCATAAGAGCTTTACTCATGTAAACATGGGTATTTCATCGCTTGTGTCATATTTACAGAAACCCCCGGTCAGTGATGTGGTGTTTGTCTCCCTCTACAGGTGACCTACAGTGATAACGTGCAGCGGGATCTGCTGGACGCTCTTCTGAGGGCGAAACGCAGCTCAGAGAACAACAACAGCAGCACTCGTGATGTTGGTTTAACTGAAGATCATCTGCTCATGACAGTGGGGGACATTTTTGGGGCAGGGGTGGAAACCACTACTACTGTACTCAAATGGTCCATAGCTTACCTTGTCCGCAATCCACAGGTAGGCCTAAATAAAACCGCGCTCACGACTGGCTGTGCTGATCCAAACAGGCTACCCTTGTCTTTCAATTATACATAGTAAAGGTTCTTTGAATTTGACCTTAGGTTCAGAGGAAGATTCAGGAGGAGCTCGACAATAAGATTGGGAAAGACAGACAGCCTCAGCTCAGCGACAGGGGGAATCTGCCTTATCTGGAGGCTACTATCAGAGAAGTGCTGAGGATTCGGCCTGTGGCTCCGCTCCTCATCCCTCATGTTGCGTTGCAGGACTCCAGGTGCTGAACATTTTCTCTTCTAATAGAGGATTCAATAAAAAAAAGTTATGAAATTAATGGGAAGTATAAACATATTTGTCATATATTATATCTATATGGTAGTTTTGAATTAGATTCTAACAAAAGAATTTAATTTAGGCTATCAAAATTAGACCTCATATGGACTTCAAATTCTTTAAACTAAACTCTTTAAATTCGAATAATTCACATGTGCACTCAATATAACTAATCTAAACACTTCTGACCGGCTATGGTGCTAAATATGAAGCAAAATGCACAGATATAAGAGTAAAAATTCTAATTCATTTTTTTGATATAAAAGCCCATGCTCATTTCTGACCCTGATATAAACTTGTTACACTCCTTGCTTACATTTCTGTCAGTCATCTTAAAATAGTCTTTTTTTCTGAGGAAAACTAATCAAACAGAACACATTATGCATTGTAACCCCAAAAAACTAAAACTTAAAGCCGTATTATGTGTTTGTTTGTTTTTAAATATAGATTGAAAATCCCTTCTCATTTTGACCCACGTGCTAATGTGATGCGAATATTTGAATAATTCACTCTTATTTGTACAGTGTTGGCGAATACACGGTGCAGAAAGGGACGCGAGTCATTATTAACCTCTGGTCTTTACATCATGATGAGAAGGAATGGAAGAATCCTGAGCTCTTTGACCCAGGTGAGGATCTGCAATGCAGGTTGTTTGTGTCTTTCTGTCTGTGAACGTTATCAGTTACAGTGAATCCTCTAATCTGACAGGACGCTTTCTGAATGAGGAGGGTGATGGTTTGTGCTGCCCGTCAGCCAGTTACCTGCCATTCGGCGCAGGGTTGCGTGTTTGTCTCGGTGAGGCCCTGGCAAAGATGGAGCTCTTCCTCTTCCTGGCATGGATTTTGCAAAGGTTTACGCTGGAGATGCCCACCGGCCGGCCTCTGCCTGACCTCCAGGGCAAGTTTGGTGTGGTTCTTCAACCCAAGAAATTCAAGGTCATTGCTAAAGTAAGAGTAGACTGGGAAAAATCCCCACTCATGCAGCACTGCTGAGCTGACTGAGATACTGAAATTTTCATCTAAAATGAGCACTCAGATTCAGTGTTATCACTTTTATGGCAAATAATTGGTTGTTTTTATCATATTTAAAGTGAAATAAACATAGATTGCTGAGATAAAACAATGCTCATTTTAGAACTCAGTCAATCAGTCAATCAATCAATCAATCACACATCAAACGTGAATTCCAAGAATGATTTTAAACAGTCAGAATATGGAGGTAAACATTACATTTATTGATATGAAGAACTGATTATTAATTATGATGTAATGACTTTTTAAATAAGGATGTTATTATTAGCATGTGTTTTTGTGGAAACCACCAGGTCATATTGTAACAGTGTTTTGAAATAGTCGTATTTAACCCTTTATATGGCACTCATTGGAGAAAAAAACCTCTGGATTGTTACTGGGGGTTGTAACTTACAAGACCTTTGGACTTTTATGGCTTAAAAAAATAGGATAGTGTTTGAGATTAAGTAAATTAAGTAAACGTATAGTTTTTTTCTTCCGTTGAACACCAAAAGAAGATATTTTGTAGAAAGCTGAAAACCAGTAATCATTGACTTTTTTTAGTAGGAAAAATAAATACTATGAAAGTCAATGGTTACAGGTTATAAGCTTTCTTCAAAATGTCTTCCTTTGTGTATCTTCCCTCCAATTATTTTGCTTAATCTTGCCTTTTTTGTTAGAACCGTTGCACTGTTCTAAAAGAATGTCTTTCTTTGTATTACGAGTGTTTATTAGCCTGTTTATGATGAGTTGCTTGTCATAATTCTCATGGGAAGTTGGTTTGGACAAAATGAATAAATGTGATGTTGTGATTCGCTACTTACCTGATCAGTGTGGTTCATGCCTTACAATGCTTTAACAAAAGAAATGTAGAACCTTATGATTTTCCTGCTACTAGTATATTTTCCAGTATATGCAAGTTCTTATTTATTAGCCAATGCTTATTCTTTAGATACTAGTATTAATTCATTAATTATAAGTACGTAGATAGTATTAGCAATTAAATAGACACTATAGTACTAATTCATTATACTAGTACTTATTTCAGTTGTAACATGTAACAATTTTGTTACTAGTTACCTTTTTAAAAGTCAGTTTGACTAGTTCCAGTTGTGACAAATATTTATATACATTAGTAGCTATTGTGATTTTAAAGATGAATTTTCAGCTTCATTACTCCAGTCTTCAGAGCCACATGATCCTTCAGAAATCACTCTAATGTTAAATATTATTATTATTAATGGTAATAGTAATAAAAGCAATAATGACTGGAGTAATAATTTTATTTGAATCTACATACCATAAGAAAGCAGTTATTTAAATATTTAACAATTTCACAAATTTTTTACATTTAATAAATGTGATCAAGAAATATGTTCTTGATGAACAGAATAATTTTCTAAAAAAAAAATTAAAAAAACATAAAAAAAAAAAATGACCCCCAAACTTTTGACCGGTAGTGTATATATTTAAAAATATTTCTTAATGTATTGAATATTATAGTTATATTCTTAAACTATTGTTCACCTAAATGAGTTTCATTATATCAGGCAAGCATTTAGACAAATTTTAAATAAATAAAACTCTAGGAAATTGCCCTACTGATGGGGAAAATTACGTTTTGAACAATGTTTGTTCAAATTGTAATTGCAACGGAATCATCTCACAAAAACTCACTGGCTTCAAAATCTTTTTTTATTATTCATATGGAACATTCTCTGACAATCTTTAATTTGGTTGAGTCTTCTTATAAAATGCGGAAAATACAGTTTTATATATAAAAAGAAAGTGACTACGGATACAAAACTAAAACGTAGTACCAGGCTTGAATCGAAGCTTGAGGAAAAAAACAAAAAAGCAATTGGCTTGCAAAGCCTTCGTCACCTTCCAACATACACCACTCACATACACACTCACTGCTCAGTGTCAAAACAGTGCAATGACAACTTTTTTCAGGCAAAACGAATGAACATCTCATTCACAGTGAGCTAACTAACACAATGACTCCGATTTCCACTTTAAATCAATACCTTTGGTCTCGATGAGAGAAAACAATGGAGACAACATTTACAGAAAGAGCACCATGAGCACAGATGACCGGATCTCCACAGCTTTCACATAATTTCTCTCAAATACGTCAATAGATGTTACTCGCAATGATTCTGAATGCTGAATTTTAAGAACAGCCAAACAATACTGCTACATAACGGTTTCACGAAGGCACCAGATCAGTGTTGGAATCTGCCTCCCCAAAACCTGTTTTTCCAGCCACATCACGTTTGAACGCAAATTAGGCTCTATTTACACAGGAACAAGCTGATCTGGAGATCAACGCGGCCCAAAAGCCATCTGTGCCCAAGCTAAGACTCTATTAAAGGACACCTATCTGCTAATCCAAACCAAAGGTCAAGCAAACACAGTGGCCTGAAGAACGATCCACTTAAAGGAACCTACTATCTCTCTCACACACACAGTGTAGGTAGGGAATGCAGTGGAGCAGCTTTGGACAGTCTCACCGCCACAGAAAAAACCCCCAAAACAAAATCTCATCATGAACTCAACGTAAGTGCTACACTAACATGACAGTAACCTTACCTGAACTGCTGCAACATATTTGTACACATTTAACGCTTATTCTATGTAATAAGGCCTATATATAAGTTACTGTTAGTGGTGCAAGAGTTCCCTTACAGTGTTAAGATACAAAAAAAACACACCTTAAAAGCAATATGGGAGAGTACGGAAATTAAATTAAGGCAAAAAAACAAATCAAGATATGTTTCGATGGAAGGCTTATCAAGTGATCCTAGTTACTTTTGACTAAAATATGCACTCATACTGGCCCTTTATTAGTTAATGCACAAATTCTACAACACACACACAAAATTCTCTTTAAGGCATTATGAAAACTAGTTAAATCAACAAAGGCACCTATTGTAAGATGTATATGAGCTGGGTTTGATCTATATACAAAGTAATTTTTTCAGCCTTCATTTGAATAGTCTTTGTATAATGAGCTTCAAAAAGCACTACTATATGAGGATGTTATTCAGTTTATGCAAATAATCATGCAAAATACTGGATAAAGCTTGAGACCGTGTCATAAAAAGATTAAACAAAATGGCAGAAAATGGTTCATGCTTGTTGATATGGAAACACAAAGAAGTATTTAGATAATTATTTTCCTTCATTTTTTTTTTCTGAACAGCATCATGCAATACTCCAGATCAAGATTATCAGGAAAACAAAAACAACAAGTAATAAAGTCAAGAAAGAATATTAAAGCTCTGAAGTGTAAGCAGACTGCTCTTGGCTGTCTTTCCCATTTTTTTGTGCACAATATAATCATAAAATGGAATAGCTCACCAAAAATGAAATTTCTATTTCTCACCCTCACGTTGTTCCAAACCCATCACTTTTTTAAATGCAAGATTATTTTGCACTTTAACTCAAACTCCATTCCACCTAAAACTGAATTTTACAAAAAAAAAAAAAAAGAAATCATAAAAGATATTAACGAGCTGTTTCAACCTTCTGAACTATCTAATTTAGGCTTTAATTCAAATATAAACACTGACCAACTTGTTCTGTTACGTTTCTTCCCCTTTTTGTCTAGGGTTGTCCAAGGGATGTAACACTTCACAACACCTCATTGGTTCTTGGTGGTTGACAAGCATGTTTCAGCTTCTTTACCATGTCTGATGTCCACCATCTGCGGGTTGTTTAAACTACGTATTTAAATTGTTGAAATCACAATCCTGAAGTTTTTTTGAGACAACTTAAGTGTTTTATGTTCAATCCACTTAAATTTGTAAAAGCGATTAAGTTAACCTAATCGATTTGTGTTGGGACAACATGAAGGATTTGTGCGAAACCCAGATTTTTTTTACAGTGTGGATTCTTTTTACGTCCTCTTTACAAACTTTTTTTTGAAAGATTGTTTAGATGGAATGAACCTTCAATTAAGCTTCAAAAATTTAACTAAATGAAATCATTTGAGTATCAAAAAATAAAGTCTCAAGACCCAAGTATACTTTGGTAGACACTCCACACATAATGTCCGTTTAAGGATCAGTGGACAATGGAGCAGACTGTTCAAGTGTAGAAAGCAGTGTACACAAAAGGTTGATTTTAAGACAGAAGAATGTATGTGCCGACCCGTCCATCCACAGCTATTAAGTCTACTTTGAAAGCTCTACGTAAGACATAGGCCTTCATGATTTCAAAATAACGCAAGGGTGAGTAATTGCCAGAACTTTCATTTCTCTGAGAACTGTCCCTTTAAGTATTGAAAGTAAAGGAGTGAAAAGCCAGTAAAATATCCACCGACCTTGAGTGCCATCTTCATCTGAAGCAGGAGTCAATCCGCTCCCAAAAACCAACAAAAAACTTCCAAATCTACAGGCACGTCACCTGGAGCTGGATAAGGCTATAAATGGAGGACAATTTCCCCTGTGGCTTTGATCGCGACCTCTCTGCGAGGCAACAGACCTATTAAAGTCTTTACTAGATTACCCTATTAATCCATAAAACCGTTAGGACTCGCGCATTAACACCCTTTTAAATCTCTTTCACTTGCACAAACACACACACACACGCACGCACGCACGCACATGAAAAGTACACCCAAAGTGACATTGCTGACAGTACAAACTGTTGTATCTGGAGAAAGTAAAGGGAGACAGCAGTCTATAGTAAGTCTCTGCTGGAAGCGGTTGTGCTCAACTCTGGGGGTCCGTGTTGCTGGCATGATGCGGGCCGTCCTGTTCACTGATGGTGTGCAGATGGAGGCAGACCGGGGGTCGTTGAGGCTCCAGAGGCACGTCTGAATCCGCCAAACCCTGCTCCTCGTCCCCTGGGCCCCGAAGAGGGCTGCTGCTGCGAGGGTTGCAACTATCACAGAAGTCCTGCTCCTCAAGCTCCCTTGCACCCATATGCCCTACGAGCTCTTTTATCTCCTCCTCTTCCTCTCCGTCCCCGGGCCCCTGGTTGCACACGCACACCTCAATTCCGGAGTCGCCAGTGAAGCGCCGGTGCCGGCCCGGAGTCTTGTCTTTGCTGTCAGGAGAACAGTCTCCGGGTTGGCTCAGGTCTTCACCGGAGCTGTCCTGTTTGAGCAGGCTGTGTGAGGTTGCGCACGCCACCTGCTGGAGCCGCCCGTCCTCCTCTAAGCTGAGGTACTGTGGTTTGGCAGGGTGGTGTGTGGTGGGAGTCTGTGGCTGCTCTGTGCAGGGCTCTGGAGAGCGGTTCTCGGATGCGGACGGGGTGACGGGGCTGGACTGCAGTGGAGGGCAGAGCTCGTCCGGTTGTTCGGAGCACAGGGGGTCAGAGCTGGTGGAGTGGCCCGGCTGAGAGGCACTGTATGGAGGAGGGGGTGTCGGAGGTCTGTTCTCTACTTCCTCATAGGCGGGTAAGAGGTAGCCAGGCAGGAACCCTGGAGAAGAGAAGATGGTGTTAAAGTGTTAGTTTTACATAACGTGCGCAATATACTGACACTGAGGAGAGGAAACTGTGGAATGAAGTTGTTATTCTGTTTTATGTACACACAAAGTATTCTCGTTGCTTGGTAATATTTCAATTAAATCACTGAAGGTGGTCTGTTTTAAGGATGTTTTTGGTACCTTTCTAGACTTTCGAGTCGGGAACTTGCTGTCAGATTTCACCTATAATATCTTCATTTGTTTTTCCGAAGATTAAAACAAAGGTCTCAGGGATGTGGAACAAAAGGAGGGCGAGTGATTATTGAGATATTTTTCATTTTTGGGTGAACAAACAATTTTATGGCATTTATTAACTGATAATGGTTTGAGGACACCTTACTTCTAAGGCAGGGGTGTCAAACTCAGTTCCTGGAGGGCAGCAGCCCTGCACAGTTTAGTTCCAATCCTGCTTCAATACACTTAGCTAGAGGTTTAAAACAAGCCTGAAGGACTCAATTAGTTTGATCAGGTGTGTTTAATTAGGGTTAAAGCTAAACTGTGCAGAGCTGTGACCCTCCAGGAACTGAGTTTGACACCTGTGTTCTAAGGTGTTCAACTGCATGTTAATGGCAAAATCAGATCAACCAATCACTGCAGATTTTTTTCCACACAACCATCACCAGAGTATACAGAGAAAGGAACCTACTATCTGTGGGAGAAAATTCCTTGTTGATGCCAGTGGTCAGAAGAGAATGACCAGACTTGGCTCAGCTGACAGAAATGCAACTCAAATAACCACTGGAGGCTACAATTCACACCAAAATTTCATAGCAGTTTGCTTGATCTGATACGTATTTAATCCTACAGAAACATTCAGATGTCATTCACTAACAAAAATAATAGTTAATAAGGGGATAATTCAATTTTAGTTTAAATCGTTTTAATTTAAAAAAAAAAAGAATTAAATGATATTAAACTATCCTGTTAGCCCCCAGGTTGAGAAACGCCATGATATACACCGAACATATTGACCGAACAAGCCAGAACACACTTATAACTACCTACCTCAAACCTTACCTCAACAACCTACCAGCCACCTACAACAACTTATCAACCATCCTGAGCAAGTATCTTAAAAAAATACTGAATACCTTATGCTATGACCTCACAAACAACCAATCAAACACCAATAAGAAACACATAAATGTGCCTTGGAGATGTGCCTGAGCTACCAGTCAGAGCATCCTATTAATTGCATTGCAAATTTGAGTGCTCAACATAATATCACCAACAGAATATTAAAAAACAAGAGAAAAGGGGGTTATGCCAATCAACACCCATGTTTTCTTACCTATTCTAGCTTGGCTTACTATTTTACTATATGTATACTACTGTTTATTACAGAAGATATCCCATCACATAACACATAACTATACTCACAATCACCCTGTTTCTTCGCCTGTACATTTCCATTTGCCTGATTCAGTCTCAATGGCCAAAATTCAAATTTCCACTTGCTTAATATATTCTAGAATTTAGAAAGAACAACTACATTGTTTTGAGTTTGTATTGGGAATAAGGGGAGCAGGTACTGACTGAAGTAGAAGGGCAGAGAGGAGTAGTTATGGGCTTCTCTGTAGGCGATGAGGTTGATCTCGTGCTGCCGCTGCTGTTGTTGCAGTCTGTGTTTGGCTCGACGGTGGTGACACACACAGCAGCAGCCCAGAATGACGATGAGTGTCAGGACCAACCAAAACCCTGATGAAAAGAGCACACACATAACACTGTTCTGTTAATGAGTGAAGAGAACATCACGTCCGATTCAACCAGCGTAAAACATAAATCACTACTCTTCCATTTTAAGCTGAGCTGAGTGTTGGGATAATAAATGTTTTGTTGCTTGCTCGGTTTCTATTTCTATTGTGTCTTGTCCAGTAGCTCCACCCACAGTGAAATTTCATTAATACAATATACAGATGTATAGTTAATCAAAATTGTTTTTCAAAATTGTCCTTCAACAAGAATGGGTGTTGTTCAATAGTTTAGGAGATAAAAGGTGATAATCCACTTCAAATGTTGACTACTGTATTTTGATTGAATTTACTCACTAATGTTTGAAAAAATAAAAAAATAAATGAGGGTAAGTAAATCATAACCATTTTAATTTTGGGGTGAACTACACCTTTAATGTTTACTTCCATTTTTTAAAGAAGTTTCTTATTCTCACTAAGACTACATTATTTAATCTAAAAATACACATTTTAATACAATTTAACATAACTTTAATTTACTCCTGTAATGTAACTCAAATTTCAACATTAATAATCCAGTCTTCAGTGTGACATAATCCTATAGAAATCCTTCCAATACGCTGACTTGGTATTCAAGAAACATTTTTATTATTATATTATTATTATTATTATCATCATCATCATCAAAACAGTTGCTTAATATTTTTTGTGGAAACTGACACTTTTTTTTCAGAATTCTTGATTGTTAGAAAAGTTTCAGAATATTTAGTAACATTATAAATGTCTTCTAATAACCAAAAACATCTAATAACCAAACAATCTTTAGGGATGTATGATTTCTGAAAAATGGCAGAATACAAACATAAAAGGAACTATCAATACAACATGAAATGTAGCAAACTTTGGATGAATAAACCAGAAATGCAAGCATCTTCAGAACAATGCATCAAAATAAAAAGATTTTGAAAATTGGATTTATTTGGGAAAATGTAATATATATAAATTACTATTGTAGAGAAGACTGTATTTCTGAAAGTAATAATAATAATAATAATAATAAATTATAATGTAACACATACACACATATACACAATTGTTTAAATTCACGTTTTAATTTTAACAGGAATAAAACAGAATTTAAGACAAAAGTAAAACAAAATTAAATTTATGTTAAAGTAATTAAGTATAATAGTAATAAATAATAATTACTACTAAAAAAGTAATAAAGTAGTTATTAAACTAAAAACCTTTTCACATTTCACAAATTTTATGATAACTAAATTTTATTTCAACCATTAAAAAAAATACATAAATCAATCAATTGGTCACAGGGACCTAAATCTGGCACCGAATCCCAAGAGAGAAAAGAATGTACTGGACATGAGGGTGTGCCGCTAATCAGCCAACAGTAAGAGGCTAGAGCTACGCGGGTAAATGCCATGCGAGATCCAAGTGTGTGAAACTTTGCCCCAAATAAAGCAGAGACCTTTTCTGGAAGACGGAGGGTCCACTTTTCCTAATAGAGAAATTTAAGGCAGCTGTTTACAGGGGCTGCTCTGATCCGGTTACACTGGATTTGTGTCTGTCCGGGTCGCATGCATTTGGCACGATGCACAAAACCCCAAGTCAGCCCCTTGACTCAGCAGACGATGTGCTGTAATTACCGTGGAGATGAGGTTAGTCCTCAGTTATTAAAATAGACGGTACACTGGAGGGAGAGGGGTAATTTGATAACACACGAACACTGCCAACGGGCGTGAACAGAGCAGAACAACAACTAGATCACGGCCAGCCAATCACATAAAAGATAGAAGCAGCACACAAAAAATCTGAGCTATAATTAAAAACTCCAAAGTTCCCTTTAAAAAGATTACTGCAGAACAAAAGCTGTCATGTCTGTTATACAGTGAGGTCACTGAAGTGTGTTCTTGAAATTGCAGCAGATCTGGTTCCAGTAAGCTGCGTGATTGAACACCTAAATCTTGTTACTATTTACAGAAACAAAACAATTACAGTGTCAAACTTGAGCCATGACTTGGATGTCTTTTCTCAAGACTTGCCACCTCTTGTCAGACCCATAACTGGCATCAGAAGATTGAGCTGTTCACTGTAAACAGCTTTAGAACAAATGCAGTTGGCACAGACTAGGGCAAACAGCATTTACACCATGGACTGAGCTGATTTTACAGGCAGCAGGGATTCAAATACTTACACCACACCTCGTAGTAATAGCTGCAACACTGAGATTCTCCACAGCAGTATCCTGAATCACAGTAGTAGCTCTGGTTGTTGACTCCTACACAAATCAATCGTCCCTGTAAAAAGAAAAAAAAAAAAGAAATATATATAGAAAATATTAAAATATGAGCTATCTCAAAAATAACTAAAGCACATTAGCAATTAAAAGCAGTGTAATTTAATTTTTTGTTATTTTAAATAAATGTTAGGCTCACTAAACAATTAAGTTATTTCATTTAAAATCGATTTAAAGATTGATTTTATTTAGTTTACAATTAAGAAATAACTATTAATTTCAGCATGCTGAAATAATCTAAAAAATTTTAAAAACAAACAAGAAAAGAAAAAATTTATTAATTGTCTTGACAAAAACAATCAAATGACTAAAACGTGACATTTTAATTGAAACCAGAAAAATATACGTACACATTTTTTTTAAATAAAATCAATAAAAACTAAAACACACCACCAAATTGTTAAAAAGTTACATTTCAATTGAAAGCAGAAAAATATAAGCCAATCTCAGTTATTAATAACAACAATATTTACTCAAACAGGCAGAGGCAGATCAGACTGTATACATTAAATAAATGATCCCAACATCAGGCTGTCTTCACAATCTGGTGATAATAAAAAACACATTAACGCAATAAGATGCAGACTGCTATACAAACCCTTGAGTGAGCAAACTGTATTACACAGAATGCAAATCGCATTACAGAAATGGTTAAATGAATGATTCCTGTGCTCTAGTTTTACCTTTCTAAACCCCAGGAGAAAAGGCATGATAGGCGTCTGATAGGAAAATCAACACCGCAGAAAGACAGAGTTTTGTTACACACAAGGCTGCAAAGACCAAAAGAGAGACAAGAAGAGGAAGGTCGTGCTCGGGCCACCCACCACCCACACATGGTACAGTGCGACATGAACTGCCCCCTTTATTAGCCGGAGGGTCTGGATTTAAACGCACACATACATGCACAGCCTCCCTCATGGCATTTCAGAGCTGGCGAGCGCTGCCAGGGAATGCAAGTAAACAGGACAAACAGACAAGCGGTCTATGCATCTCTCGTACACACAGACTCTGATGACAACTGCTGGCTGGACAGTTGTCTTGAGTGTTGAACTAGATGCATAAAAGATCTAAACCGAGACACAATGTGAAACCAAAATCTAGGCTTATGAACAAAAGACTTAAAGGGATAGTTCACCCAAAAATGAAATTAAAAATGAAAACTATCCTTTCACTTGTTCAAAACCTATTTGAGTTTCTTTCTTATGCTGAAATGAAAATATTTAAAAACATTGTGGTTGCTGGGAATTCAATGGAAGTCAACCAAATTTCTTCTAAATAAAATCTTTTAAGTTAAACAGAAAAAAGAAACTCATGAAGGTTTAAAACATCACAAGAGAGAGATTAAATGATTAGGTAATTTTAATTTTTGGAAATTCCCTTTAACTCAAGATTTAAAAAATATATCATCGCATCACTACTGACCATTGAGATAATGAACTGCAATAACAAGAAGTGGAAAGTTTGAGCGTTCAGAAGTGCAAACCTGTGCTAGGATGGACACAGTGCCAAACATTCATAGAGGGGATGGCAACTGGCAGCAAGTTAAATATTAATTAGTTAATAAATTATTACACATTCCTGGTCTTACGGAGTACAACAGTATTCAGATGATACACACAAAACCATGGTGTAACAATTTAATTATGATAAACAATTCCACTCATTTAAATTGTATTACTTCAACGTCTACAGAGAAATTAATTTTGAACCAATGATGTCAAATAACTTTCATTTGAATTACCTTGTGAATTAAACTTGCCTAACACAGCTTACTATTTTTGAGCAAATCAATCTCAATCACTTAAAATGGACAACCAGACTTTTCTGTTATTTATTGCAGTTCAAACTTGACAACTGCTTTAATAATGCTTACTACTGACTGAAACTGATCTCAGAACTAGCATTAGCACAGTTATGGCTCACTTAGTACAGCAACAAACATCAAAGTTGTTAATTAAGCTGCCAACATCCAAAGCATGAGTGCTTAACTCTTAAAGGTCCAGTGAAATTAAAACAATGTTTTTTTTCAGTATTTTAGTGTTCAATGATATCTATAAGCTAGTGTGGTACAAAACAATGAAAAAATTTGTGTTTAGAAGATATAAAACAGATATAAACATGCAAAGCTTGTAGTTTGTCACCTCCGCCTAAATGGATCAACGTTTTTTTTAACCTTACCTTATACTTCAGTTTCTCATCAAATCTTGACCAATCAAATGCTCTCTAGTATCTGACATGCCCCACCCCTTCAAGACGCTTCTTATTTGTTTTTTATTTGAAGCGCTTGAGCTCAACCACTCTCAGTGGCAGAGCTGTGATAAAACAAAACACTATTGGCTGTTTTATTTTATTTTTTTAAAGGGGAGGAGCTACTCTATGTCCCACCCTTTCTTCGTTTTTCAGTTTTTGTAAAGATTATGTAAAACATCAAATAAAATAATATTTTATTATATTATTTATATATAATAATATTTTATTTATTATTTTATTATATATAATATTTTATTATTTTATATAATAATAAAATATTTTATTATTATAAAATAATGCACATTTCAAAGCACTTCATGGGACCTTTAAGATTAAACTCTACCAAGATTTTCTCTTAACTTAAAACACCTATGATTACTTTTATTGTCCACATTTTCCCCTCTTAATGCAACCCCACACAAAGCATGCTTGTCACTACATGGTAGTTGCATCAACGACCTGTTTTGGCTCAAGCAGTTTGAATAAACAGTAAGTCTGAGTGTGTTTCTCATTATGCAATTTTGATTTCCCAATTCTTGTTGTGTTGTGGACAACATGTTGCTTCCTGATCAGCCATCAATTTGCATAGTGTAGCTCCTGTAGCTCAAATATGGTGCTGGAAATGAAAAGGTCTGCATCACCACTGGTCATCATATATGCAGAAGCAGTATGTATTTTTATTTTTTGTTTTTGATACATGATAATTTCTAGGGGAATGCATGTTATGTACTGTTTATGTAGCTTGTTTCAAACCTTTAAAGAGTTAATTCACCCAAAAAATAACAAATCTGTTATCATTTGCCTCATGCTGTTTTGTACATTGTAGATTATTTTAAAAATGCTGCCAGTGTTTTTGGTGATGAGTGGCTTCCATTGCATGGAAAACATCAACAGACATTCCTAAAAATATATTTGGTGTTTCGCAGAAAAAAAGAAAGTCCAACAGGTTTGGAATGAGGGTGAAAACTGATATCAAAACTTCCATTATATTGAGTGAGCAATTCTTTTAGGTAAAGCATTTTGCTTTTGTCTCTTTTCCTACAATTTGTAGTGCACTCTTTACACCTTCACCCATCATTTTTAAAAATGTGTACATTCATTTTTGTTCTCTGCTGTGCATGTTCTTACACAGAAAAAAGTTGTCAATTTATAAAAAATAAATACAATGTGCAAAAAGCTTGTGTTAGTTAAATATATTCTCTTTTAAAGATGTATGTTGAATCAATTTGAAGGTATATTATTGGCTTTTTTTTATCATTTTAAAATAAATTATTTTATTCAGCAAAGTACATTAAAGATCCTGTGAAGTGCTTTGAAATGCAGTTTTTATTCTATGTTCGATGTCATCTCAACTGAAACATGAAGACAGGCAGGACATATAGTAGCCTCCTCCCCGTTTTAAAAATCAGCCAGTAGTGTTTTGTTTTTTTCACAGCTCTGCCAAATGAAAAGCAAATGAGAAACATCTTGAAGGGGGTGGGGCATGTCAGATACTAGAGAATATTTGATTGGTCAGAAGATTTGATAAGAGACTGAAGTATGAGGTGACGTTAAAGCAAATTGTTGATTCATTTAGGAGAAAGCTTTGAATGTTTATCTCTTCTAAATGCAAATTTCTGCACTGTTTTGCAGCACACTAGCTTATAGATATCCTTAGGACTAACACACTGATACTAACATCTAAAAAAAAAAAAAATAATTAAGATGGTGTTATGGAATAACCAAAATGACTTCACTATCACAGGGGAAATTTACAGAAAAAATGCTGGGTTGATTATTTTTGTCCATATTTGGTTAAGTTTATCAATTAAATTTTAAATACATTTCCTAACCCAACGGTTAAAACAACCCAGCATTTTTTATGTGAAGTGTGCAATTAGCTTGTAATGAAGTGAATGTATTTCATTATTCATAAATCAAGTCCCACTTTAAAAGTTCTCTGTAAAAATCATTTCACTAAAAGCCCTGTTTGACTTCAGAATGGTCACTTTTTTTAAGTAAAAGCTGCGAGCAACATTTCAGTCATAAAGCATGTGGTTCTGTCATCACGCTAGCAGATCTGAGACCTGCTTATCTTTTAGAAACCTACATTCCCTCAGTGATAACACCTGTGGAGAGCAAACAGCTCACTCCCTGTTTTTTTCATTGCCTGACCTTGATCTACCACCTGTCACAACACACAGAAGAGGAGCATCTTCATACATACATGCCTTTCACAGTCAAGGCCAGAATGAAAGCACTCAGTCAAAACAGCAGCCTGTCATTGGCGAAATCTTTAAAAAATGTGCTTTTTGTTGACGGCTAACATTAAACTGTCAGTCACAGTCAACTCTACAATTCCATGTTGTGCTTAAACAGATATTTTATAGCAGAACCATCGCAGCCAAGATGTCCATAAAACCTGGCCCGGCTTAGGGGAAAGAAATGCACCCTTCACCAGCAGCAGATAGACAGACTTTTTAAATTATTTACCCATCAGAAAGAACAACAACAGGAGCGAGACAAAGCTTTATGAATCATTCATTTGGTCTGTTTACATGTAATCTCAGCAAGAGCTAAATGAACAAACTCCCTTGAATTATATTCTCTCTAAAGATTCATACTGCTGTAAGTTAAATGGGAAATCTAAATATAGTTGACTTTATGACTTAGAAAAAAATTCTATAAAAGACATTAAGGGTGTGTTTTCACTTTTAATTCGGTTTTCTTCATTTGGTCAAGAACAAAAAAGAAAATTACACATTTGGTCCTGGCTGGATTTGCATCGACAATGCCATTTTAAAACAGAATCTAAAGATACAAAAACTATTTTAAACATCGGCTATATTTCACAACAGAGCTTAATAAACGTCCAAATGCAAAGAGATGCTCATATTGAACTGCAATGGTCAACACTGTGACTGCATTGAAGCATTCTGTCCTTTTCATGGTCACAGCATCTGCCTTTTTGTGTTTGTTAAGATGTCTTTGGTTCATGTTGTGTTCATACTTATGCAGAACTGTACTAGAGCTCATTGGAAATGAATTGAGAGCCCTAATTTCAGAAGTTTCAGTTTGCTTGCTTGATGTGCACCAGGATTTGGATGAGAGCAGTATTTCAGACATATTGAAATAAACCACTAGTCACACCAGAGTTTGTTTTAACCAAACTACAAATCTGCCAAGTGTGAACATATCCAACACCAATCACCAACAACTTATCCAACCTCCTTTCTTCAACATTTTTAAGATATGGAAAACAAAATATTGTTAATAATGATAATAATAAATGACATCTTTAAATATACTAAATATAAAAATTATTATTAATTTTAATTGGTATAACAAACAATTTTATGTCTTGTTTTAAAAAACACAGCTATTTGCAGCTATTAGGAAGGTTAGTGACAAGTTTCATGGAATTGTACGGTAGATGTAACTGCATAAATAATTTTGAAACTACATGTAATAACATGCAGATCAAGATTTTTGTATCAAACGAGTAATTCAGAAGCTAATGTGCAGTGGTTCCACAAACCAGAACGTAATGTTTAAACCTAGTTTTGGTTCTCATAGGATGTGCCATCTACACTTTTTACACTTAAATTCCCTATTTTTAGAAACTTCTTAAGCCATTTTCAAAGCATAGCATTTTATTTCCATAAACAAACCAAGTCTTTCTGGTTGTCATATTATTATCCTTAGTGTTTACTAAAAACTGACTTTAGAAGAGAACAGA
Organism: Danio jaintianensis; assembly: GCA_903798115.1. Lineage (NCBI taxonomy): Eukaryota > Metazoa > Chordata > Actinopteri > Cypriniformes > Danionidae > Danio > Danio jaintianensis. The sequence continues at coordinate 17,611,635 of CAIGQV010003909.1, forward strand.
AAAGCTCAATTGTAAACCTTAAAAAAATGTCAGACTCAAAAGTCTCAGCAATCTTTTCTGTCACTGCTTTGGACCAAAAACACAGGCTGTGTTTCAAAACCTAACTACCTGACTATGTAGACAAATCGAGCATACGTTTATGGGCACACAAGAAGCCTAAAAATGCTGCATCAGTAGCCAGTTTATTATATTTTAAGACGCAGCCACACTCTACCGGCTATGCTAAAAATGCTAACAGAGTCTTTACCTCGGTCAACGCTGCCTCCACGGACACCGAACCCACCGGTCCAATAACCGCGCTACTTACAAACAACCCCATGCCCAGTTTTATGAATCCAACCCCCCACATTCCGCCCTTTCCAGTGGCTTTGGACACATTTGCAACACGGTAGGACATTAAGCTAGCCTGCGAGCTAGCTTTTGTTGCGTCTCTTTCTTCTTTCTTTCAACTCTCTCGCAAACTCCGAAAGTCTCAGTCAGACTCCGCCCCCCAACACTATTGGTCAATTCAAGCGAACACTTCCTGGTTTCACAAGTAAACGTAGCAGCGATTGGCTGTTTTGTCTGTCATTTAAAAAAACACTACTGCGTCTGCAGGGCGTGACTTTGTTGTTCTTTACCAGCTGAGATCAAGAAATCAGCTGACACTGAATTTAAAGGGGCAGGAAATGACATTTTCCTGCGCAAAAAAACAAGTGAGAAAAAGAAAGAAAATGCCAGACAGACAGACAGACAGACAGACAGACATACAGATCACAGTCCAATGATTCAAAATGCTAAACAAAAACCATTTAATAATCATTAAATTGGTTTAAAAATGTGTATATTGTCTTATAATAATTCTACTTATTAAAAAAATTGTTAACATATTAGTGTTAATAAAATGTCAAATTAGTTAATAATAACAACATTAATAAAATCATCATTTTATTAATCAAATAATACTTAAAACAATAAATGTGGTAGATTATGAATACATTTTATGAACATATGAATTTAACAACTGTTAAATATTAAAGCATGTTGCTGACTGAAATACAGACAAAATATTTTCCAGGAGCATAAAGTACAGTGATGCAAAATTAAGAACAAATAAGTTTTAGATAATATTAATAAAACACTATATTTTTATTAATAATAATTTTAATAATAGGCGGTTCATTCCGCTGTGGCGACCCCTGATAAATCATGGACTAATCTGAAGGAAAATAAATGAATGAATGAATTTGAATAATTATTATAATTTTTATTGTACTAATAATAATAGATTAATAAATAATGCATTAATACTTTAATAAACTATTAGTGTTGTTAATACATAAATGCTTATTGATTGATTGATTGATTGATTGATTGATTGATTGATTGATTGATT
>CAIGQV010003909.1:17613019-17650632 GCA_903798115.1 Danio jaintianensis
ATTGATTGATTGATTGATTGATTGATTGATTGATTGATTGATTGATTGATTGATTGATTTCTTACATATTAAATCTTAGTACAGTGACTGAAATATATTTTCTTCAATGATGCACAGTGATGCAAATAGAAATAGAATAAACTTCAAATACCTGCTGTACACATATGCTGGATTGCAATCATTTAACAACAAATGTTTGGAATATATAAATAAAGAACATTAAGAATCCCTGGACAATTTATGAACTAATTATTACACAAAAGGATGGAACAGAGAACAAACTGATTCCCCAGAACAAAAGATAATAATTCACCTGACTCAATTCAGACTGACTAGCAACCTCTAGGAAAGTGTTGAAGCTAATTGGAGCTCAGTTTTGCAGGGCTCTTAGCACAGTGCAAAACCTAAAACATATGACAGCATCAACTTGTTACAATAGGTTAGCCATGGTTTTATTTAAAGGATTAGTTCACCCAAAAATAAAAATTCTGTTGTATTCACTCATGAAGTTCCATTCCCCTGAGACCTCCATTCATCTTCATAACATAAAATGAAGATACATGAAATCCAAGAGATGCCTTATCTTCCATAGACAACATTACTGAGAAGTTCAACGTCCAGAAAAGGAACCAAAAACATTGTCAAAACATTTCAATGTGACTTCAGTGGTTTAACTGTAGTCATACGAATCTCCATACAAAAACTTTTGTGCACCAAAAAGTCTGTAAATATGACTTTGTTTTCATTTGTCTTTTCTTCCACATCAGATCAGGGTGTGCATTTATTATGGACAGTACTGTACTACAAATGTCAGCCGTGCAACATGCAAGCATCGTATTGCCTGTAGTAAATGCACACCCTGTTCTGTTGCAAAAGACATTGGCGAATAATGTTTTTTTTTTTTTTTAAACAGATTTAAGGCATATAAAATTGTTAACAGAGCTTCGTATTATTACATTACCTTCGTTTTAGGATGTTTCGATTTTTTCTGAACTTCTAAACCTCAAGTTTTAGGATCGTTTCTGTCTATTGATGGTGTTGATGGTGCACAACAGATATAAAAGCAATGTAAAATCAAGATAAAACTATGTGGTCACTTTTTCTTATCTTTGCATCAAATTACAAACAAAAATAAAATCTGTTTCTAATGCACCATCTATGCCAACAAGATTTCCACATGCAAGCTGAGACATAAAGTCTCAGACAAATGCACTCAATAGAGATAGTGACATCACTGTGAGGGGTAGGGTTAGGGGCAGGGTTAGGTGCACGCATTAAAAGCACTGCATGCAGTTTCAGCTTGCATGTGCACCTGGTCTGGAGCCAGACCCCTCTCGTCTATGCGGGACAGTAAATTTGACATGGTTTTCTATTCTGCCTGCCATTATTAATCTCCTTTTTCTGAAAGTCCTGAAAATACAAATTTTGAGTTTTTATTTTATTTTTCAGCAAATACGAAGGAAAAAAATGTATTTGTTGCACTGTCCCATTCTCTAATCTCCCATTTATTAATTTACCCAACTATGACGACTTGTGCTGCTGAGAAACCCAGAATTGTAAATAGGGTCCATTAGTTGGGTTTAGGTCAGTTGTTAGCAAGGTGATTTGTCCAGCAAGCCCCACCAACTCATGGACTTGTACATTAAGGATGTGTATCTGAAATAACAAAATGTACCCTGAGTAACATTTCAGATTTGCAAAAGACACTGCCCTCTAGTAGATTTGTCATCTGAAATGTCATTCTAGAGCAATGGTTAAAGGGCCGCAGCTCTGCATAGTTTAGCTCCAAGCGCCTCCAACTCACACCTGCTTAATAGTCTCTAGTGCTCTTGAACACCTTAAATAGTTGAATCAGCTGTGTTTGATTAGGGTTGGATCAAAACTGTGTAGAGCTGCGGCCCTCCAGGAATCGAATTTGAGACCTATGTCCTAAAGCATCTTTTTCAAACTTTTCTTCTTGATAGAAGTTGGTAGAAAAATGTTTACTTTTATTTCCAATCACTCCACCACATGCCATATCACACATTCAGTGACAGGACACATCAACACCAGCTTCAAAAAAGAAAAAGAAAAAGAAAGAGCAGATGTAGGCGTCTTATCAGTCAGGATGTTGTGAAAACACTGGACCTGAACAGGCCCTCCTGAACTACAGTTTGTCCCTGTAAAGTTTGTGTTGTTCATATCTCAAACACAGCCTGCGAACAGACTGTCATCCTGAAAGCTGACAAGCGCTGATCCCAGCGAAATCAGCGTAATCTCTCAAGTAAACTTGTTTGTTCAGTGCTAAATGTTATTTTGACAGCCATAGCTGAGGGCTCTCACTCGCTTTATTCCTGCAACATATCTCTCTCTCTTTCTGACTCAGGACCGCGGCTTCTTAGGTGAGACCCTTTGAACTGGCCGAGTTAAAAGGAACAAAAGCAAACAAATCACATTGTTCTTCCAGGAATTTTTCTTGTTCACCGCCTTTCATTTCTCTCTTTTTTTAGCCACTTCTTTCATTCAGAACAGCGAAGTCAATGGATCCTTACATCCCAGCTTGACAAGTTAGGAGGATACAAGCTAATCCCCTTAATCTGTCTATTCTCCAGTGCAGTGCCAAAGGGGGAGAGGGACCCAGCACAAGTAATCCTATAGAAAAAACAATAGGATTAGACCCCGGCTCTTGGAGTGACAATCAGATATCTACTGACTGATTTGCAAAGTAGGGTCGAGTTTCTTCAAATTAGCTTTTTTTTTCTCTTCTCTCCCTCCTCTGGGGAAAAGGTGCCTTTCATTAAGCGCTGGTGGGATTCCTTTGGGACGGATGCTGGAGGTCTGCATGAAAGGCATGTATTCTTGGCTGCAACACACAGCGCCTGCATGGCCTTCTATCACAGCACCCCTTCACCCTCCGTCAGGCCCTTTATGATTCAAACTCAAATGCCTTTCAGAAGTGTTTGACAGATGGGTCAGATTCAGCCAGGGATACATGTAGCAGATCAGAAAGGCTAAATGAGGAGCACAGTGTGACAATTGATGCATGCTCTTTTTATTTCATTATTTTCTTTCCAAAACATGGTTTTTCTACATTTAATGACAGGATTTTTGTGTGTGTGGTTTTTGGCAGTTGTTTCAACAAAATTTTTTGAAAACTTGCTTTAACAGAGAGCTAATGAAGTATATTTAAGGCATTAAGAAATTATGTAAATAGTAAAATAATATATAAAGTTTATAAACATTTTTGCAACTGAATGCATCGATTGAATAATAATAAACTTGAATATATCAATTGAATAGTTAATAATATAAAAAGTAATTAATATATTAGTGTATAAACTGCATATATTTTGTGTGCAATATGGTAATATATTTATTGTTATATATGTACATTTATAATAATATTTTTAAAATGTATTGTTGTTTAAAGAAAAAAATGTGTATCAAAACATGACATTTCACACAAACACACACTTTCTTGCTTTCTCTCACACACACACACACACACACACGCACGCACACACACACACACACACACACACACACACACACACACACACACACACACACACACACACACACACACACACACACACACACACACACACACACACACACACACACACACACACACACACACACACACACACACACACACACACACAACTATTTGAATAAACCATATATATATACAGTGCTTAGCATCAATAAGAACACCCCTTTTGAAAATGAAAATTTTGATCAATTTCTCAGTGAATACAGCCAATAATTGTTGGTGTGTTTTATTAAACAGTTATATCCATTAAAATAAGAGTTTGGTCACCAAACATCTTTAGGAATAAAAAGATAATGCATTTAAATTCAAATGAGATTGAAAAGAAAAATTACAAACTACAAAATTTCAATTAAATTGGATCATTTTCATGTTTCTTTAAATTTTTCTTGTTTATTAAATTTTAATTTTATATTTTACCCTAACAAATAAATTTTGGACTATGATCTTAAGTTTTTTGTTAGATTAGTTTAGGCATGGGCCGGTATAAGATTCTGACGGTATGATAACCTTGGATATAAATATCACGGTTTCACGGTATTGTGATTACTGCTCTAAAATATATTCTTTTAAAATTTCTGGGTAAAAAACAAAAACTTTTTTTCACCTTTGAACACAATATATTTTATTTTGAGAAACATTTTAAATATTTTGGAGCAGTAAAAATGTCAGGCTGAATAATTCAAATAAATTATTGACTTCTGCTGTCTTCATTTATTTCAAAAACTGATTTATTTTTACAATTTAAAAGATATACTGGATATAAGGAGATACTGTTGTCCTAAAAAAAAAAAAAAAACGTTAATAAAAAATCTTACAGATACCTTAGGAACGGTATAGCAGAAAATTTTGACGGTTTTAAAACCTTGACTTTTCCAAACCGCGGTATACCTTGAAAACGGTTATCGTCCCATGCCTAGATTAGTTCCAGTTTTGGGTTTCGTGCTGACTAATCTTATGTATATGCACAAACATATTATTGTAGATTATCCTATAGAAAATATTAATTAAAAGAGAGATCTGAGGCATGTACTCATTTAGATTGACCACTCTATATTAACACACACACACTTATACAAATATCTGAATATAATAGGTAAATAATTAATTCTATAATATATGTTTAGGGGCTGCACGGTGGCGCAGTGGGTAGCACGTTCGCCTCACAGCAAGAAGGTCGCTGGTTCGAGCCTCGGCTGGGTCAGTTGGCATTTCTGTGTGGAATTTGCATGTTCTCCCCGTGTTGGCGTGGGTTTCCTCCGGGTGCTCCGGTTTCCCCCACAAGTCCAAAGACATGCGGTACAGGTGAATTGGGTAAGCTAAAATTGTCCGTAGTGAATGAGTGTGTGTGGATGTTTCCCAGTGATGGGTTGCAGCTGGAAGGGCATCCGCTGCGTAAAACATATGCTGGATAAGTTGGCAGTTCATTCCGCTGTGGCGACCCTGGAATAATAAAGGGACTAAGCCGAAAAGAAAATGAATGAATGAATGAATGTCCGTAGTGAATGAGTGTGTATGGATGTTTCCCAGGATGGGTTGCAGCTGGAAGGGCATCCGCTGCGTAAAACATATGCTGGATAAGTTGGCGGTTCATTCCGCTGTGGCGACCCCAGATTAATAAAGGGACTAAGCCAAAATGAATGAATATATGTTTATACAAATATCTGAATTAAAAATATATCTAGTATATAAATTATAATAGAATTACACATCAACTGCTTTGTTGTATCTTATATATTTTTGTATTTATATAATATTATATTTAATATTGATGATACAGAAAGAATGAAAAGCGGACGGACAACGAACAGCCAGAAAGATCGACAGAAATGTATTACCCTATATATTTAGATATTCTATCACATTTCCATAATTTTGTTGTGTGAAAAACTGCTGCTTGTGCGTGGAGTGTGGCAGAATTAAATGCAGTAGACGTGTTTGCCCAGCGTCCTTTAGATGGCACTGTTGGTGTAGAATTACCTCAGAATCCTCTGCGATGTCACTGTGGGTTGAAGCCTCTTCTTCTCGGCTGTGTGATCAGCCTCTGTGATACTTGATACTTTAGCACAAGCTAATGCAGCTTGGGAAAGGCATCGTCCTGTAGGAAACAAGGGTCACCTGCACTGAATAGGAAGTCCTTGATTCCATTTAAGACCAGTGAACTTGGCCAAGCAAAACACGGTATGACTCTTAACTTCATCTCACGTTACTCTTCCAGTATGGTCCGTAAATAAAAAAAGGACAGTTGAGAATTATTGTGCAACTGAATATTGTGTAAATATCACCTAAACCTGCTACACTGAGGAAAATAATGTGTAGGATTTACCCTGACATAACTTACACTCAGAAACGGCAAAAAATAAATAAATTACAAATAATTTCAAAGAAACTGCAAGCAAAACATTGGATTATATGTGAAATTTTAAATGAAAAGTTTCAAATTATTTGCTTTTGTAAAATGTAATTCAATAATCTTAGTTTAAAACAAGTTAACTTAGTAAATATTGTCTAAAAATATATCAAAAATATTTTTTCAAACAATTGGATTTACAATGAAACAATTCAGTCAGAAACAGCTAACCTTTTATGGTTGCAGTTAGTTTATAGTTAGTAACTTTGCAAAAATGTAAAAAGTAAATGTAGTAAAAAAAAGTATTTACAATGAAACAACATTCAGTCAGAAACTAATCTTTTATAGTTAGTTATAGTTAGAAAAAACTGAAGCAACACAATGGATTAAATGCAACATTTTAAATTAAACGTCTGAAATTTGGACTTTTTTTAAAAATGTAATTCAATAATGTTTGTATAAACCAACTAAATGTGGTAAAAATGATAACTCTCCTATTAATTGTAGTCAAGACAGTCCTGCGAAATATGAATGGAGAATGTGGAGTTTTTGTTTATGCATCAACAAATTATAAAACTTGATCAAAGTTGAAAGACTGAAGACATGCTCTCTCTCCTCAAGTTTAAGGTAACATGACGGATACTGTTTCACCTGCTAAACACTTTGCTCTCTCGGCCAAATAGCTTGGCTTACCAGCTTTTCTTCCAACATCTGCCGGGAGAATCACGGTGTAATTGAGGCTTTAAAAAGGCATGCCAGAAAGCTCACCAGATGCATCATTACAGTCTTCGGCCTGTCTTTTGAAAGCTAAATTTATGAAGCGGTCTTTTGCTCAGGTCTTTTTCAGCGGTTTGCACTCATTGCTCTGAATGATGTTGAGATGCTCGAGCATGTGTAATAGATGCTGTACAAACAAACAAAACAACCAGAGCTACGAATTAAAACAAATTATATCATAATGCTTTCAAAAATGCGATCGGTGGTTTTGAGTGCTTCTTGCAATCCAGATGTTTCTTCTGAGATCAAAGCAGGAATGTGCTCTGATGGTGTAAACCTATTTGTTGTGTAATACTGGTAGATAATGTAAACCCTAGTGCAGGAAAGTAGACCTTTTGTCCTCAAATTGCCAGTATGATTTTACAGTGATTTGTGCAGGTGCAAAGCGTGTAAAGTGGTTTTAATCCCAAGTCTTTGTAATCATTGCCTTTTTATCCACCAGCATTTACAGAACTGCTCTGCGTGCACGGACAAGTGTACAGATAAAGTGTAAATAATCACGTTACGCCAGACGTGACACTGGTGGGTTTGCGGACAGTGTTTGTGTGTGTTCCTTTGTGTGCTGTAGGTTCCGAAAATGTAATCCTCAAATCCCCTTCCCATAAGGCGCCTCCAACCCCTCCTCGTTTCCTCTGAACTCTGAAAGTCTTCATTACCTTTGTCAGAAACTCTGAGCATGTGGCTCAACCACTGTTCCCCAAGGGTCTGCTGGTAATGACCTTGTGATCGATCGATTGATCGATCGATAGATAGATAGATAGAAAAAATCTGATCAGTAAATGAACTGAAGAATTGATGACTTATGATGGACAGACAAACAGAAAATTAGAACAACAGACAGACAGACAGATGCTGAATGATAAGTAAATAGAACAATCAGATAAAATTGAAAAATGGAAGAAATTGAATGACATAACAATTAAACAGTGCACGAACAGACAGACTGACAAAGATAGACAGAACTGAACTGTGGAAAAAAATAGAATTATTGAATGAATTAAATAATCTGAATTAATTGAACAAATGATGAGGATGGATGGGTAAATTAATTAAACAACTAAAAACAATCAGAGAGATAAAATTTAAAAATGGAGGAAATTCAATGACATATTTGAATAATGCACGAACAGACAGACGGACAAACAGAAAGACCTAAATTAATTGAACAACTTATGATGACAGACGGTCGGACACAGACAGACAGACAGATAGATAGACGGATGAAGGATAGATTGTCAACAACAGAAAACACAGTGATAGATAAATGAACTGAACAACAGAACAGACAGACAGATAAAATTGAACAATAAAAACAATTGAATGACAGATAGATGAACAGACTGATGTACAGAAAGATAGTCAAAACTGAACTGTGAAAAAAGTGAATGATAGATGAAGTAGTGGAGAAATGACCACACGACAGACAAATACAGATAGACAAATAGAATTATTGAATGATAGAAAAAAATTGATTGGTAAATGAATTGAAGATTTGTTGAGAGTAATGGACAGACAGAAAATTTGAACAACAAACAGACAAACAGATTCTGAACAATAAAATACACAGAATTATATATATATATAATGATAGATAAATTTAATAATTGACAACAGACAGGTAAAATTGAAAACTTCAAAAAATGAAATGACATAACAAATGAACGACAGACAGACAAATAGATAGACAGATAGAAAGAACTGTGAAAACAGAATTGTTGAATGAATGAAAAAATCTGAATGAATTGAACAACTGATGACAAGGGATAGATAACAACAAATAGACGAATGGAGGAGTGCAAGAAATAAACAGACACAGTAAATACTGTATTTTAGCAAATCTCTAATTTTGCATGCTTTTACTGGAGCCACATGGATTAAAATTCACTGCCGTCATTTTAAGAATATCCACAGTGTCATCCTCAATATGAGTGAGTGCCCATTTCCTGCTGAGCTCCAAACCTATGGATTATTATTTATTAAACTGACCACGTCTTTGTGTCCCAGGAGGCCATATTTCCTGCATGATTGTACAATATCTGCACGGAGGCGTAGGCATTCCTTTTATCTTCAGTGACAAAATCAGCTAATGGATTGTCCCACATTGCATATGATCTAATTTATTCTGCGATTGACCATAAATCCCCCCAAGCCTAATATGAGCCCCATCTTTTAAGATTCACATTGAGCATTAACTGTGCATTATCAGGGGTTATTAAACACTTCTTCTCAGAAGTTTGCATACAAAATGGCAAACATTTTTATGTTAGACATGCTTGTTAATTTGCCCTGAAATTAAAATACTGTCATCATTTATTCACATTGCTCATACAAGGCTTAAGATTTGGAATATATCATGAGTTGATGGACTCATTTTATGATACGCTTATCATGCTTTTAATGTCTTTTTGAAGCTTGATGATGGGCCAATTCCTTTTTAATTATAGTCCATTATAAGAATTTTCATAAAAATATTCACGAAGGTGAATAAATAATGACACTTTTATTATTGGGTGAAACCTTCCATTAACTGGTTATACAAAGAAAATATAAAATATATTTTCAATATATATTTATAAATATATTTTTGCAGACTAAAAATACACATTTTTAAGCATCAAAATGTCTTATAAAATTCCCTTTTTTGCCATATGGGCTTATATCAAGTATGTGTGACGGATTTTATTTGTTTTTCTTTGACACTCCTGAGATCTTTAGAATAACATGGCTTTATTCCTATGAGTTATCAAAGAGGAATCCCAAAGGAAAAGAGACCTGCCTGAAGTGTGATGGGACAACACCTTTGCATTGTCATCCTGTGACTGTGCCAAATCCAATGGGGCTTTAACATCAGACACATGAGGTATTTGTTTTGGGATGGCATGGATTAACCGTGTCAGCGCAGGCCTCCACTAGCTCTGGATGCTAATGCTCTCAGCTACTTCTGCTTTGAGGACTAGGGAAAGAAAAAGAGTGTGGCTCTTCTTTGGTTATTCTGTTTCTCTCTCTCTCTCTTTACAGATGTCTGCTCCTGCACAGACCCGGTAGCCACCCATAGCTTTTAAAGCCTAACCTTTGACCTCAGATTTCTCACTTTACGGTGTATAACACTGGTCGAAAACACTTAAAGGGTCACCAAATGTCTTCCATGCCTTTTTGGGAACAGCAGAGAAATTCTTAAAACACATGTAACAGAAACAGTTATGATTTTCAGCTTTTAGGGGCATTCACAAATATAGAGATTTGAAAAATGATTAAATGTCACTTATTATCTATTACAGCTTACTAAAAATAGGATGTGGTTGAGGCCAGTGAGCATTTGATCGTACTAAAACTGATGTATGGAAAACTGTCAGAGTTTGACACATGAGTTGATAACTTTATGCATTTTGCAGGAAAGCAATTTAAAGGGTTAACACAAATTAAGATATTTCAGATTAAATTGTTTCTGTGCACACAAAAAGTATTCTCGTAGCTTAATAATATTCTGATTGAACAGTTGCGACCATTGCTGTCCATGGAGGACGAGGAAGCTCTCAGATTTCCACCCAAATATTTTAATTTGTGTTCTGAATTAATGTCTCGGTGGTTTGGCATGACGAGTTAGTATTGACAGAATTTTCATTATTTGGTGGACTTGGATTACGCCTTTAAATACACTTCCCATTCAAGGATGGTATTTTAGTGGTAAAGAAACTGATTTCTTGTCAAAAGAGAATGACATCCCATTTGTGAACAACTAGTAACAGCCTACTAGAGACTTACTACAAGTGATATGCACACTCACCAGCCACTTTACTTGGTACACCTTGCTAGTACTGTGTTTGACCCACTTTTGCTTTAAATTAATTCTTTGCAAAACAGATTCAACAAGGTGCTGGGAACATGATAGCATCTTGCAGTTGTCCTAATGCATCCTAAATGTGCTTTATTGGATTGAGATCTGGTGACTGTGGAGACTGTTTGAGTTTAATGAACTCACTGTCATGTTTGAGAAACCAGTTTGAGATGATCCGAACTTTGCCACATGGTTTGTTATCCTGAAGCAATTAAAAGAAGCTCAGTTTGTATTAAGGAGCCCAAAGTGTGGCAAGAAAATATCCTACATCATTAAATCTGCAACAGCAATCTAACCCGCTGATACAATGCAGGATGGGGTTACACTATTATGTTGTACATGTTAAATTTCCTTGTTTTTTTTCTCTCCAAAGACCCTTATATCCAAATGTTGCAGTAGAAACAGAAACTCCTCAGACCAAGCAATTAAAAAAAAAAAATTCTATTGTTGATTTTTGGTTAGCCCATATTAACTCTAGCCTCAGTTTGCTGTTCTCAGCTGTCAAGTGTGGCACCAGCATGCTCTTCTGCTGCTGTGTCTCATCTGCTTCAAGGTTTATTGTGTTTTGTGGATATTTTCTTTCTGTTTTTTTAAACCCTAGATATCAGCAGTTTCTGTAACGCTCAGAGAAGCCTGTCTGGCACCAACAGCTATGCCATGTTTAAAAGTACAGTAAGTCACTAAAATCTGCTTTCTTTTCCATTCTGATGCTCAATCTGGACTTCAGCAGATTGTCTTGACCACATCTAATCCTTTTTATACCTAAAAACATGGAGTTGCTGTTATGTGATTGGCTGATTAAATAGGTTGAATTGGTGTACATAATAAAGTGGCTGATAAATATTTACAAACTTTCCTTCCAATATGTTAATTATTAGCACTTACAAAACTGGTTTCGTGTCCAAATGAAATGACATTATGTGAGATTTTGATAGACATGGCCAATTGTGATAATAGTTGCTCACTGGATCACAGGAAAATCATGGGATAATTTTTTTTTAAATGTGAGCAAGCAATTACTGATGTGTCATGGAATCCACACAAACAGCAACCAATCAAAGAAAGTCAAAGCACGCCTCGACTAACCAAGAAAACCAAAAAAAAAGACAATGCACAACAGAAACAAAATAAAACAGGTTTAATTGGCTCTTTGTTGGAAAAATATACTTTGAGTTACAATATATCTATTATCATATGTGCTGTGGTTTAGCATAAATCCCCACAACGGGTGTTGGCAGCTCTGAGCAGTGTTTGTTTTAGACATCCCAGAGGTCGCGGGCAATGTGTTAAGTCCGTTAAGACTTGGGCCACAGAAGGTCGTGAACCCTGCTCGCTTTCAGGAGCCTGTGACAAAGGAAATATCCACTAGGCCACAACTGTACTGTTAGCTGCGCAGATTATCCAAAAGGCAAGATGCCTACTTCCCTGTCTGAGAGCTGAGACCAGCACTGAAGGCTTGGAGGAGACAAAGAACAAGCCTAAAAGTTTCAACCTTACTGCATGGTTATTTCCAGGACTGGGAGCCTGCAGTTCTGAAGTCCAGTGAATACAGGACGGAGGCCAAGGCGGCATATAGGTGGGTGGTGTTGAAGCACAGGCTGTACACTGGGCTGCTGGTGGTGGGTGCCAACTGGAACATCTGTCAAACGGATATGGCAAGATGAATTTACTATGGTGATATAAAATACCATTTAAGGTGCTGAGGCATACTCAAGGTTACCTGTAAACAGCGGGTTTGCCTTTTGTCCCAAAGACGCACTACTCCGTAGTATGATGAGCCACTGGCAATCATGTGATTCCTGTCTGTCTTTATACAGTAGAGGGCGCTGTCATGAGGCTCCTCCCACTCCATCACACACTTCCTGATAGAAATGACAAATTATGAAAAAAATGATAAAATATCCAGAGGTGTGATTTACCTGTGTGATAGAGCGACAATGGATCAAAAGTCACATTAAAAGTAAAGCAATGTTCCCATTTTGCTCATTTTAATTACAGAATTTGATATAACAGATGGTTTACTTGCATGGATTAATTGGTCACCTCAAGAATGGCATTGAGAACTAACAAAATAGTGTCAATTTCAATCTTCATATAACTGTATGAATTTGTTTTTCTTTTCAAAGCTTCACAGCACCAGTCCATGCCGTGCTTACACTGTATGAAAAAGAGCAGCATCACATTCTTCAAAATATCCTAATTTTTTAACCACAGAACGCCGTTTTATTTTAGTATTATTGATGTACTATTGTAGTTATATTCATATTTATAATGTGTTTTATATTTTATTTTTACATTTTAATTTTAGTAGTTTTTAGTTATTTCTTTTAATGTGGTTTGTAATTATTATTATTATTATTATTATAAATATATATATATATATACACAGAAATAAAGTCACACAGATTTGGAATGACACAAGGCAAGTAATTTTTAATTAGGGAGACCTAATTTAAAAAAAGAAATTGGGATGACGTAATTTTCCTTCTTATTTATAACTTGTACTATTATAATGCATATCACAAAAATAACCTCTAAATCAAATTACCAACTGAATTGAATACACACCACATAGCTCTGCATATTTGGACACATTGTAAGATACAGAAGTCCACAGTTCCTCCACAACTCCAGCCACTGTCACGCTATATTAGAGCAGTCCTAACACAGAGGGCCAAAGCCACCATGGCTAACTCTCCCTGCGCGGCTTAAGGGCGAGTGTCTTATTTGCGCTGGCAGGCCACAAGGGTGAAACCTCATCCCTTGTTTACGGAAAGGGGCTTTCTTGTTTTAGAGCAGGTCGCGAAAAAAAAGAGGGAAGGACAGGGCAAGTGTCTGCGCGTGTGCTGAGCCAATAGAGATCAATTCTCCATTAATGGTGTGCTGAATAAATCATGGAGAAGGAGTGTGGCAGACAGCGGGGCAGCAGAAGCGTGTGGAAGATGTCTGGATTGCATCTTGATGTGCTGCACATGTGTACACACATACACACACATTCTGAGACAAAACATTAAACATGGCCTCATTGGTCATTCCTCTAATGCTGTACAATTTTATCATATGCGATTTAATCCACAAAATGTGCACATGGGAAATCAATTTAAAAGGGAGATCTTTGTACTTAATAATAGCATATATTAGTATAGCACATATTACATAGTTATTAGTACCTGAGAATGTTAATATATCCCCTATAAAATATTAGGGGTAAATAAAGTAACCCAATTAAAATAAAGTGAACCCAAAATTCGGATATATGTTTCTAATGAATTTGTTGTGTTTATAAGTGAAAACATAACTTTATATTTTTAAGTGAAAAGAGGTTGAATTTGAAATAGTTTACGTACTCGAGTTTGAAAATATTTTTAGAATTTCTGCCATGACCCCTTATTTTGAACTTAGTTATTAACAATTTTAGTTTAAAATGACCTTTTACTCATTGATGTATTCTTTTTGTAAAGTTTGTTTCAGATGTTTTTATATGTGGCGGGAAAATATAAGGGAAAATATAATAGTGTCTCAGTTATCAATTTTATAAACGAAATGTCATGTTACTTGCTTTGTTTCATTTTGAAACATTCCTCCATTGTATAAATATATACAAATCAGTACGACAAGAAAACTGTGATAATTGAAATAAAAAATGTCAATTAATCCTGTAATTAAAGATAATTCACAATCACTTAGCATAGTAGAAATCTTTTACTTATTACATAAATAATGAAGTTTGAATTAATATTATTACAGATTTTCTTACTAAATTTAAAGAAAACGTTTTAAACCATTTTTCTTTTCAATGCTTGTGGTCAAACTCATGGTGGTCGTCTGCCATTTCTAACCCCTCATTTATGCAACAGCATGTTTTCCAAGACACTGAGCAATCTAATTCAAATGAAGAGACGACACACATCCACCTTAATTATTTGCAATGAACCTAAAAATCTGTTTCACACACTTACAGTTTACTCTACAAGGGAATTAAAGTGCCCTCTTTTTAAACACGATGATGACTTTTAAATGACTAACCACTTCGAATCAAGACACATATTGAGTCCTGACTGGTCTTACTGTGAATTATTGATATCTTAAGAGGGGACATTTGCCCCTCCCCAAACTCTCCAGGGCCCTCTTTCAATCACCTCTGATTTGTGTTACTTGACTGCCCATATGCGATTGTGAGGGTCCCCCACTCCACAAAGCCCTACATAGAGCCCCAGTCCACCCCACAAGCGGCCCGCTGATCCCCAGCACCCGCCCTGTTGCCCTGGAGACTTGTCGCGCCACATCAATATGGCCACCAACCGGCGTGGACTTGGGTGGGTGAGAGTCCCGTCGCAAGAGCCTTTCTCGATGAGGGGGTCCTTTTCAATCTCTCAGAGGAACAATTGTATCCACAGACCCAAGAGGAGGCTCAAGTCCAGCTTCTTTTTTATCTAAACGGTACTCTATGCACAGGAGGGCTTATTAGATTAACAGAGAACACTAATCTTCCTCACAGGCTCTCCAAGACGTACCAGCTAACTTTATTAGTCTCCACAGACAAGGCCAAATCTGCTGACAGCGCAGGTCAATGTAAGCGCAAAGCCTAATTCAACTTGGACCATGACGGAGAGGTGCCAGAGGTTCCCAGAACAAGTACCTGGAGCAGACACGCAGATCCCAGTAGCGAATGAAGGTGTCGTATCCGCAGGTGAGAAGCTGGAAGGGAGACTCATAGATGATATCCAACACACCTGCACCTCTGCGGAACTCCGTACCGAGACATGACACCAGGTGACACCTGAGAGAAAGATATGAGAGAAGAAGACTGCAGATTATACCTTGTCAAACCTCATTGAGGAAGATTAACACACATTAATAAACCACAGACAGTGACAAGAGAGAATTACGCAAACTTGCTGGAGGCCGATCATTTCAGAGCGCAAGTGGACAAGTGAGGTCACCTGCGTCTTGTCTGGGTATCAGTTTTATCAAAGCAATTTAGTGACTAGCAGACTCATAAAACACATCATGTTTACTTGTTGCTGAGATTGGAACGTCTCCCAGTCTTCCCCCACATCTCGGAGTCAATAAAGATCTGGTTTAAAACCAAACGCCTTCATTTGCTCGCTTAATCTCTTATTACCGTTAAATCCTACTATACTTTCCAACATTCATGGACCACACAAAAGCTAAATTAAGTCTTAGGACGAGGAGATAAAAAGTAAACACCTTTCTGACTTTGAATGGGCTGCTAAATCAGCTTAGTTTGGCCATAAGGTAAGTTCCCAGATACGCAAGTAAACCAAGAGGAGTGGAAGAAAGGAGATGGAGGGCAGAAGAAGGGGGGTGCTGGGACTAGCACCACGCCCCATTGATCACAGACTCAACGGGTTCGAGGCGCCCTCCGCCCCCACCCGAGCCGCAGAGGCCAGATTATTGTAGAATCACAATTTCTTTGTTGCCATTTAATTCCCTCCATGACCGTGACTGTGTGCGACTTGTGGACCTTTGATACCTGGTCCCTAGCAACCATTTATGGGAGTCCAATGGCCATAGCGACCACCCCCCACGTTCGAGGTCTCCTGTGAGCTTGTTCACCGAGGGCAGAGTGGTAATCCCCAACCTTCGCTCTGGGGTAGACGAGGGGGGTCTTTCTAAGGCACAGTCTCTTTAAGAAATAGTCCTGCAGAACCAAAGGCCAGGACCCTGGTGGGCCTAAAGACAAACTCTCTTGTAGCCCCTCGGGCATCTGCATACCCATCATTTACCCCTTGCTGCTAAAATAACATGCTGGCAACAACTTGAACTGATGGCAGTGCTGAACAATAGGAACAATCAATTAAATGATCCAAAACATTTGTTTGCAAAACATGCAATTTGCATCAGATATTTCTTTTTTAAGTGCTTTAGGAAATTGTGTAAACTCAGAAGAAAGAGAGAGAGAGAGAGAGAGCCTCCAACGTCTGCTGGGGACTCTGCAAATGTCAAAGCGTGAAGTGAGAAAAACAAGCATCGTAAAAGAAGTCCTCACATCTGTGCTCTGATTTTAAAGCCAGTAATAGCACTGTTCCAAGTACAACAGCAAACACCCAGGATTCTTAAATTGTTAGGTCACAGGTTTTTTTTTTATGCGTCCCATGTTTTTTCTCCCGTTTTAGAGAGACCTGTGAAGATTACAGGATGGAGGATAACCATATAATCTTTTAAATTACTGCATCTGCATGGCAGGCGAGCTTGTTCTTCCAGCGTCTGATCTGTTTGGGAACGTTTGCGGTGAGACTGTCCCTTTTCCAAACGTCATTTGATCACAAATGGTTCGACGAGAGCCTTTGATCGAGTGGATAAAGGTTAGAGGGCTGCTAAAGAAAAATTGATCTTCAATTTAAATTGTGAGTGATGACACATGTTTTATTAAGGTCAGAAGGTGAAATGGACAGATTAATTAAGACATGAGTGCAACTGTCCCAGTGGAGTAATACATATGCAGTGTGTCCGCCAGCAGTCCCTCTCTACGTGCGTTCAACGGTTGCCACAGAAAGGTGGTTTGCCTTCTCCTTTTTTAAGCAAGCAAAACTAGAAATTATGTAACAATAAGTGAGGCCCTACGGTGGCTTTTTTCACAGCTCTTGCCGAAGGAGATGTCTAATGTTCAGACATGTGGAAGCGGAGAGGTCACTAACAGACATGTAGGGGGAAACTGTGCATATTTGCAATCTGCTAAAGTGATCACATGAACAATGTAGCCACCAAATACAGACAGACAAAATAGAGGGAAAAAGCTTTATTTTCCACATCCTTTTAAAGCGCTCCTCAAAGAGCAACTGACCTCAACTTAATCCTCTTTGACCCCTCGATATGTTTAAGCTCAAGCAATAACAGCACTCAGTACGTGCAAAAAATATCCAAACAAACAAAGAGAAACCATTCATATTTCACTGATTTTACTAGAAAATAGTAGAGATAAAAGCAAAATAAAATGGCGTACAATAAATTAATATATTTGAAATAATTATAAAGTTATTATAAACACAAAAATACAAAATATATATATTTATATGCAAACAAATATGAAGAGTCCTGTGTGTAGTAATTATGGGAAAGAATAGGTTCTTTTTTATTGCCATTAAAGTGAAATAACTGAATATAAACAGAAGAAAACACTAATTTTAGAAGAAGACTTAAAGGTTTTTGCAACTCTGTTTCATATATAGATATACATTGTAGTACAAAATATATTTTATAAGAGATTAAGCATGAGGGACTCAAAATATTATTCAAAATTTTTTTGTTTAATCTTTTAAAGCAATAATAAAACATATTCTACTAAACATATATAATTCTAATGATTAAAAAATGTATTAATTAAATTAAATGAACCAAAAAAGCGGATGTATTTTTATATATTGCACTTACATTTTAAAAATCTATTTAGAAATGCATATTTAAATTTGCACACATATGAAACTGGAAAAAAAAATCTAAATTGTATATTTGTAGTCTTCTGCAATTGCTGTTTCGCACAAAAAAAAAAGTTTTTTTTGTGGACAGTTAAATCTTAATATCTGTGAAAAGCTGAAGAGAGTTGCCAATAAAACTGCTCCTTTTTTATGTTCAGATATTGTTGGGGACTTTCTAAATCTCTATTCTGCACTATGAAGAATGGCATGTGTTCGTAATTAGTCATGAGTTATGGTCTCAGGGCCATCAACAAAAATGGTGGGTCTGGCCTCCCTAACAGTCCTGTGTCTCTGTTTGACCATTTGGGCCACACACACACACTTTATGAAAGGGAACTTTAATGAATTGATGGATTTTGAAATAGGGCAATAGCGAGGACATTTCTTTGGGTGTTAGATCCACAGGAAAAGGTCAGTTTGAGCTAACGCTCTTGTAAGGTTAAGTGTAGAGGGTAAACTGGCACAGGGAAGCTATGGGAAACAGTCAGTGCCCTGAAAGGATGTGAGACAGGTACATAAAGAGCCCTGCTGAGGTTTTCAGGCCCTAAAACAAACAGAAATCACATTGCGCCGTCTGCATGTCAGCCAATTTAGCCCACAGTCGAAATAACCACCAGCAAAGAGGAAAATAAAATAAAAGAATGCCGTGGAACGGGACAATGGAGACTTTTAAATGTCACACGCGTTCTCTTAAAAACAATGAGATTGCAATTTGTATAACACAGCTCTTGGTAGGATCCAGGCATTTAACCCCTTTTCTTTGACAGAAAAAATGTCAAGAATTTGTGGCCAATTGTGGGATTCTTTGATGGCAAGAGCCCCATGAAAAGTTAGGGGTCCTTTTAAAGCACCACTTGTGTGTCCAGGCTGACTCAGGCTGATCATAGACCTTTTCATTTTAAAGGAAGAGAAAGACATTAAAGAAAGAATTGAATTGCTGTGTTAAGGGCGAAGTCAGAAATACTGAAGTTCCTGATTCTTTATAAAGGTAGTTAAATTAACAACTTTTTGTCTGCAAAAACATTTAGCCTCATCTGTCGAATTTAAAGCATTCACCAGATATATATTTATTAGTATTAATAATATGAATATTAGAAATGGATAAGATAATGGACCTCCATATCTCAATATCATATGCTAGAAAAACATTTATACTGCAATTGTTGCTTATTTAGTATCATAATTTTAAATATTGTATGTAAATATTATCTGAGAAACAGGGATGCGCTTCTGGTCTGACAGGTGAGAGGGATAAAAACTGAGTGTTGGGTAAAATGCTATATTTGGAAATGTTATGC
Source organism: Danio jaintianensis (assembly GCA_903798115.1). Classification (NCBI taxonomy): domain Eukaryota; kingdom Metazoa; phylum Chordata; class Actinopteri; order Cypriniformes; family Danionidae; genus Danio; species Danio jaintianensis. The sequence goes on from CAIGQV010003909.1 coordinate 17,632,251, forward strand.
AACTGCATGTAGAAAATCTTCATTTTTATTTCAACAATTTTAATGATCAAAATTAAAACAAATGTAAAACAATAACAATTTTCAAGATATTGTGTATTTATTTAATCCTTTTCATGTGCATATCTTTTTATGTTAGTTGTGTCTACATATGTATAATGTTAATGTTATATAATTATATTTCTTCTATGAAGAGGGATTTTGCAAAATGAGCATTAATAAAAAGTAAAAAATTTTTAAATAATAATTAAAGGTTTAATAATAAGGGCATCACGGTGGCGCAGGGGGTAGCACAATCGCCTCACAGCAGAAAGGTGGCTGGTTCGAGCCCCGGCTGGGTCAGTTGGCATTTCTGTGTATAGTTTGCATGTTCTTCCCGTGTTCGTGTGGGTTTTCTCCGGGTGCTCCGGTTTCCCCCACAGTCCAAAGACATGTGCTATAGGTGAATTGAATAAGCTAAATTGGCCGTAGTGTGTGAGTTTGTGAAAGAGTGTGTATGGGTGTTTCCCAGTGTTGGGTTGCAGCTGGAAGGGCATCCGCTGTGTAAAACATATGCTGGATAAGTTGGGGGTTCATTCCGCTGTGGCGACCCCTGATTAATTAAGGGACTATGCCGAAAAGAAAATGAATGAATGAATAAATGTTAATAATTGACAATCTCCTATTAAATATCTACACTGCCCATAACCCTAAGCAACAAAAATAATTTGTCACAAATGTAGGAACTGTGTCGTTTCTTATCATTTCATTCAGTTTCGAAACAATGTGTTTTCATACCAGTGTAAACACATTTTCTTAGAAACAGATAAATAAGCACATTTCAAAATATTGAGTCCTGCACTTACTTCATTAACACCATTAACATGATCGTTTAAAAGAAGCCTTGGATATGAAGACATGAATGACTTAATGTAAAATAAGTGATTTATCTGACTGTCTGAAATGTGTAATATAATTATTACCTTTTTCTTTTGTAATCCACATCCAATCATTTTTGATGTACAAAGCAGGCTGTTTATTTAAAATCATTATTAAACAATATTTTGCCACTGTAATATTACTTTGGTAAAAAAGTCTGGCGCAATATACCAGAATGTTGCTATGGTAACCATTGCAATCATTGCAACTTCAGGAATGAGATTTGTTCAGTATATGAAATTTAATATATTTTTTAGGGAACTCACTCCTGTTTTTAAACGTTGTTGTCACTCCTGAAACTTCAGTCTGCATATGGCTAATAATACTTGTTTTGGTGTCTGGGGCTCGTCTGTCTTGAGAATGATCATTATCAAGTGTCTTTTTCATGTGCTTGATTTAAAAGACACAACAGAAAACACCATGCTAGTAATGTTCTGGCTAACAGTAGCAGAATTTCAGTGTCCCTCATCCTCAAGCTCTTTCCCTCATAGTGCTGTAATGAGTTGACGCAGCCGGTCAGCTGCTTCTCTGAGACATGAGGGTCTGAGTGATGTTGGCCTGTACAAGTCCTCTCTTTTATTTCTTCACCCAGTCAATAGGCCCTGCTGAAAATACACCTCCCCATGATCTTTCAAAAACATGATATAAAAAAAAATGTCAGCAGCTCATGCTAGTTGGACAAAAACAAACAAACCATCAGGACTTCTCTCCTTCTTAGGTGATCTAAAGATACACTCTACTCTGGCACGAATTACATAATGATTAAAAAAAGTAGCATTAATAGATCAAATATTAATTTTAGTTCAAGTTTATTTGTATAATGGTTTTCACAAAAATAATTGTTTCAAAGCAGCTTTACAAAAGGTGCACATTATTGCATTGCAATTCAATTTGGAAAAGTCAAGGTTATTAGTTACCATAACTTTATTAGTTACTAATAACTTCAACTAATTAACTAGTAACTAATAGCTTTTAACAGTTAAAGTTATTATATATAAACATAGTTAACCTGCAGTTATATGTTACAAATACAGACAATCTGAAATGACCCTTTGATTAAAACTGAAATAAATTCATAATTGTTATTTTCTATTGTCATTATCAGAAGTAGAATCTTTTTCTAACAGTTTCCTATTTTATAAAACATCTCAAATGCATTTGGGATTCCTCATACCAATCTACGCTGACACTGCAATTTCCAGTGGTGGCATTTCATTTCAAGAATGTTTCTATAGGTCTACTTTTAAAATAAAGCTATAAACTGTTTATTTACACACACCAACCGATAGATAAAAGATACAGTATATTTCCATTCAAAAGTTTAATAAATGAATAAGTTTATTCAGCAAGAATGCATTCAATTGGCCAGAAGTAACAAAGGCAATGTATTTGTTTAACATGTAAAAAAAATCTCTTATGATTTAATCATCCTCTGCTTTTTCCAAACCCCTTTGAGTTACTTTCTTCTGTTAAGCACAAAAGAAGATATTTACTGATGTTGAAATTGTAAAGTTGGCCATTGACTTCCATAGTTTTTGTTTTGTTCCTACTATGGATGTTTGAATTTTTCCCCCCAACATTTTTACAATATCTTGTTTTTTGTTCAGCAGAATAAAGAAATTCATAAAGATTTAGAACAACTTGAGTGTGAGTAAATGGTGAGAACATATTCATTGTTGTGTGAACATTTAAGCAGTGCAACCAATTTCAACAATGATTAGAAATATTCTCTATAATAAATTAGCATATTAAAATGATCTCTGATAGATCATAACAATGATGACTAAAATCATTCTGATATGCTGAATAAATGCAGTCTTGGTGAGCACAAAACGTCATTCCAAAAAAATAAATAAAAATAAAACCACCAATCTTGCCTCAGAAAGATCAAACAAATAAATAAACAAATAACACATTAACACAGCTAAAGTCACCTCAGTTATCGCAAACTGAGACTTTCTGACTTTCCCTATAATTGAGGTAAATGTAACTACTCTAATGTGTCTCATGTTTGTGCAGGTCGTCTAAGAGTTATGCTGGTGGCCTGTCTGGGAAATGTTAAAAAGGGCGACACAGGAACACACACACTTACACACACATAGCCCTCATTCCCGTCACCCCCAGCCTTTCCACTCATCAGTCGGTTTCTCAGCCCCCTGTGACTGGCGGCTTTGTGCTCCTCACACAAGGTGCACCTGATTACTAGACGGGAACACATTATGGCAGGATACAACTGACCCCAGTGCAGCCACACAAAGACAGGAGGAAAGACAACACGACTCGCTCCAGGACAGGTCACCAAAGGCTCCTGGGACACTCAACCCTCAGGTAACACACATAGAGGCGCACAAAAACTAGCCCAATAATGTGTGTTACAAAAATCAACCAAAACCTCCCTACTTGAGCAAGTATGACAAAATCTAATAAGCTATAAATTAGCTGAGGCTAATATTAATATTGTCATAGGGGATGGTAGAGCCGATGACTAATAAAGAATAACTTTATAATCCTTTTTAGACAACATAACATCAATGTTTTAATTTAAGAGTTAAGAAATTATTATTTGGTGACAAATAAGAATTTATTAGTTAATGTATTTAATAAGATGAACTAATAATAAATAATACTTGTACACCATTTAGTAATCATAGATCAACATATATGAATGCATTACTAAAATCCAAATTCTTGCTGGTTAACGCTAGTGAATGCACTGTTAGTTACATGAACTAATAATGAACAACTTTATTACCATTAACATTAAGCAATATGAATAAATAATAAATGTATAATATATTGTTTGTTCATGTTAGTAAACACATTAACTTTATTAATATGACATTAAGATAATTAATTTAACATTAACTAATACAACTTCATTGTAATGTGTAACCAACAATTTTATTTGACATTTTGAAGAAATAATTTCAGGCCTTTATAGAACAAAATAAACATTAGCATTTTACTCAAACCTTACTCAAGCCAGAGAAATTTCCATATAACATTTGAAATTAAATGTTGTTGTTTTTTTTTGACTACACACCATGATGATTTAACCCAAACAAATGGTTACATCATAAAAGTATAATTAAAAATATATAGAAATAGATTACAGTGCTGCTCAATGTTTCTTTATAATAGTCTGTTATGTTCATTTTGTTAATCAAAAATGAAGTATTAATAATAATATTGTGAAATATTATTACAGCTGTGGATTACAAACCATTTTTGAATACATTTAATTTAGCAAAGACACAATGTAAAATTATAGAAAAAAGTTCAATACATAATAATATAACACTTTAATTTCATCAATAAATCTTAAACAAAATCATATATTTATAATGTCACAAATTATTAAGCAACAGTTAGCACAAAAAATCTGCCCATTAGAATGATTCCTAAAGAATCATGACACCCATAAAATCAAACAGCTAATAAAATTCAGCTTTGCCATCAGGAGACTAAATTACATTTAAAATCACATTCAAATAGAAAACATGCATTTTTTAAATTATAATAATAGTTCACAATATTAAAGATTCACTATTTTTGATCAAATAAATGCAGTCTTGTTTAGTAAAAGCATTTATAACAAAGCATGTGAAAAAAATGTGGGGGTAAAATCTAAAGAACTAGTCCTGAAATGCAGGCAGCCTGTTGTCCATTCTCTGACCGTCACACCTATGCATAACCTTCACTGACTCCTAGTTTAACAGGGTTGTAGTGAGTCTAACTTGACTGAATGGCCTGTTTACCTGTGCGTGCATCTGCATATGATAGTGAGCGGCCCACGTGTCCATCAAGCAGACAGTGCCTGCCCGCGGCTCACAGATCAAACACCAGCCACGTCGCAGAGCCACATTAATCTGCCCTAAACTTTTGTGTTCCGGTGCTCTATACAACATGTGATTCCCAGGGAACTCGGTCTGGAATCGCCTCTACTTTTTCTCCGCAATTTTTTTTTCCCAGTCTCAAATTTCCTTGTCATTTGCTGCCGGAACTCACGGTACAACCCCCCCCCCATCCCACCTTTTACTTTCCTTAGACTGACAACATGCAAGCAGGCTGAATTCAGCAGGTAAAGCTGGGGAATTACTGAAACCAGTCAGGTTGTATCAGGTTTAAGCCTGGCCTTTCATGACAGGAATTTTTAAGTCAGCTTTGAACTTCCTAAAAAGAAAAGAGCGAGCTGAAGGGATAATGAGGCAGCTACTATCAGCATGATAAGGTTCAAACTTTCACTTTGTGTCAGATTATTAGTTTCAACTAGTGACATTTCAATTCATTAAATGTTTGAAGATTTAAACCTGCAGAAACTACAATCGATTTAAAAAAATATTTTTGCACAATAGGCTGACAAAAGCTAGAGACACAATACAGTATTCAAAAGTTGAAAATAGAACAAGACAAGAACATGAAAACAAAACCTCAAACTGTATCTTTTACAGACTAACAAAAACACAGTTGTAAAATGGATTGATGTAGGGTGCATGCCAATGACAGGTTCAACAGAGTAAATAGTATTATAAATGAAACATATAAAAGAACACATTTGTATATCCATTTATTAAAACAAAGAAGAAAAAAAAAAATGATATACCTTTCTGTGTCCCAGATTCGAAGAGGAGCAAAATTCTCACAGCAGGCTGTTCCGGTCACAAACGTGCTGCAAAAATATGAAGATCTTTAGTAAAATAGTCAAATGTGTATACATATATTTGATTGATAACAAAATGAATGCATTATATTAAACAGTACTAAATCATTGGAATAACCATAATAAAATAATAACAACATTAAAAATCTGCACTTTATACCAAGTTTTTAAGTTTATTATTAATACTAATTACAAAGTATCAAATACTAGTATTAGCAGAAGTAGTCACTGTAAAACATATCCGTAAATTAGAAGTTTTCCATATTTTGTGATTCGTGTTTTGATTTTTCCCCCATTTATGAATTGCATTATGAGACCTTGAACTTTCTTCCAACAACTTTTAACCTTGAGAAATTAAAAAAAAAAGTGACTTTTATGAAACTTTTTAATAGTTTAAAAGTGATATATTGTCTGGGTTGGTGTTGTATATCACGGTACAAAAACCTTATGATAAACTGCCAGTACATTTTCTGTTATTTTACAGACTTATCTCTCTCTCTATATATTATTTCTGATACATTATATTAGTGTGTTGTTATACTTTGTTAAACTGTAGAGTTCAACATCAAAAGTCGACAAGATGAACATCTCATAATGCAATTCACAACCATAAATAACCAAAAAACACTTGTGAATTACAAAATACAGAAACTGTTAATTAACAGACATTTTTTACAGTGTAGATGCTCAAATGTATTATTGTTAAAGATTTACAAAATCTGTAACAATCTGTGATTAAGTCCTCAATGCTTTTCAGAACATTTGTTCAAACAATCTTTTCCCCACTATTAATACGTTTAGCATTGAAATACTAAGCCGGTGACGTATCGCTGGAGCAATATTTTAGCTCCTGGAGAGAAAACACACGGTGCATTAAAAACAAATTTTGAAAAGCGAATGGAGCGCGGCGAGGTGTAAAGAGTGGCTGAAGGGTATGTTGAGACAGAGGTTTTGTCCACAGATGTGTTTTCGTTCACGAGACATCTAGGGAAGAAGCGGGGGGAAAAAGAGAAACAAAAACACTCAGATGCCTCCTTTTTAGCCGGGTGACAGGTTGAAATTAGTGGAGCAGGTACGGGTGGGCGGGTGTGTGAGCGCAGTGCTTTTTGACCTGGTTGATAGTCGGGGATTAAGGCCCATCTGGACAGCTGGGATTGGCGGGCGAGGCTCAAGGCTCTCCTGCTCCCTGCATTGTGTTCGGAGGTGAGCTGAACAATAGAGCCCTCACACTAGTGAACACACTGGAATGTGCCTGTTTTAGCACTCAGGTATTCCTACAATGCCCTGCTGGGATGGTCTCTTTCATTGACAGAATGCTTTCTCAGTCTCTGTGCCAACTATGTAAAGTGTGTGCGGCGACAACGTGCCTCGCAGCGAATGCTTACCGATGCACCACGCGAGAGGCACGTAAAACTAGACGAATCACAAAGCATCTCCCTCGCTCACATACTTTCATACCTCCAGAGAAAACCCAGAGAAAGAGCAGGGGGCTCTTTGCCCTCCCACTAACATCAACCAAAGAAACAGGCTTCACAATGGAATACCAGTGTGGCCTCAAATTAACAACCAGCCCGTGTGAATAAGCTCTGTAGCGCCTGGTGTCCAAATCCAAAGACCCAGCACAAAAACAGAGAGAGGGACAGTGACCCTTCATCTCGCTCACATACACATACAAACATAACACAACACACACACACACACGGACAGTTGGAGAGACTTGAATGTGAAAGTGCAAAATTTGAATATTTGAAAAGTTAAAAACTGAAAACCCCCAACAAAATGAAACGCGTAAACAAAATGTAAAGCCATTTTATTGTTAAAATGAAGAAAAAAAGCACACTGTTAGTTCGATTTGAATTTAAAGGGGTGTGCTGAAGATATAAAACAAATCTTTGAAAACATGGAGATGCTGAGAAACTGCATGCTGAGCAAAACGTAAAGCCATTTTAGGTTTGAATATGGAGAGGGAAAAGCACAGTCAGTTACGTATGGATAAAATGCAGTGCTTGATTTCAGAGTAGATTTGTAATATTTCATAAGGTAAAAACATTAAAATGGCTTGTAAAAGTAGTACCAAAACAAAAATTCATATGATAATGGAAGGAAAAATCACATACCGACAAACAGTCCACTGAGGTTAAAAATCTCAATCATAAGCGAGGTATCAAACCAAAACTCAGCAAGTCTTTTAAAATATAACATGGAATTTAACCAAAAAACAATACACATAAGCAAAATACGACAGGGGGTTAGATGTGAATGAAATGGTATGAACCAAAAAAGAAATAAAAAACGTGACGCTGAAATTGTGACAAGATCAACCTGAATTATTTTGTGTGAAAATGGAGACAAAAGCACATGGACACTCAGATAGAACAATGGGGTGTACTTGATTTCAGAGGAGAATTGAAAAAACAAAATCAATTAAATAAAAATGCTAAAACAATTCCACTAAACAAAAACCCAGCATGAAGAAGAGCCATTTCTGGTGTGAAAATGGAGTGAAAGAGCAGAAAGAAAGAGAGGGAGAGCGCTAGTAAAGTTGAGGGAACATGCGTTCACGTCTGTGATGGCTTCAGTTAGTTTGTTCATTGAGGGCCCAAGCATATTGGCAAAGACAGCCATGGCAGCTGTCAACCCAGTTAGCGGTGGCCCATCAACCATATTCAGCTCGCCTGGCCAGTGCTGGCATTTTAATTACTGTTGGGTAAACTCATTTGCCCCAATGAAGGCCGTGCGCCCTAATAGAATATGCAGGCTGCCTGACCTTTGAACCCGTGTGACACAAGATACAATAGGGGCAAGGCCAAAGCTCTCTCTTCCCAGCCCTTATTACTCTCTATTACTTCAATTACTTATCCCTCAGTGAGTTCGATTGTGAAAAAACACAAGGGAGGGAGAGAAAAGGAGAAAAATAGAACACCACAATTAAATACATTTTTGTCTGCCGGACAAGTTCTGATTGATCTGAAAGGGACTCCTAGTGATATTATAGCTGTAAAAGGTCAAAGCCTCTCTCTCGCCTAATGTGCCTCCACCTTCCCTCGACCTTACGCCCCCCTTCTAAACCGAAGGGCATGGACAATCTCCCTCCAAAGCCGCCCCCCCGGCCCACGCTGCCCACCCCAAACCCCAACTCCTCTGCCCCAAAAAACCCAGCACGCCTCAGGATCATTAGAACATGTCAGGGGTTCACTGCCAACACAACCATTTTGGTAACCTAATCAGCTGACATCATTATTCGAGGAACTGTGCGGCATGAAATTAGTGCCGGGGTCACACAAACTTTAATTCAGCCCCTGCTGGGAGAGGAACTCCACAGTAACAACATTGTTAGTGCCAAACCAACACAAGCAACCACACATATTGGGTCAAGACCACCGCAAGCGCTTTTCCAACCAAACCGCACACATCACTGGAAATGTGCTAAATGCACCACAGAGATATAACCGGCTGGTTAAAGAAGAAGAAAAGTTAATCATTGCAACATATTTTATTTTTTATTTTATATCATTTAATTTTTATTTTGTTAATTTATTTGCACTCAAATGGACTATTTCATTCAAAAAGAAAAATGTTTTCAAAAGTGATAACAGAAGAAAATATTAAGCAAACACCAAATCAGCATATGTAATGATTTCTAAAGAATCATGTGACCATGAAATTCAGCTTTGCCATCACCGAAAAAAATAGCATTTCAAATACAAATAAGAAAAACATTCCATATATTTGTTACTTTAAACTGAAACAATATTTCACAATATGATTACAAATGCAGCCTATGGGAGCCTGAAATAAAAATCTTTATGAAATATAGTGTATAAAAATAACATGGAAATAATATCAGTAAAAACAATATAGTTAGATAAGATAAATTCATTAAAATGCTAATATACTTGTTATACTCTTCAGTAAAGTGCCCTATACATTTATTGGGTACACAGCTACACAAGAAAGCAAAATGGGGCAAACCTGCTAGAGAAACCAGGTCAAGTAGACATGCTGTTTCTTTAAAAATGGTAGCTGGTCCATGCTGGACTACTAGTTTAACCATCTGGTAGTCCAGTGTGTCAACAACCTAAACCAGATCAAATCGTACAATACAGTATATCTACACTATAAAAAGTGCTAACAAACAATTGTTGTTTCAGTAAATCCATTGACATTTTTGCTAGTAATAATGAATGCACTACAAAACATTAAAAAATATTAATTGTTCATTAACAGTTGCCTGTGCTCCCAAAACAAGGGTGTTTTTCAATTATTTACATTTTTGAACTGTCTTGTGGGTCTTGTGGGATGCCTGCTCTGACAACGTTTGATGTTATAAAGTTTAGCAAAGAAACAACATTTCTGGTCTGCAATGATCTATAATATAATGATTTAACACACAAATTATGGTCCAAAAAATATTATTTTACAGATATATTGTGTTATTTCTTATAAAATATTGTTTCAAATTAATACAAATTTCAAAAGAAGTGACTTTCTTAAATGAAATACTTTAAAAACACTCATGAATCACAAATTATGGACAACTTTTTTGGTTTAGAAGACTAAGCAATACCAGTAATTAAAAAAGAAAATGGGTAATTTCTTTTAACAAACAATCCAACTGTTTCTTCTAAATTCATATAAAGATTTTATTAAATATGTATTTTACTTCCCAGAAAGAGCCAACAACTGAAATAAAAACCACATACAAACACAGATAACCCTCATAAAAAACACCCATATTTCAGCCAAAAATAACATAAAAATAGTAATAGTGATGCAACACTACAATACCATTTATATAAAAATAAATACAAAAAAGAAAATGATAAATACAGTGCAATTTATATTTATTGTGTAAAGACCTATAATCAATTAAAAACAGTTTTAGTTTTTTTAAATCCGCAACTTAGTCTCTCCTAAAGGCCCATGGGTAAAGACAGGGTTCAAAGGGAGTTTAACCCCCCGTGCATCGGCCTTGCAGTGGATGTTGTTCATTTGTTATAGCTGACCCCTGGCTTTGTTTAAGGGGATGTTAGAGTGCTTTTATCCTAGTCCCTAAATATGTTTGAATTGAAAAGGGTTATGATGTATTTATATTGGCTGGAGGAACACAATAGACAGGGTCTTTCTCTTTCCCTCTCTGTGTCGACCCTCCTGCCCCGTCCACCAGCCCAGCTCCCCCAAAACCCCCCTTTTCAGCTCACACCCGAGTTCACAGACCTTTTGGCTTTCTGTTCATGTCCCCTGCATCTGAGGTCAGAGGAACATTCCATACACCACCTTTTGCTTAGCCGAGTGGAACAGCACCGCATCAATTTAGACCCCAAAAAATACACACAAAAACGTTTACGCAAAGCAAGGCCTAAATGATAATTGAATTAAATGACAAACACATTTATCAGAGCACAAGATTCACAGGGGAGCCTTACAATTTTTTTTTACTTAATATTAAAGATTTAAGAGCCAGATTTAGCTGACCAATTACAAAATAGTCTCCAAAAAAATGACAAACCTGAAAAAAAGTTGAATGTTATTTTAGCTGAATGTTTATATTAGCTAAAGTTTTAAAAGTCATTCTAATTCTGTAATAATAATAATAATAATAATAATGAAGTTCTAGCTATAATGATAACACTATAGAGGAACAATATAGTTGGAATCACTGTCAGAACTTTTTTTTTTCCAGCTAATGAATGATATTGAGAGCCAATCAGAATCCACCTTGGTTTAAAGAGGTCACGCATTTAAATGGGAATAGACAAAAAAAACTGCAAAGCTTACACTAACAAAATAACTCTTTTTGCTCACCAGATACTGTGGATATTGGATTTTACTACTTTACTAGTTACTAGCCACTCAGCATTTTCACTGGCCACAGTTTTGTTGTTGGGAATCCATTTTTAAATATGATAAAAGTTGACTTAAGTAAAGTTAATAAAAAAAAATAAGCTAACAAGTCACATTAATATTAACATATTGATATAAATTTACCATGCACTCACTTTTTTTATTTAAAATAACTACTGAACTTCGTTATGCCAAACATTGACAAATATTTTGTAGTAATGTATCTTTAAAAATCTTTTACAAGCAGTTGTTTAATAGATCTTGGTCAGTTGGTAACACCAATTTAGGTAAGGCGACAGAAATTCAATATGATAAATAATCTTTCTAGGAATTTGTTTTCAGTAGACCAAAACTTCTTAAAAAAAGTTTTGAAAGTTGTGATAATTATTTGATTTTAGATCTGTATAGTGCAAGCCAATGTATAAGCTATATATCCTTGACACCCTCTTTGTTTTTTTAAAATATGACATCGATTAAGGTATATAAGAATCAGACATAACCGACAAAAAGGTTGTGAGAATTATTTGATTTTAGATCTGTATAGTGCAAGCCAATGTATAAACTATATATCCTGGACATCCTCTTTGCTTTTTAAAAAAAAAATATGACATCGATTAAGGTATACAAGAATCAGACATAACCGACAAATGAGGGAATCACAAGGGATTCAGCTGTAAACTCTGAAATGTCTTTTAAAAATTCACCAAAATCTGTCAATCAAACTTGAGTCTCTAATCTTTTTGTTTAAACCAGATAAAAAAAAAAAAATCTGAACATCTTGGCTAATGCTGTATTTATTTCTTTGTACAAAAAACACTAACGAAATATGGATGATTTTTTTTTACCAGATTTTCAACCTTCTTTTGCCTTGTATCGATGTCACCTGTCCTGGATAGTACTTTTTTTTTTTGTTTTAAATCTGGATTTCAAAATCTTATTTGCAGGCGACAGATTTTGAAAAAAAAAATTAATTGTACAAAAATAATATTTGGTAACACTTTTTAAGTACCGATGCTCAATATTAAGTGGCTTATTACATGCAATTATTAAGATATTGGCTTTTTATTCATACTTATAAAAGTACATATTCTGCATGATCTTATTATCCCTAAATCGTAAACCTTTATTTTGCAGCAAATTAGAAGTTTATCGAGTTAACAGTCATAGGTTTGTCAATAGCAAGAATTGTGACCGAATATAAAGTGTGACATTATAAGTTAAATTGTGACTATTATTTTCATTTTATGACAACAGGCTATTCCTATCCATTTAAGAAAAGCACAGACAGTCGTACATTACACCACAGCCACAGAGTTAAACTCTAAAGCTAACTTCTCAGCCCCCAAAAAAATGCTTTTTAGGGAATAACAAAAGTTTCCATCTCAAATGCGCCTGGGGAACACCTGTATGTGGCATGTGTGTAATGATCTGCTTGTGCAAAGCCTGCATAGAAGGGGCATATTGACTGCAATTATTCAGGACACCACCTGCAGTCAGAGGCTATAGCTCCCATGCTGTGCTTTCAGTAGTAAGCGCCCTGTATTTAACGTGTGGGAACGCACATTCTGTCCGTTATCGCTTTATTGTTGCAGACTCTTTCTGTTCTTGCTTTCTTTCTTGTTTTTCCCCTTTTTTTAACTAATTGAATTCTTGACTCCTAAGACACGACTTGCCCTCCCAGCCTTGAGAGAGAGAGAGAGAGAGAGAGAGAGAGATGAGAAGCAAAATGAATGACATGAATTTCTCTCTCACTCTTTTTGCTTGAATGAGGTAGAGCAAAGGGGGTGAAATCGGGGCGGGTTGAGCTTAGGGTGGTATAGAGGGGTACGTCTCGCTGTACTTTCATACTGAGGGTCATAGGTCACGCTCCCTCCGTTTGCCAGAGAGTGGCGTTTTGGGGGCGGTTTATCCAACAATCATTTTCTTTGGAAAATTTCAAAGGCAGTACCCCTGCAACATCTTTGTAGTTGTGCTTGACCAATTCTAAACAAAACAGGCCTCCCCGAAAAGAAGCCTTTCTCACTTCTCTTCGGGGTTGCTTCTCTTTTTGACGCTTGCGCCCTGCTCCTTTTCATCCCCCCTGCCTGGTCGTGGTGGGCTCATTGCTACTGCTGAGCTAGTGCGTACTGTGAGGCAGTTAGACGAAGCGCTTCTGTCCATGCGGTTACGGATGATCCTATAATAACATACAAGAAGCACAAAATGATCCGCTATCTGTGTTTAGATTCTCTGCATAAGACATTGATTATCCTTGTTTAAAAGAACTCCCTGGGTGATGACACCAAATTATTTACGATTATTTTCATCGACCAATGAGAACATGCACATTTGATCGTCCAAGCGAGGCCTCTTCATCTAAACTACGATTAAACAATGTCTGATAAGCTAAACGAATGTAGATCTGATAGATTAACAAGAGCAAATTGCAGATTTCAGACTAAAGTTTGCACTTTTTGGACTATTTCTGCAAATGAAGTGCTGACATCAAACTAACAACAGACAACTTTCTCTCAAACAAGCTTAATGAACCACCTGACAGGGTCTCTGTGCGGAGGATGTGTAGAAGATGTACTTTTTTTACGCACACTCTAGCTAGTGTTACACAGGACTGGATGGATTCTTCCAGACTCAACAAGTCCCATCTTGTCGGTTAAAATTTGTCATGTCTGACACTACAGGAAACTATTTATCAGAAGAGGCGCTCCCTACTAATTCTACATCTACTGGTAAAAAGAGAATGACAGAGAATGGATTAGACAGATGGAGCAGGATATCAGATGATGCCCAGGGAATATTTAGGTGTACTGTACAAAATAATGAATCAGAAATTAATAGGATTAAAAATATATTGTACGCTAAAGTTTGGGTTGAAATTTATTACAACAATATACTATAAAAACAGTACTATTGTGAAATATTATAAAAAATGTAAAAAAAAAAAAAAAAATCTTGAGATGGTGAACGTTCAGAAACCATTATTCCAGTTTTCAGTGTCAGAAATTGAACAGAAAGTGTGTATTTCCACAAAAATGTATTTTTCAAGATTCATTTGATGATTAGTACTGCATTTATTTGAATGAGAAATATTTTGAAACAAGTATTTTTTCTTTCAATCTTACAGCTTGAAAGCTTATTGACTGATTGTCTCAAATCCATAAAAAATCATCTTCTAAAGTAATTTATACACATAGAAAGCATATCAAATGCAAGTTAAGCATACTTAAATGTTTCCAATAAAGTTTGCGAAAATTAAAATGTCAAAATATGGTGGAAAAAAGCATTGAATTGTCCTTCAAAATAATATAAATGTATGTGAAAATGAAACAGAGTATTCTGATTTGTTCTTATTAAAATATACAAAAGAATAAGTGATCATATAAAATTGTATTATATTATAAATGATGAAACATTTCTTGCTGACAATCTTGTGGTTTAAAGGATTGTAGCATTAAAATTACTATTTGGGGCAGGAATAAGATGTTAAAATAGACTTAGTTTGTCTTTAAATGATTCTTGTTCTAAATATTTCTGACAAGATTATTTTCGGAAAACGTCTGTTTGTAATGACACTTTAGTAGCCACCTTTTGGTAAAAAAAAAAAATCATGATAAAATTGTTTTTAATTATGTTTGCTCTGAAAAAAATACAAGAGCTATATTGCATTTTTACTGTTTTGATGCTTGGAAAAAACACTTTCCCTCTACGAGCAAAATTCCATCTAGCAGTACCTCAACTTTTCTAACAATACATCTGATGAATCTTTAGTACAACTTACTTAAACCTTAAATCACACATTTCGCTAAAAAAGTCAAGCCATTATTATTATAGTAGAGAAAAGGTTAATTGCCATGAAAACTGTCAACCAATTTTAGCTCCAATTAAAAGCAACTGAAAGACATGAAAGAGTTGCTTTCTCCACTGAGAGCCACATTACCAACTGAACGAGTCATTCGAGGTCCTAAAACAGTGTCCTCAAGATAAAATGTATGCTAATCAGAGGCCATTAGTAGCAATCAGGGCCTTTCCTCGCACAGGAGCAGATGAATCAACATTTGGGGTGAGAGTCTGAAGTCTGACATGGCAGACAAAGACTAGACTGAGATGAGGGGGGCTGGAGCAGGGGGGATGAACCAGTCAAGCTCACGGGTTACAGATCAAGAATCAGGAATCATTTGGGTTGCTGTGAATGCCGCTTTTTTTTGTCTCTCCTACTTCAACATGGCCGCTGCTGTCTCTTTGATATGAGATTGTAAATGGAATTCAGAACAGAAGAGCAACCCACTGGAGTGAAATGAGAACAATGCAGGGAGCCAGAGTGCCCATTACCTTCGCAATGGGAGAGGGGCCTTTTTTTTTGGAGCGGTCTCACAGTTAAGGCTGGGACCGCTAGCCATATGACACCATTTAGGGAATTTCAGAACTGGCGTTCACATTGCAACATCAGCTGTGAAAGTCATGCATTCACCACCGAGTTCTTCAAGTCTGCACAGGACCAGTCCTGCCCGTCGCTCGCACACATTACGCTCTAATATACCTACCGAAAAAGCCTGAGAAGATGGTGCAATATAAAAGAAATAAAACGCAGAGAAAAGCCCAGGCACCAAAAATTGTAAAAAAAGCAATCTCAGGAATAGGACAAGGGCCACTGGATATGTTTAGGATCAGTGACGACAAAAATATAGATGACAGTCAGCCTTGGCATTTCACTCCAGCCGGAATATCCCACTAACAGACCTTGAGATAACGTTCCTTGGAGAAAAAGAAAATGATGGCAAAATGAGAGGGAGGGTTAAGAGGGAGATGAGGTGGATTTTTAGCAGTCGCTACGGTCATTATTAGCAGGTTTCAGGTGATCCTTCAAAAATAATTTTTATATTAGCAATGTTGAAAATGATTGAGGGGCTTAACATTTTTAAAATAAAACATTTGTTTCAAATACAAATCTTTAGTAACATTGTGTCTGACACTACTGATCAATTTAATGCACTCTTTCTCAGAAGTGGTAATCTCGTTCTTGCAAAAAAAAAATTGGAAAGAGGAAATCACATCTGAAGAGGAAATCACATTTTTAACAAAAATTTAGTCTCCAAAATATCAGTTACATTATATAGTACATTATAGTTTAGAAGTATGTAAAATATATTACTCTAAAAATAAATAATGAAGTCAGAATGAGTTTCCTGCAATAGTTACATTTAAAAAATCTGCTTAGTTTTCAAAACTGCAAAAGGTCCTGATACAGGCCTTTGGGGAGTACCAAAAGTCCAGGATAAATAATAAAGAATAATAAATACATAATATTTTACTCTTTAATTTTGTTTTCTAAAGAATGGACAGATATTACTACATATATTGTGGTTACAATTACTTGAACCACAGCCAAACATGTACATTGTACATCAACTGACCAAAATTATTTAACTATTATTTAAATTATTTAATAAAAAATTATAAATAATAATTTAAAACACAACATATTATTGTATGAATAAAAAACTGGGAAAAAAAAGTAATTAGTTTGACATAAAATTGCCTTCCTATTTCACACAGATATCATGTGTAAAAAGGTCAGACAAAAAGGGGTTTTTCAAGAAGCAAAAAAGGAAAAAATAAGGAGTTGTATCATACATTTCTGCCTTTACAGAAGACACCCGCTAAAATGTCATTTAGTGTAACAACACTTTATAAACCAAAAAAATATTTTCACAACAATCATCCACATGAGTCAATGGCATATTAAAAAGCACTCCAAAATATGAATTAAGTTTCATTTGAATCTTGATCCTTGAATCTACAATCTTTTTTTTTTATCATTAAAACAACAATAATCATCATGTTTTGACATTTCCTTCTCCTAAGTTTAAAATGCTAAAGTAGACACTTGAATTTATTATGCTCTTTATGCATTTAAAATTACTTTTGTAAATTAAATTTGATTCTGACACCAAAATGCTACGTCATCTCTGGCTTAAATATGAACAACAGAGTATGTCAAAAGAAGTAAGATCATATATTTTTAAAAATTACATGACAAAAAAAAAAGAAATAGAAAGAGGGGTTTGGATTGGTAAGCAGATTTTTAAAATATAACTTTTTTGGACCAACGAGGAGTTAAAAAAAAACCCAAATCAGAGGTCTGAGCAAATGGTGTGAGAAAGAAAAGAAGGGCTATATTTTCTTCCGTGGTTCTTTTGTTTTATACACAAGTGTGATTCTGCATTGGGTTGGAACAATACGGCCCCTAACACCTGAGTGTCAGAGGCGACCATATGCACACTCTTTCTACATCTTTCTCTCTGTTCTTTCTCTCTTCTTTGTCCCTCACCCTTTCTCCCGGACCCGTTGCTCACTGCAGCGTCTCCTCTCTTGCTCCTTGTCCTTTAGATACCTCAAGCGTGAAGCTGGAACAATTACATTTGCAACACAAGGGCTCGCAATCTATTCCTTCAGGTTTCCAAATTAAAACACACTGCACAACGCACTATTTTGAAACACTCTCCGTCTACAGTTTCAGCTCCTGACTGCTGTAGGACTGAAAGCAGAACACACTCTCAATTAGAGGACATCTGTTACTTTTTAATTGGTGGAGCTCAAAACTAGGAAAGGGATCATCTGAAGCGGAAATCACATTCATTCATCAAATAATCACATTTTTAACAAAAACTTTAGTCTCCAAAATATCTGCTACATTACATAGTACATTATAGTTTAGAAGTACGTAAAATATATTAATCTAAAAATAAATAATGAAGTCAGAAAGAGTTTCCTGCAATAGTTACATTTTAAAAATCTGCTTAGTTTTCGAAACCGCAAAAGGTCTTGATACAGGCCTTTGGGGAGTACCAAAATCCAGGATAAATAATAAAGAATAAATACATAATATTTGACTAATATTTAACAGTTTTCTAAAGAACGAAGAGATTATATTAATTTAATATTATATATATATATATATATATATAT
>CAIGQV010003909.1:17651032-17709148 GCA_903798115.1 Danio jaintianensis
TATACACACACGAGATTATATAATATAAGATTATTATATTATATTAATTACAGTTACAATTACTTGAACTACAGTCAAACATGTACATTGTCAACTGACAAAATTATTTAATTATTTTTCAAATTATTAAGTTAAAACTAAGAATTTAATTATTCAAAATTATTTAATTAAAAATGTTATATTCTCCCAGTAAACACATTACATTTAAAAAATTGGAGTTGGTAGGATTTATTTATTGACTAAATATTTGATAAAAATATATTACAAAGTGTAATACTGTCAATTTATTTAAATTTTAACAATGCTTTTTTTGTATTTCAAAAAGGTAATTTAATACTATCAATATTGCAAATGCTAAACTATTGTGCTGATTGATATTTTGGTGGAAATCTTATAACTGATTGGAAATGCAAAGAATAGAAAGTTGGAAAGTTTAAAAGAAGATAATTAATCTTATATAGAGAAAAAAAAGCTTTTGTAAGGTCTTCACAATCACACAAGCAATTAGAGCATTTTTACTAAATAGCAGCATACTTTATTTATTTTCTTTTATTTTGAGTGAGTAAATGGATATTTAGACGTCAGATATTTCAAATATATATATATATATATATATATATATATATATATATGCCTATATATTTAGGAATAGTTTGGTCCCGTCAAAAAGTTTAAACCCCTGGTTTAGCTGATAACTTTATTTCAAGTCAACTTCAATACACAAAAAGTGTGGTTCATTATCTGAGTCCAGCAGTCTGTTTCAGGGGCCTGCTATTTCAGCCATCAAATTGGAGAATTAATGATGTGGATAATCGTCTCTTATTTTTGAAATCTAAATTTGTGGCTGTGGAGATGAGGCAGCGGGGATTAATAACTCGGCTGAGTGACTAAAACAGCGTTGAACCATTGCATCTGCTCAAGTAGCAAGCGGCTTTCTTCCGCTACACACAAACAGACTCGATCGCGACAAAAGATGAAAATGCAGCCGAGGGGCGGCCGGTGTCCTTTAGTGTCTCCCAGCGAGCAGTGTTTCCATTTCTTCAGCAGTGCCGTGAAGGTGCGTTTGAAGGATCAGGGGCAGGTGGAGGCTCTGCGCTAGTGTTACAGCTTCATGTGCCTGCGTGTCATTAAGCGTGTGGGAGTCTACATGGCCGAGCAATCAAAGGCAACCCCGCTTCACCATAATATCCTGCACGCTTTTTCCTCTCTCCCACTTCGCCTGTCTCACTCCATCCCACACTTGTTTAAACAGCTCATCACATGGAGAGACTTCCCAGATGTATCGGAGGAGAAACGGTTAACCAGTTGTAGACTGAAAGAGCTCTGTAACGATTTATCAGCTGGAACGTTCAACACATTGGTGTGTTTAAAAGCACAAAGAAACACTCCATGATGCATCGCCACTGTCCGAGTGAGAGCCGAAAACAGCGTAGGGGACATTTTAAGGCCTTTTTCCACACTATGAGATTCTGCTTTCCAAGCCTTAAGGGGCCGGAATGACATTCTTCTGCATCTGCATTTCAGAGGTGTGAGCTAATTGACTTCAAAGCAATGGCATGGCAATAAATTGAAGAGTACGTATTAAAAAAGGGGTCTGGCCACCTGCTTTGGGTTGCCCTGTCTATGACCACTTCACCTCACGAGCCGTAACGATTCTGCCACCCCCACCGCCCGCTCCTTTAAACCCACTGATACTTTCATTATTTGAAAGATCTCAAATTCGCTTTGATGAAAGCAAAGGTTGATGTTCAGGTCTGTTGGTGATTCATATGGGGAGAAGGACAGAGGAAACCAGTGGGTATGTAGCAGAATCAAACCAATAATGTCTAACCAGTGAGACGATACAAGGACGAGTGGAAATGGCAGAGGGGAATAAAAGTCTGAGGTCACTAGTGAAATGCTTCTATTTGTGATTACAGCTTGGATTATATTATATTATGTTTTAAATCAGGCGTCACGGTGGCGCAGTGGGTAGCACGTTCGCCTCACAGCAAGAAGGTCGCTGGTTCGAGCCTCGGCTGGGTCAGCTGGCGTTTCTGTGTGGAGTTTGCATGTTCTCCCCGTGTTCGCGTGGGTTTCCTCCGGGTGCTCCGGTTTCCCCCACAAGTCCAAAAACATGTAGTATAGGTGAATTGGGTAGGCTAAATTGTCCGTAGTGTATGTGTGTGTGGATGTTTCCCAGTGATGGGTTGCAGCTGGAAGGGCATCCGCTGCGTAAAACATATGCTGGATAAGTTGGCGGTTCATTCCGCTGTGGCGACCCCGGATTAATAAAGGGACTAAGCCGAAAAGAAAATGAATGAATGAATGAATGTTTTAAATCACACAAATATAAGGACTTAATCCCACATTTGTTAACAAATTTCAGTGAAAAGTTTAATTGAAAAAAAATGTGAGTAGCTTATACTTTATCTGAAGGAAGAATGTCTGAGCATAGCACGATCAATGTCACAAATGTGACCTTGGACCACAATTGTATCCAAAAATGCATTGTATGGATCAAAATTGTTTTTTCTTTAATGTCAAAAATCTTTATGATTTTAAATAAAGATCCTGTTCCATGAAGACATTTTTGTAAATTTCCTACTGTAAATGTATCAAAACTCAATTTTTGATTAGTAATTTGCATGGTTAAGAACTTAATGTGTAGAACTTTCAAGGTGATTTTCCTCAATATTTGGATTTTTTTTACTCTCAGATTCCAGATTTTCAAATAGTTGTATCTCAGCCACATATTGTCCAATCAAAACAAGCCATACATCAATGTAAAAATCTCATGTATAAATCTTAATTTCAAAAAATGTACACTTATGACTGATTTAGGGTCACAGATATGCCTAAAAAGCACCATGAAATAGTCCAGGAGCATGAATGTTTGCAATTTCAATTTCCTTTATAATGTTTCTTGTATAAAAGATTCAAACCTCGACAATTTTTTAATAGAGTATGCTTTAATGGCAACGTAACAATAATGGAAATGTTTTGTGTTTGGGCATAGATGACAATGGTGTTAAAATGATCCCCGTTCAGATGGACATGCAGATATAACTAAAAACACTGTATTATGCATGTCAGGCCAGCTTTTGCCGATGTCACTTTGTGAAATCATATTGTGCATCTGCTAACATGGCAAGTACTCGCACATGTTTAAAGACTGAACACATAACACATGTTTGCCGACACTGTTTTCACAAGACTATATTTCTTCAGTTTACACTGACATGTCTACAGTATCATAAAAAAAAATGCGCTTAGAAAAGTAGTTTGAACAAGTTTGTATTTGCAGGCCTCAAAATGTCTTGGTCATGTTAACAAATGTATAAACTTTTACATGTTTTAAAATAGAAAATATAGTAAATGAAAACACTCCACTGAAGTAGATTTTGGATGCCAGATTTTCTTTTAAAGGAAAATCAAAACAAGTTATGGTTCACCCAAATTTTGTCACCATTTAGTTGCATTTTATTTAAAACCTTTTTGAGGTTGTATGATGAAGAGCAGCTGTGCTCGAAATGACACACAATGTAGTAGCCTTTTATTCGTAGATTTATAGACTTTTGGAGCTTTGGTGTTGCCACCTTTATATTTGCTTTTGTTGTTTCAAAACTATACAACATGCTTTCTTCTGTGAAATATAAAATATATAAAAATATTCATTTAGTAACATTTTTAAAAGCATCTTCTTTTGCTTTACACAGAAGAAATGAAGTCTTGGAACAACATTGCTTTATCGAATATTCTTTATCCATTGCCGGAAATGAAGGACTGATGGCATAAATTCATCAAACATGGGAGAAATGTATTTAATAGACTACATTGTAAGCATTGCTAAGACTCTACAACTCTACGACAACTGTCACAACACAAATAAATCATGAGTGAGACTTACCCTAGAGATGGACTAATGGCCACTGACCACACTCTGTCATACGTGGGGATTGTATGTAGGCACTGTCCAAAACGATCTGGAGTCAGAGCCCAAATCTATAATGAAATCACAAACAATACAAGAGTCAGTTTAAAACTTTACAAATAAATAAAGAGGACACATTCAATTTATTCATAGTAACAAGTCATCAGTGGTCAGCCAGTTGAAAAAAAAATTTATTGCTTCTCCAGAAAGTATGAACTCCTTATGTCTTTCTAATGTGTTTCTCAAATATAAGTGTGTATGTAGAATGGCTAGGATAACAGGATGCTAGTATGACATCATACCAAGCTGAACAGCCAAGCAGTAGCACAGGGTCACTTTACACAGCAGCTTCAATGCATCCTTCAATTGGATTTGAACTGATTAGGTCGAGTCCAAATTGGCAGATTTAAAGTTTTATTTTCTTCTACTACAAATTAACTGTTTCCTTTACCTAAATGAGTATCTATCTTTATACTACAGGGCTGATTAGCTGAGATGAGATGCATAAGAAGGAAATATTTGAGGACAAAAAAAATCTTTAGGTATGATAACCATAGTTATTGACTCCAGTACAACTGACTCCAGCTCATTGAATTATTAGAAAATAATGCACATTCAAAGTATAACGTCAATTTACTAATACTGTATATGTACACCCCATTGTCAATTATTCCTTATGTAATGTACATGTAACCTTCAGAATTCTCTGAATGGCAAAAAAAGAAGCCAATGCAAAATATAACCACAGACACCATGTTTAATTAAATGAAAGCATAAGCAAAAAACACAACCTCACCTTCGCGCTCTTGTCTCTGGAGCCACTGACTATCACAGCGCCTTTACAGTCAATGCAGTTCACCTCCTGATTGTGGCCATAAAACACCACAGAGTAATCACTTCCTCTGTCATGAACAATTATTTTACCATCTCTGAAAAATTAGACACAAGAGTGATGATTGGTAGGAGAAACACCACATTCGTTTTTGTTTAATTATGAAATAGCAAATAAACTCAAATGAAATGTAAAACAAAAGAAAGGTACTATGTTTTTGCTGATGCAGAATGTGCAAATGGAATAGCATGAATTTAGTCATAAAATTAGCTGTATCACCTGGAATGTTACTTAATTTGGTTGACTAAAATGACACGTGGACTAGTGTATGTAGATTTTACACCACAATAAACTGTTGAAAATGTAAAATGCATGCGTGTCTGTTCGAAATAACATTGATGTTCAATTTACTTTACATATATGAAGCATGTCTGACAGCATCTCTGTACAAGTACATGGACACATGTACTTCATCTGCTCTAACAGTAACATCATGAGTATTTTATCATTTTATGTCATAAAAACCATTGTACACACAGAAACTTGTGCATCTTCATGACAGCCCATCAAAATAAAAGTTTGGTTAACTTTGAAGAAACCGTCACAAAATAATCCAGAAAACTAAAACAGAAACAAAATGTGGAAAATAATTAAACTGAATTTTGGAAGAAAAAAAAATGCACAGGGCCTTAAAAAAGGCTTTGTTGTTCCGCATTAGGTGTTTTTATTTAACAACAAACTATTCCAAACCCTAAAAACCACAAAGTGAGGACAACGTGCATGGCTGAGTTATTGTAGTTAATCTTTCACACTGTTTAAATTTAGGTAATACCTAGTGCCACAATAACAAATAAAGCAGCAAAACTGACACATTCCTGTTTCCTCTTTCAACAGAAGAATACTAGTGGCTGCTAGACTCAGAAATAGGTAACAGTCTAAAGCATTTTAAAGGGTTTAAACATAAAACTAAAACTTTTTTTCATTATCAGACACTAGTAATGAAATGATGGCTGTTCATTCCGCTGTGGCGACCCCCTGATAAATAAGGGACCGAAGGAAAATGAATGAATGAATGAGTAATGAAATTACATTAATATCTATTTTTAAAAATGTAATTAATTATTAGAATTTTATTAATTAGTTCAATCATTTATTTATTTAGACATAAAACTCAAAGTTTTTTCATTATCATACACTGCTAATGAAAATTACATTAATTTCTCACATTAAAAATAATTCTTTATTATAATTTTATTTTAATCAATAATTAATTTATTCCATTAAACATCTATTTATTTATTTTTTATTATGGTTACCCTGATGAAGGCAAGTTTTGCTGAAACGCGTAGGTGCAATAGTGCTGTTTTTTATTTTTATTTTTTTAAATAATAGCCATGTTAATAAAGGCTTTACTTTTCGAGTGCCTTGGACTTATGATTTTGCTGTTTATCTAGTTATTTATTTTAAATGTAATAATCAAGGCAGCATACATGTGTGTAAATCTGGTCATACTTGCTGACTTGTATACATACACGTTTTTTTTTTTTTAGAAAATTAGACCGAACCAAATCACTACAAGTATCTGAAAGTAGTGATCGTTTACCCTCCTGCACTGATCAGGTGTGTGTCTGTTAGAGTGAATCTGCAGACGTCCTCTTGGTGTCCCGAGAACAGGGCGACTCGGCTGTTCTGCAACTTTCCCCCGTCCGCTCTCAGATGGTACGCGCTGATGTTTGCAGCCTGAGAGAGATACAGCACATCACAGTCCAGCTGTATCCACGGCAACAAGCTGTGGGCGAACAATCAAGGAATGGAAATTACTCCTACGCATGTTTTTTCTGTAGTTCAATCTGTATCTTGGGGCTTAAGGTGACGAGGAGGCTAATAAAAAAACACAATAATGTCTTGTCCATATTGGCAAGGTCAACTACACACCCTAAGTGAGAGGATAAATGTCTGAAAAAACATGTATTTTGGGGCTGGACGATAAAAGTATGACATCTTCCAGCTTACTTTTGAATTCCCTTTTTCCCTTCTCTCTTTCACAGTACGGGGTGGGACAAAGTGTAGCCATATTGTTTAAACTATTGCATTAGTGCATCAGTCTATGGCTGGTTATTTCATATCTGATTTAAGTTATCTATGCACAGGTTTGATGCAGTTTAAGTAAATAAAATAAAAAAAGCTTGATAATAAAAACATGATAAGTTATAAGAAAGAACTCACTTAATTTTCCATTTTAAAAGGATTTCCTTACGACAAACTCCATGGGTCCAGTTGTGGGACACCCTCACTCTGTCCTTAAGAGGAAACAAATGACACCTGAAACAAAATCGCAGAATAATCAGAGGATTTATGGTTGGTCTTATTTGAGTTTATTTTAGATCATTTGCACGATTTAGCCAGAATTGCTGTTTTTAGGCTAGGCTTTAACAGCTAACTTGTTTATACATTTATAGCTTTCCTTAAAGCAGACACTGAATTGTAAAATTGGCAAACCAATTCTTGGATGTGATGAAGACCTTGTAGGTTGAAACGTTGTCTAATTAAACTGTCTTTAAAGAGCTAAGAGCTTGTCTTCTGTCGTTTGGCTTGATCGAGCACCTGCCTTCAAGACTTAGATGTGTGCACAGGGATTTCTTTCTTTTCAAACCAACTTTTAAAACACAAATGGAGAAATTAGCTTTCAATCTATTTATTTGGGTGTCATAAGTAATTGTCTGGCTGAATGAAAATTTTTGAAGAAAAATGTTTATCACTTGGTACCTTCCACAAATCGTATAAAGCATAACACCTATAAAAAAAGTTTAATTTTCAAACAAATTGACAGGAAAATTTGGTTTATTTTACCTTCAGAAGGTGTAAACAAATTCAGGCACTAAAGCTAATTTTATTTTTACATTTTATATTCATTTTCTGTATGCTTCTGTCAATTCTTTGCAAACTTACAATATTTTAGTTTGTGAGTAAATCTGTGAGTAATGTCTAAATGCAGTTAAAATAAGTAAACATTTTGTGTGATTTCACAATATTTCTTATTAATAAGTTATATATTCATAAAAAAAAAATTTAAAACACACTTTATTGTAATCATATATGCTTTTTAAGCATCCCCCGCAAAGCTTGGATTATATTATATTATGTTTTGAGTCACAAATAAAAGGACTTAATCCCACATTTAATGGCAAAAAGACAAACATTACAAAGAGTTTAGCTTACTCTTTTGTAATAATAAGAAAATCATGTGACAACATAAGTGTCGTGCAAAATATGAAACGTGCAGAATTAGGCCGAAACAAAAATGCGTTTTGTGCTTTTAAAAGTCATCATCAAAGTTCGTATTTATGTAAAGTGACAACGAAAAGACTAACTACAAACTTGTTTATCTTCTCATAAATACTACTTAAATCCATTTATTGTCTTGATGGCTCTTTCACATACATGCTGCACCTGTAAACAAAACCCACATGACCATCAGCGTAAGACCCGAGCTGAATCACAACATACGCTGCTTTTGTTACGTCATAACAACGAATGACCGTCACCCTACGTAATTTGCGTACTTCTGTTTTTTTCTATTAGTAGGCCGAAAACTATTAGCTAGCAATAGAGCTACAGTATCTCAAAATCCTTACAGATCTATTCCTTGTCGTGTCAGGCCAGTATTAATCATGTCTTTAGCTATTCTCCTCCAAACAGCGTCTCTGGAGATGAACTGGTAGCTTCTCCTGCATGTCTGTGAGAAGCGGCAGAGCGATCTGGGATCCAGGTAGGAGAGGACGAGGAAGAGCACATCCTCGGGTAACTGAAACACAAACATCGCGGCTCCTGCTCCAGTTCAGCGCCTCTTCTCTTTTCTTTGTCGCGTTGCGTCTGCCTCCAGTGATATGAAGGGTTTTACTGAGAGGACATTTGCCGGTTTGACGCAGGAACACACAGAAGCCCATGGTTTTGTCAAAGCATGTAGACACAGTAAGCGAAGGAAGCCATCACAACAAGTAGAGTCACGTGACCCACGCCGTGCGTAAAGCAGTCTAGTGACTGACCGCAGAGCAGAACCAGTGGCTTAAATCCAGCCTGCTTTCTGTGGTATCTTTATTCAGACTTCTGCTGTTTTTTCATTCTGTTCTGTATGAAATTCACAGCACATTGAAACAAGTATTATTTTCTTGAAAGTAGCATATTAACATGCTATTATGAAAAAAAATGAATCATATTAAGCAAATTAAGGATTACAAATGTTTGGAGATGAATTGTAGCTTAACACATTGCAGTCTTTAATTTTTAACTAAATAAGCACTTAAAACTTCCTCAATTTGTTGTAAAAAGTTACATTTTGGAGTACACCTTTTTAAACTTTGGTTTGTAAAAATGCAACTGTCAAATAATTATCAAATAAACACTTTTAAAACGAATTATATTAAAATATTTACAAAATATTTCAAATGAATTTACAAACCTTTTATCAATAAATTGCATCTGCAGAATAATGCTATGGAAATGCTTTTGTACTATAAAAATAGCTGTGATGATAGCATCTGTTCATTCATTCATTCATTCATTCATTAATTTTCCTTCGGCTTTCCCTTTATTTATAAGGGGACGCCACAGTGGAATGAACCGCCAACTTATCCAGCATATGTTTTACACAGCGGATGCCCTTCTATCTGCAACCTAGTACTGGGAAGCAGGGGCGCAGCAACCGGGGGGGAGGGGGGGGATACGTCTCCCTCAGTTTTAGAGCCAGACCATTTAGAAACAGGTGATTAATAATTATATGAACGTAAACTTTTGGATCTCATTCAGCTGTCCCCCCCACTTTTAAAATGTCAGCTACGCCCCTGCTGGGAAGCATCCATACACACTTATTCACACACACTATGGCCAATTTAGTTTATTCAATTCACCTATAGTGCATGGCTTTGGACTGTTGGGGAAACCGGAGCACCCAGAAGAAACCCACGCAAACACAGGGAGAACATGCAAACTCCACACAGAAATGCCAACTGACCCAGCCGGGACTCGAACCAGTGACCTTCTTGTTGTGAGGCGACAGTGCTAACCACTGAGCCACCGTGTCACCAGCATCTGTTCATATTAATGTTAATTAAATTTAATTATTTAGTTGAGTTTTTTGATAAACAGAAAGTCCAGAAGAACATCATTTGAAATAGTTATAACAATTTTTATGTAATTGTCACTTACACTAAACTATTTAATTAATCCTTGCAAAATAAAAGTAAAAAAGTATTTTGAAACCTTTTGAGCAGTATTGTATATTTGCTATGGGACAGTTAACCTAAAAATGAAAATCTGTAATAAATGTTTAATTCTAACATTGTTCAAACCATGAAAGGTTCACATGCCTTTAGTGCAATTTAAAGTGCAATATTTTCTGATATCTACATACAATAGGTATGTGGCTTAGGCACATGAAAAATTTATCCAAAATTTTTTATAGCCTCAGAAATTACCCCTAAAATGAAAAACTTTGTTTGACCATATTCGGAATGGTCATGAATATTAATGAGCTCTGCTCTGACACTGCAGCTTGTGTGAGTGCTTGATGCTCACACACACACACACACAGTGATGTGCTCTGAAATACACACAAGAAGGAGTAGCTAGAAGGAGTGAGTGAATGAAATGAAAGTTTGCAAATTATACTCGACAAAAGAGGCCAACAGAGATGTATTTAGAGTTGTATTTTGTTGTTTTAATGTATATAAAACAGAGACAGAAATTAATACTGACCTCTGCCTAAACAGATGAGTTATTGAAGTTTATTGGTGTCCTTTCACTCCAGAAAAAGCTGCAGGGTGATATGACATGACAATACATAACTGTTCCTTTTGATATATTAAGCAGTACATGTGTTTGTTGCCTCATTACAAACATTCTTGGCAAATTTCACAATATTCATGTTAAAGTAACAAAAGATACATTTAAACAGAACCTTATGCCTCTTCAGGGGGCGCTTAATAAATTTATTATCTGTCTTTCTTGAATTTTGCATTCTGACGACAAGCTGTGATGAGATAAGATACTCTAAAATGCCTGCCTCATTTTCAAAATAAGAGCCCTTCATATATAATAAGTAATACAAGCTAAGATAAACCTAAAAATAAGGGAAAAATAATCATTGTTGTAATCTTATTAGAAAACATTGGGCCCAATCAAAAGCTTCCTGGGGCATGCATATTAATGATCCCATGTGCATCGTCACAGTTGGTGTTTTGTTCTGATTGGCCTGTTTTTCACCTGGATTTTACACTCATGGAATTTACATGAGCATGAGAAAACTATGGTGTTTGAGGCTCACAGTATGTTGTTTTTTTATGTACTGAAGTCTTATTATTCATCTGTGTCTAGGTATATCCAGATTTTCATTCTATGCCATCTTTAAGTCATTCGCAGTAAAAAATTCTCCTTGGCATGTTAATGCTAGAAACATGCCAAACAAACACTTTTTTGAATCAATGAATCATCTCATGACTATATATAATCAAGTTTGTCCTTATAAGAGTTATAAACCTCTTAATAAATTGCTTGAAGCATCCATTAAAAGTAATAAAAACAGTGTTAATAATGGCAACAAAAAATGGCTTTTTAAAATGTCCGAGGTATCCAAGTTTTATTGCGCACTTTAATAAGGGACTGATTTGAATGCAATCTCATAAACTTCTGAAACTACTAATCAGTTCAACTCCAAAATTCATTTCACAGTCCAGACCCAGAATTTAGGTTTGTTATTATTCGTCTTTGCCTCTCATCTTTTGAGTCTCTATAGACGTTATTTCTCTAAAGACATGCTCAGTTGCTTGTGGAATGCAATTTTGTTCTTTTCTTCTCTCTGCCTGTCCTCCAATCACTCAGCTTGTCCACCCCTCACTCTATGGCACATTCAATTGCCTTGAAGTTTTTCATCTTCCTCCTCTTCTTTTTGTATGGTGAGTGTCTTGTAATTGACAGAGGACCCCATCTCATGTAAGCATTCACCGCTTGTCATTCTACAACATGTTTTTTATTTTAGCGCCACAATGGGGCTATTTGATCCTAGGTTATGCTATGTGATTGTCAGTAATGCGACTACTTGGTGGCTGCTTTTGTTTGAACCAAAGTGGTGGCCTGACCTCAGTCCATTCAGTGACCAAGTTACGCAGACCTCTGTATCCTTTTACTTTTCCCTATCTCCTTTACTGAGGCTGGTTTAGTTCAATACACTGTCACAGATATTACCTCTTTAACAGCCACATCCTCTCACTCTCTCCACTGGCATAGAAATCGTGCTTTACAAACTTCATTCTTAACTTTTTGGCTTCACCAACAGTTAATGTCTTTCACAACAATAGCTGTTTGTCACAAACCCTTACAATGTGTCACAAGATGACACTGTTGACAGTTAGGAACAAGTGAATTGTTAAGCAGTTTGAAGCAAAGAGAAAGAAATGGAAATGAAGTAAATGCCAGTTGTTGTTTTTTATTTATTTGTGTATCTTGCTTTGTTAAATATATGTTGTGAAACATTTCTTGCTTTTTTCGCACTAAGGCTTTAATTATTTGCTTAAAAATACTGTAAAATATTCAAACTCTGAAGAGTTTTTGCAATTGAAATATATGTTAATAATATATTTTAACATTTAATAGATTACTGAGATGGCAAAGCTAAATTTCAGCAGATATTACTCTAGTCTTTATTGCCACATGATTTTTCATAAATCATTGTAGTATAATTTGGGTGATTTAAACATATAGTCTTAATGTTGAAAACAGCTTAATATTTTGGAGTAATGTTTTATTAAATGGTATAAATAGAAAGTTCACAATATAACATTTGTTTTAAAAAGAATATTTTGTAACATAAATGCCTGAAATGCTTGGTCAATTTAATGTGTCCTTGTTAAAAGTTCTAGTAAGTTCTTTAAAAACCGGAATGGTAGCGGATATAATTCCTTAAAGAGACAGTACTTATTTTTTCCATTATTTTTGCAATATAGCACTGGAGTTGTATGAACAGCCGGACTGCTTGGAATAAAATCAGAATGGAAAAAAGTAATAATAGTAATAATGACATCTACTTTGCACAATTATGAGAGATAATGAGAGAAATCTCAACTGAAACATAAAGACAGGGTGGGACATATAGTAGCCCCTCCCCTTCAAAAAAACAGCCAATAGCATTTCATTTTTACCACAGCTCTGCCAGTGAAAGTGGTTGAGATCAAGCAGATCAAATGAAAAGCAAATTAGAAGCATCTTGAAGGGCATGTCAGATACTAGAGAGCATTTGATTGGTCAGAAGTTTGATGAGAAACTGAAGTATGAGCTGATGTAAAAAAAAATGTTGATCTATTTAGGTGGAAGTGACAAACTGCAAGCTTTGGTTGTTTATATCAGGTTTGTAATAAATGCAAATTGTGTCACTATTTTGGAGCACACTAGCTTAAAGATATCCTTAAAACTAACATACTGATACTAACATCTAAAAACTTTGTTTTAATTTCATGGGACCTTTAAACATCATTGGCTCACCCCAAATTTTAAATGTCCATAGTTATTTGTATATTTTAATGGCACTCCAAATAACTCTATACTCTATATAACGCTATAGCAAACAGAACAAATTAAAAGTCATATTCATGAAAAATATCTTTAAATTCAAAAAAGAACTAGCATTGGTCTTTTGAGTGGAATATTTTCAATTAGTCACAGATCTTGTTAAAAACAGTTCTAATTTGGACTGATCCGGCTCTTGAGTTTAACTCACTGACTCAATGATCCAGTCACAGTGGTTCTCCAGTTAACAGCTCATTGGAGGGGAAGATTATCTGTTAGTAATGACTTGCATTTCTCTCTGTTTGTCATACAAAGCTTTTGCATTACTTCAGAAGACTTGGAATATGAAGCGGAATATTAAAATATATTTTCCCCCTTAAGGACCTTAACAAATGTGACCACTATAACCCATAAAGATTCTTAAAAAAAAGTAAACATGAATTAAATATCAATATAATTTTCACATCCGAGTGAACATTTCCTGTAGATGAAACATGTCATTCCTCAGTTAATTAACCTCTGAAATTCTATTTGTCCCAGATACTGCAAGTTCTAAAAAAAAAAAAATCATTTATGGTTGGCTTTCCAGCTGAATTGTCATGACTGAAAGGAGATGAAGAAGGAGGGGGAATCTTCCCTTTTGATCTTTTTAGAGGGGTGCAGGGGGCTCTGTGTGGCTGGCAAACACATTTAGCCTGTAATTGTTCAGATCATTCAGACAATCAGCCTCAGAAATGCATGGGCAAACAAAAGATTACAGCTCCAATTGGAAAAGTCAACAGTTCTTCCATATGTACCATAGACAAACAGTCAAACTGTCATGTCTCATCTTCTCTTTAAACAATGTTTGCATGTCAGTTATAACTTTGTGATTGGTTGCTGGCTTGTGCGCTTAAATCTCATGCATATTGGCTTCAGTGAAATCATTCTGACCCCTTAATATATTGTGAATCAGATTTACCACGAAAAGTTTGTTATAGGCTTCTAATGGGTTGGCCATTGTGAACACTACAGACGCGGGTGCTAGAAAGAGCACTCGAGGCGGACTTATCCGCATCATTTCAACCCATGTTTCCTCCATTGAGCTCCAATTTGCAGGAAGGGTTTTATGACCAGGGTTAGGCAGAATGTGAAGCAAAGGCAGCTTAGAGGTCTGGGTCATCCCATTCTCTCACCCCTGCCATTCTGCCAGTTCAGCAGGGGGGCTTGTACAAGTCTAAATTGCTCCCTAAGCAAATTAAGAAGGTAGCCCTGTTTGTTTATCAGGGGTTAAGGATGACGGTTGCAGCTCAATAAAATGGATGAAAGCCGTTTTGCGTCCCCTGTTTCTCAGTGGAATTGCTCTTCATTTGCATGGCATCACAAGCTGCACAGAAGGTGCGATTTTTCCCACAACCTGCTGGATCCCCTGGGTTTCTTACAACTTTATGGTCATGGAGACAAATTTAAGGGGAAACTGAGGCCTGATAATGCAGAATAACCGTGGCAAATGATGGAGGTCTGTTAATCAATAGCGGACGTCATCAATGTGAAAACACTGAGAGTCAATAGGTGGTACCGGTGGCTCTTTTATTTGATTCAATACTATTGGCAAAATAAAACCAATTGAAGTGCTTTAGTACACTCTTGAAAATAAAGATTCCAACAGGGGGGTTTTACAGCGATTCAACAGACGAACTGCTTTTGAGTTCCTCAAATCTTTCAGTTAAAGAGTTCTTAAAATAATGAAAGAATAAATGTTATTTATTTGTTAAATGTTAATGCAAATTTTAACATTCATGGAATCTTTACATTGGACAAAAGATCTTTTTGTTTTTGAGATTAGTAAATTCTTTTTAGTAAGAATACTGTTTATTTAACTAAAAGTTTCTTAATGGGTTTTATTAGGTATTTTGAAGAACATTTAAATATTCTAAAACACTTTTTCCACTATAAAGAACATTTTGTTTAATGAACAGATTCTATGGATGTTAAAGGTTCCTACATAGATGCCAATAATATATATATATTGTTTTAATAGTGTAGTATTTTTAATGACATCCAGATTTTGAGTTTACATTTCAATATAATGATAAGACTGCATTTTAAATCAAGTAAATTTGTTTACATTGAATTACTTAGCCATTTTAATCACTGTTTTGCCACTGTGTTTCACTTTTAATGGTACTGTGATTGATAAATATTTAATGGATTGATAACACTTTAGTTTAGGTCACAATTCATGCTATTAACTACTGGCCTGTTACCTGCCTATTATTAAGATATTAACTGTTCATTGGTAGTTATAAAGTATGATTTTATTATGCATCCCTAATCCTACCCAAAACCTAAACCCAACTTCTACCTTGCTAACTATTAATAAACAGCTAATTAGTAGTTTATTAAGTTTATTAATGTTAGTTAATGGTTTGTTACTACCACGAAATGTGACCTAAACTAAAGTGTTAGTTGATTTTATAGTAAGTTTAAATCAGCATTTCTTGGACTACTAGAAAGTCAAAGAAACATTCTAATGCTCTGGCCTTTCTAGGAGTTTGACCTCTGCACCCTGGCTGAGCTACTAGCATAACATGAGGCCGAACACATGGCTTATGTATAGTGGACCATAAAAACAATGATGGTCTTCCCTAATGTACCTGCATTACACACTTTTCTGTGATGCATGAGACGTGTCAAAGCAACACTAATTAGAGAATAATTTTTAGCTGAATCATTTAAAATTTTATGATGCATTTAAATAAAAAGGATTTTTTTTTTTACCAGCGATCATAATTTACATAGCATTACATCTGCACTAATGCGTATCTTAGGCTGAGAGCAGTCATTAATAATCCTCATCACAGACGAGAACGTGATAGTGATCTCACAGCACAAACCCTCATTTTCTCACTATACACTGCCCTCTGATCTTGGCTTTCGGCTCCTTGGAACCCCGTCCGCAAACACACCAGCACCCCTGCTCGGACAAAACAGATACCCCTCCAATCAGATTAAGCTACAGGGAGTTAAAGGTCTGAGATTAAACAAAAACACCTGAGCGAGGGTGAGGAGATGGGGCCAGGGAGCCGTAGTGTGTCCGGTTCAACCAGAGGAAAGACCAAACAGTGTAGCCCCCCTGGAGAGACAGTCCTACTGAGCTGTTGACCCGAGCTGTGCCATTCCAAACATTCTGGGGGGAGAGTCCCAGTATCTCCATCTCACTCTGTACGGGACTCTAACCAGAAGGGTTATGCAAACAATGGTGGTATTTATTATGATGCAATTGCATAATGACAAGTTGTTTCATACAAAGACCGTGCTGGCCTAATTTTCTATGGATGAGGCCAGTGAAACGTCTAGAACGCTTCTGGACAAAACCTCTTTCGCAAATCATGTATAGATGCCTCTTACAGATACATTTCATTTGTGATTTAAAGGGATAGTTCAACTTGAAATAAAATTCTGTATCGTCATAAATGATTTTTTGGTCCATAAAAATCAATGTTATTAAAGTCAACATTCTGGACCCCATTGACTTTCATTGTATAAGTAAAAATGTTTTTAGAATATTAAATAAAAACAACTTAGAATTGCGTAGAACAAGAAAGACCTTTCCTCTGAGAAAGTTAAATCTTAAAATAAGTTTTATCAGTATAATCTAAACCCGATTGACTTTCAATGTATGATTAATATATATATATAAATATAATCTTCATTTCAGTTTAAAGATGGAAAGAAATGCTTTCTTTCTTTCATATTTGGAAAACAAAAGAAGATATCTTGAAGCTTTTCTCTGTGATTTTTGACCATATAATCAAAATCAACATTTTGGACCCCATTGACTTTCATTGTATGTTTTCGATATGTACTTTTCATTTTGTTCCACAGATCAAACAATGTTTGGAAACCAATTTTGAATCAAGGACATATTAAGCAAAAGACATCGGTATCCTAAGGTAAATTTATTACAGGTTTTTAAATAAATATTTCCATCATTAAAATTATTTTACACATCCTCAAATAAAAATATATTTATATTTGTATAAAAAACAGACAAACAAAATGCAACAAAGAACAAAAGCTTTTTCCTACAGTCCATACAATGCATTTATACACCTGGGAATTTACAGTTTAAACCACGGTAGGAAACCTGCGATAATCAAAAATGTAGCTGCCACATTTAAATATGTATTTAAAGCTCTGTTTGCTTTAACCGTGTTTATCTCCAGAGAGTTCCAGAATCAAGAACCAGAGAGGTTACTGAGAGATGAGCTGGGTATCTTATCGCTGGGTGGTCGAGAGGTGCCCCGGCTGCTGCCTGTGTAACCGAATACAGCCTTGTGTTGTCAGTGCATTCTCTCTCAGGCCCTTCAAGTCCCCTTGAGCAGCAATTCGAAGAGTTATAAATTACTCTGAAACCATCTAAATCAAAGCAGAACGAGAGAGGATGAAGTCCATGTACTACAAAAATGTCAGCGCTTACACATCCCGTGCTTCGCTTACCTATACTCTTACACAGGTCAGTACTAAAAGTCAGGGGTACAAAAATAGATCTCTTTTTTTTCTTGAGACTTTTTTCTCTCCTTATTTTTGTTATTTCTGAAAATTCATAAAAAACTAAAGGTTAGGTATATTGTTGCTCAGTACAAAAAACTGTTAGGGAGTCCACAAGAGGAGTTCATTGTTTGAGAAAGTCTCTGGCTTTCGGTCCTCTCCTTTTCTCTGGCTTCACTCTTCAACGCTCTCCTGAGTAGCGGGTGCGTTTAGTCCGTCTGTTGAAAGGGTAGTTTATGAAATCAAAGGGTCTGTGCTCTGCGATTTGGTGTCCCTTGGGCAGCCTCTTCATGAAGTGGACTTCCCGCTGGTGTTGCCTGGTTTTGGAGCCCTTGCGGGGTCTGCCTTTACGCGTGAAGGCCATGTACCAGCCTTCGTACTTCACGTTCTGCAGAGCCGTGTAGTTGTTCTCCAGGACTATCTCTGTGAAAATGCAGTCTTTTCCTAGACCGTTTTTCTGTGAGGACAAGACAAAGGCAAAATTTGAGCTCCTGATTGATAGCAAATATGAAGCTTATCGAAAACGTATTTCGGAAAACGGCTGCTCCGGTTTACATAGGGCTTCCCCACATGCACACAGCATATGCTTAAGTCATTATGATCCAAGATCAAGACAGCAGAAGCCAATGACTTTCCCCTTTCAGTAAACACCAGTGCGGATTCCTCCTCGGAGAAAAAAAAAGGTTTTTCTAACGTTCATTATAAAGGCATAAAATTGTATTATGTTCAGTGCAGAGAGTATTATGGTAATATTCTGATCTCTCTAGGATGCTGAAAATAATAAGGTTCCATGAAGAACCTTCGTCGTTCACTGAACATTCATTTCCTTCAACAAAAGGTTCTTTATAGAAGAAAACATTTTTTTTTTTCAATTATTAAAACATTTTTTTCATTTATAAACAAAATGGTTCTTCAATTGAATCATTGTAAAAAAAAACACACTTTAAGAATTTTAGGACAATGTATTAATATTGCTTCTAAAATAGACATTGCGTCATTTACGTTCAGAACTACAGGACCCTTAAACGTCATCCAGCCAGTAAAGCTAAATGGGGTAAAGAGCCAAACTAGGAGTCCAAACCTTTCCCCAGCCTCTTAACAAAATGGTCTGTTAAAAACCTCAAATCCAAAAGACTTGCATATCAACCAATAAAAAACAACAACAACAGAAAAAAAACTCTCTCTCTCATGCAGGCTGTCGTTGGGCGGCCAATATGTCAGATAGCATAAGATCAGGGGTGCCAAGCAGATGGTCCACCTGGTAGGGTGCTGGGAGGTGGGGGCCGAACCTCCATCCCACTTTATTACCATTCACAGCAAGGAGAAGGCACAAATCCACATTAGAACAAGAGTAGCCAGCTAAAAAGAAAGAAAGATCCCATTCTTTAAACTCGATTTTACCTGCTGCAACCAGGAAGTGTCTAGTGCCAACTAACAAATAAAAAATGAAATTTGTTTGATTTTATGAATGATCATCTTGATTAAATCAGAGATGTCTCATCTACAAGCAAATGAATGCTGAAATTACCGCATGAGCTTATGAGTGACGTTTCTGAATTTCTAATTGATCTGTTTTTTTCTCTTTCTAGGTGTGATTCTTCTCATTCATTAAAAATCTTGCGGTATGACTGAAGCATATGCTGTGTTTGGGATGTCAACTGAACATTTTTAGTAAGTCACAAAACTTTTTTTCATACCTTGCCAATCAGTTTTCCCCTTCTGTTCATACAGATGTAAAAGCCTGTTTCAGCTCCTTTAATTCGAACTCGACTCCCAAATGTGTCCGTCTCCACTATAAGCTTGGCTATAAAAAGAAAAGAAGATTTTATTAGACGTTGTGACTTGGAAAATTGAATTACAATTCAAAAAGAAAAAGTTCACGAGTAAACACATGAGCATATGCACAAAGAGATATACATACATATGGGCATAAATATGTGAAATCCAAAGGGACTACTCTTTAGGATTTATGTAAGCTTAAAATCTAGCAGAATGATAAAAACATGTGCACTTCAATTCTTCTGGAAGGAACCAAAGGCTTCCTGGCAGGGCTTTAAACTTTTTACCTTTTATGCAAGTACATAAACAACATGTGAATTGTTATCACATGTCATCCACATACCAACAACTAAATTAAATAATTAAAAGTGAAATTTTTGAGTTAAATGGGATTTTTTCCAATTAAAAACATTACATTTGATTCATTTATTATTATTTATTTTCTTGTTAATTATGCAAAATGCAATAACGTTTCTTATAGGAAACATCCAGAGCAGTGTTTGAATGGAAACT
Source organism: Danio jaintianensis (assembly GCA_903798115.1). NCBI lineage: Eukaryota > Metazoa > Chordata > Actinopteri > Cypriniformes > Danionidae > Danio > Danio jaintianensis. The sequence goes on from CAIGQV010003909.1 coordinate 17,671,159, forward strand.
GACTTTCCATGATATATATTCTCCATGCCAAGAATTAGCACTTGCAGCCATTCTCTGATTCAGCCCCCGTACTCTGAGTGATCGTAAAGAGTTACGGTTCAAATGGAGGGGGTCAGATAACCTGCTGGTGAAGAGCCTAACCACAAGCCCAGAGCCGGAGCCAGGCACTGGCCCGAACTAACAGCCCTGCTGTCTCTACAACATGCTCAGGTGACATGGATGTCACCAAAACCACGCAGGACTAGAGCCAGCCTTCCAAAAATACCACAACAGATCTGGTATTTATGGGCTTTTTATGCACCACATAAAAGAGAGCTACAAATGAAAGAGAACTGATTTAAGTAACAAATTAAATGGATTTAATTCCATTTGTTTATCTGCTTCATTTTTTTTGTGAAGTGCTTGAAATTTTTTTTATGAATTATCAGAAAAAAAGCGATGTATAATTTAGAAAACAATCCTAATTGACCCAAGAAATACTTAAAAACAGACAGATTAGGTATTTAAGCTCTATGAGATGTCTGTCAGCAGGACTGAATGACCATAGAAAGCAACCGCGAGGGTCAGAATTCGGCTAGACATATTTTCATCCTGAGCTGGTCGGGAGAGGAGGGAACGTTCTTCAGGAAATGTTCAGAAGGTTGAAGTAAGATGAGTTCTAATGGCTCTTCCAGACCTGCACGTCTCTCTAGAGACTCACCTTCAAAAATCTACAATCCATTTAACATTTTTTTGCACTGCATTGCTTTTTTTAACTTCACCAACTGACCAGATGCCAAGCATTTCAAATGCAGTGAATCATAAAGATCCACAAAATAAAATAGCACAAATAAAGCTAAATTTAGAACCAAAAACGACAAGTTTCACAAAAAACCTTTAAATTATGTAGTTCTTAATCAATGTATTGGATCTTTGGATGCACTGAAACCTATAATAACCTGCTATAATATAGCTTTTTTGTCTCCAAATAAAAATAGTATTTCAACATGGAAAACGTATTTAAAATAATTCCTTAAATCCCCTTTGTGTTTGAAGGGTATAGTGTGATCTAATTTCATGCTGTTGTGTAAGATAAATAAATAGGATGCTCTTACCATGAACGTCGCCATCTTCGGCCATGGCGTTGATTTTCTTGTTGGCCAGAACTTGCACGTGCTTGCCACTGGTTCGGCTGTAAAGCTGGTAGGTCCGGATTAGTCTACGGCTCACTCGGTCCGTCACCTTACTTTGCTCACTCACATGCTGTGTAAAATTAGGCGGGGACTGAATGGTTACCTGTCAGAAATTAAATACCATATAATCAATACCTGCACAAATTGCTTCATCATTCGTTCAAATGGGCCTATAAATTACGTTATTCTTTATATAGGCTAAGCACTTTATTATACGGACGAATCATTTAATATAACGCAACCGTAATGCATGCGTAAACTGTTCAATTCATCAAGACCTCCTATTTAAAATTTGTCGCGCTGTTATATTCGGAAAAGTTCATTTGCGGCTTAATCGAATGAGGTTTCAAGCCAAACGATTTTAAACGCTTAAATTGAGCATTTTATGTCATCGTGTCCCCATGTTTCATCACTGACTCAAGGCTGGCATACTTCACGCGCTCATGCCCACGCGCCTGTGCCAGTATGCTAGTGTTACCTGCCAGGTTACAGCGCCCACTGTGATACCCATCTGATAAGAACATCCTCTCCTATCGCACTTTTAGTGTCTTTTAATTTAACGGCTATACGTGCATATATACGTAAAATACCTTTATATTTACACTCTTAAAAATACCGATCATATATAAAATAAAGGCCATATAATTACAATTCTGGCTTTCCCAAACAGGAAAAACAACATTTTCTCTAAAAAATAAATATTCTAAAGACGCATTTGTGAAATGAAGAGCTTCCAATGATGTAAAAGGTTCCTCATTGAACTATTAATGACAATAAAGAACCTTTTTTTTCATAGAGCAAATAAAATACACATCTAAATTTAGCAACGCGTGCCGATGCATTAGCATCTCAGAATCGTTATTTGAGAGTAATGTTTCTCCAGCAATATATGTAGGTAAATTTCAACAGCATGCATAAATGATTTAATAAAATGACATTAAAAGCATATTTAAGGATATTGCACATACCTGAGCATAGTAGCAAAACGCAAAGAGGTGAAGGAATCTGCAAGAGAGAACATCTCACATTAGTCTTTGGAAAGCAAAGCTGTTAATGCGCGAAAAGGAATAATAACGGAAATATACTTACAGATAACTCAACCGTGATGGTATGAGTCTCATGTTTAGAGCCTCAGTAAAAAAAAGTTATTAAAAAAATAGGTATATATATATATATATATATAGAATAATATCAGGTTTTCCAGCTCAAATGTGTAAAGTCCTGCGCTGGTATCCACACTGTGACTCGAAACATATGATGAACAGATCAACTGGCAAATTACAAGATCTGCTGCTGCTCAGAAGCAGAAAGAAATGTCCAAGGTTTTTTTCAGACTGACACCGCTGACAAGTACATGCACTACCTGCATTTCCTTCATTACAACGAGAACAACAAATAAGTGCACTTTACGCAAAACCCGCGGCATGTAAACGATTTACTTTTCAAGTTTAAGCGAAAGCGCCTCTGATGCGCCTGTAATCATGCAGCCCGAGGAAATCCCGAGCTGTCCATGAAGGTGAGGAGCGCAGCACAAATAGATCCTTTGACGTTTGATCCAGGCTGAGTCCTGTGTGAATGTCAGTCAGAGGAGGCAGGACAGTGCATCTGATGAGCTTTCTTCAAGAAGCAGTGCTGCTGGACTCTCTTATCCCCTCCTCTTCTCCCATTGCCAGTCAGTCTCCAATGTCAACCCCGCTCGCGCTGACACCCCTGATTAAAATGGTAGGGTTGGTCCTGGAGGAACAAGCCCCCTTTTCAATAGAACAAAAGCAAGGGGGTCTCACCCAAACCCCCACCCCGAACCATTTTTAAATATTCCTTCACCTGAGTCTAGAAGCACTCAGAGTTTAGAGGAGCGAGCGTTCATAGTGGTTTAATAAAATGCAAAGTTATTTGTAATCGGGATAATAACCGAGCAACACATTAAAATGTATATTCATAAAAAAATGCATATACATTATAAAATATGCACACTGTCATCTAAGCCTTCACAAAATTAATCATCAAGTTGATAAATTCAGTTAATTCTGATTTCAAAAGTGAAACCGAGGCTATTGTGCAAGGCTGCAGACTGCAGAACTGGTTTGCTTCTGACTTGTGTATTGCCAAAGGAAAGTGTGAGACATATTAAAAGGATTACAGTCGATTAGCGGTTTTTTTCCTCAAAAGAAAAATCCCTAAAACATCAGAAGGATAACACAGGTGTGAAGTGTCCCATTTCTTGCCAGGCCACTGACAATGCTCTTTAAACTCACATAAAAGTCTGTCATTTAATGGCTGTCATTTCATGTTACACTTAATACTTAATAAAACGCATTATTACATGACTCAAATGTCATTTAAAAAACTGTTGCACGTAAATGTAATTAGGCTAATTTGGAAATATTAAAATGCATTTAATCGCAAAATGGTAACCTGATAAAACAGTCTTCATTTAAGAACGTAGAACGGCCATTTAGTCAAGCAAAGGAAAAGATCAAGTCGATCAATCTATTTCTAATCGGGACTAATTAAATGTCAACATAAGTCAACTCCACCCTCTATTATGTTACTCTTCAAAAAAACCTACATCAGAGTGATTTCTAATGGGCCACCATCACTCAAAAGATCGCCCCTTATTTGCGGGTTTTTAGATCCTCATGGCCCACGCCCGTCAAATGAAATGTTGCAGATGAGAGGATGAATAACTAAGTGAAACTTATTTGATCAACAATTAATTAAATGGCATGATATCAGAGCGCTGGTAATTATTATTTGTGTGCGCAGTCACTATAAACAATATATTTATGCGATATCATGAAACTCTCAACTATAATTAAGCACTAATTTGAGGAATATGCGCTGTAAAAACATATCCCAAGCAACAATACTTTGTACCACAGGAGGGCGCTATTCTAACCTGTAGCAGGTGTAACGTAGACTAATTATACATTTAAAAAATTAAGGCCAACAATTGTGAACTAACATGGACTTATATTGTTATGTATTTTTATATTTGGTATTATAAATACATTTGTTATGTTATTTCTACATATTTCCAGTCTGTTTACTACTTTAAATTGCAACAATAAACAAAAAAATGATTAGGCTACTCTGAAAATGTAAAATAGTTTGTATTAGTTTAGTATTGGTCTTACAAGAAGGGAAACATATTGGTGGTTGCAACACTATTTGTACTTGATTAACACTATTTAGATATATGGGATACAATTTGTAAACTAATTTGTGGAATATTACAGTATATTCATGACTGAGTTACAGATTCTTAAACAAAATCTATTACAGTGCATTATTTTTGATATTCTATACAATTAAAGACTCATATATACAGTTATGTTCATTCAAATGTACATTTGTTAACTACACCATTAATTATATCAATCATAAATAAGCCTATATGCAAAGCACAAATACAACACTAAGCAAAATGTTTTACAGATATGCTCTCAATTCTAAAATAATCTGTAAATATATTTTAATGTAGTGTGTAAATATTGAGGAATTTTCCGTAATTATTTTTTACAGGTATTTTATTGTATTATTTTGAATTAGGCATTTCATTGTGCATTGTTTTATATATTTTAAGGTTAATGTAATAGTTTAAATGTAATGTTAATTTAATTTTAATAAAAGAATAGATGACTAAATTAATTGAATGGTTTGTTTATATATTTATTAGGCCATTTTTATGTTTTCCCTATGGAATTGTGCATTCCTATAGTCGCCTATTATCCCATCAACAGTTCTTTGCAGTTTTTCCCCATGCATGCTAATTTGCGATTAATTGTAATGTGCTATTGATCTGTGCAGTAAGAGACAAATACCTGCAGATATTTGTGCTTTTTAAAAGAGACACTTCCATATGCGTTTTCATGGTACTGTCTCAGGACATAACATGTTTTCTTTCCTTCTTTTTTTTTTGTGTATACACTGGGCTTGCTGTTTAAGTGGACCGATATTAATGGAGCATTGAAAAGTCAACCATCTCATTCCATGGCTGAGTACTTCAGCATGGCCTGAGGCAGATCTGGCCTCCTGGTTAACTCTGTGTTTAACTGTCTGTTGCTCATTGCCTAATCAACTACAGGATGACTAATCTGAAGATGAGCTGTCAACCTGCTGCACACGTCTGCACAAAAAAACAACAACACAAAAGAGAAACGATTCAGAATAAATATCTCGTAATATCTCTCTTAAGTGTAGATTTCATCGGAGAGTTTTAAATGCAGTAATCACTATTAAACCAGGACAGAATGATGCTAATTCATTGCAAATTGGATTTAAACGTCCCTAATGCAAGGCCGCTGCCAACAATTTGGTATATCTTCTCGTATTAAATGTTCAATTGAAAATGGCACTTTTGGTTAGTTTTATATGACTAAAGCGTTCTGAATCTGCCTTTAAAATGTATCTGTTTTGATGGATTGGATCTGTAAAGTGAGAGAGAGAGGGAGAAAGGAGAGAGATAGGCAGATATGTGGAGGCTGGAATGGCAGTCCTGGAAAGCACATAGCTCTCCTGAAGTGTTGACAACCATGTCTGATGTGGGCAAGGTGCCAGAGTGAAATTACTGGAATAACTGAATTTTTTTTCAGCCTTGATGGCAGTTGTAGATTTTCTTTCTGTCACTGTTTCTTTATTGCCTTTCTATTCATTCAAAGTATAAAAAGTATGAAAATAGGTAAAAGAGATACAGCTTTTCACTTTTGTATTATGTTCAGAATCTAAGTTTGATTATGTTGTGGGTCAAACTGCTTTGGTTCAAGAATGTACATCACCAAACAACACAGTATGATAATCACACAAAATTAGATATGAAGTGTATTATTAGTATTTTGACATGCTATTCAACAGGTACTTGTAAACAGACCTGTCTCCTCCCAAAAATATTTGATTATTAGTTTTAAATTCATATTAAAATTTTTTAAAGTAATTAATCATTTGAAAATGAAGAAGTGTGGAATCAGTGTGTTAATCCGATAGATGTGTCATGGCACTATTAATGTTAAAATTAATGTTCAATTTTGAGAAAAATGTACATATGCATGAAGTGATGTACACCATCAATGCACATGAAAAGAAATAATAAATATTTGTCAGATTAAAGCATCTGCCAAATGCATAAATGTAAATGAAAATATCATTGGAGACTAGTTGAGCAACTGACAATATAAAACATAAACCATTAACTTAGCGGGTCAAATTGGGAGTGTATACACTTTAAATGAATATTCATGATCCAATAAAACCATTACAAAAACATAAAATGGACGAAAGAGTAATTATTGTAGTTTTTATTGATAGTTACAAATATTTTTTCCTAATATTAGTTAAAGTTTTAGGGATTTTGTTTTGTAATTTTTGTTTTAGCTTAACGTTTTACATATTTTGGTTCAGTTAAACTACATGAAAACGAGGTTAACTATTTTCGAATTTCGACCAATTTATAAATAAACACAATTTTAGGATCTTAATTTGAGTATGTTTCTTCTGCCTTTTAAGTGTTTTTTTGTAGGTTTGAATATGTTGTGTTGCACTTTTTCTCAATAAAAACACCCCTCAACTTACAGCTAAAACATCCAGTTGTTAGAATCCCAAGCAGCTTTACAGGAGCAGAAGATGAGAGAGAATGGGAGAGCAAAGGGTCTGAGAGGCACAGAAAAAGTGTCAGCGCTTTAGTTAAGACAGAAGAAACAAAAATGAAAAAAAAAATAAAATCAAAGAAAGAGGGAAAGAAAAAGCAGCGAAGAGAGAGGGTGTGAGAGAAGCGCAGGGGGCAGGGCCAGAGGACCCCTGCGGAGGCTGGGATGGCTGTCGATGCTCCTGGGGTTAAGAGGAGGGCAGGCAGGCCCTGTGCCTGGCTGCAGGGAGCAGGTCGCCTGCTGGGTGCCTCTGGGGCCTGATGGCTCTTCCAGAGGGCCTGCAGAAGAGAGCAGGAGGGGCCCAGTGCTCCCTGTACAGTACCCCACGCTTGTCAATCCACCCAGCTTTCAAGCGCGTCATCGGTGACGCTGGACGCCTGTCGCACCTCACCCTTCGCCACGGAAACACACGACAGCACCGCTTACAGTTAAGATGCATCACAGAGCGGCCCAAGAAACCCAGCAAGACAAAACACACCCCAGGGAAGAACACTCATTTGAGTACCAATACCACTCAGAGGTGATTGAGAGGTGGCAGCATTGTTCTCACTTTTAAAGTGTCTTTTCAGAGAGACTCAGGGTGATGGACAGGCGTCACAGCAACACACACCGGCAGAACAAACCCAGAGTGAGGGACATGTTAATTGGAGGGAGGGAAGGAAATGGATAAGCAAACACACTAATGGTGAGGAACCTCGACAGCAGAGCTACAGATTAGTTCAGTATGCAAAGAATGTAATTGGCCCAACACCAGCTAATGATCTCTAAAGACTAATGTCAAAGTGATCGCATTCGGCACAGAGCATCACATATGTTTGCATTTGTCGAACTGCACAAGGTGGGTGCAAATACGCAAACGACCTCCTCGGGTATTTATATATATATTAACGTCTCATTATCTTATCATACCACCGTGGAGGCTCTTCAAACAGTCCTGCTGAAATTTGAGCAGAAGTCTATAATATGTGATATGACTGATGCCAAAGCAAATTATTAATAACGTAAAATTAGTGCAACTGTTTTATTGAGATCGCAAACTTGTTGACCGCTCTGGAGATAAATGCATGACATTTTGAATTTTACTGACGCTGCTCTCTATGAGAATGCTTGGAAAGAGTTGGCAGAATGTTCTTTTTGGGATATTTTGTTAACACAGGATTTAATTCCATTATTTATAAATGTATTCCTAATAAATATTGTACGTGAGCTTCAGCGATGTCATTTGCATATTTATAATATGTTGAGAAGAAAGTGATATTATAATATAATAATATTATATAAGTGACACTTTATCATAATAATACAGTTTGTTATAATTACTATGCTTAATTGATCGTTTGCACTGATAAATGTATTTTCTTCAAGCACTGCCAAGAAAAAGTTTGGACTCAACTGAATGAATGTTCATTTGTCCAAAAAGTAGGCAATTTAAGACAAATCCAAATCTTTGCGTGCCACTAGTCTTATTTTCTCAAAAGAACACGAGGTAAGAAAATAATCAAATGCATAAAACAAGACATAATAAAATAAAGGAAAAAACATTTTGTTTGACTTATTCTGGTCTTGTCAGCCAGAACATTTCTGAATTTTAAGCGGTCACTACTCCAGTGTCATATGATCCTTCAGAAATCATTCTAATATAAAAATTTTTTTATGGAGCATTTCTTATGGAACCGACGTTTAACTGACTTTTTAAAAATGAATTCAATTAAGTTTTTCTTTATAGATAACAACAGAATCCTATATGCATTCATGTAAGTTTTTACATATACAGTTTGTAAACCAAATCTTTTTGAATATTTATGCATGTGAATGAAGGCCTTTTACTGGCATCTGCTTATGAAAATCTCTACTTGCAGATACTACTGCATTTTTTTTCCTCCCAAACTCACAGTCTGCGGTTGTTTCACAGGCCCGTTGGGTTCGACCTGATATACGTTTTTTTTCCTCATTCAACATATGTTAGTAATATATATGCCATATGAACATGCTCAACAATATGGCATCAGAGTCTAGCACTCTGCCCACTCTTACTGATCGTGTGCCAACTGTTTGTATTGAGGAACATCAGGTCTGATCTGGACTGAGCTAAGTAACATCTTACCATTTGCATTTCACAGACTTCTGCTTTGCTCTTTTGCTTTGCACGTCACTTTAAGTGTTTTGTGTGTGTGACAGGGTTGTACCGTGGGGTGGTGTGGGGTCCTGGGGCTTGTGTCTGGGGTGATTGGAGGTTGGCGGCTGCTCTCAGATCCATCAGCCAGGCTGAGCTGCAGGCAGCATTGGTTCCTGGGTGGTAACTTAAAGGGCCACGTCACGCCCTGTTTAAGAGCTTGGGTCGGTAGGGAGGTGAAGGTCAACAGTCATCCAAAAACCAGGTTTAGGTTGTCATCGGGCACGCACCACACACACACACACACACACACACAGGCCTGACTCTCAGATCATGACCGTAGAAAAGCTGATGCACATTTTTTGCCCTGGATAGGAATAGATGAACACATTATATTTTTTCATTACACTCTTTATAAGCATGTTAGAAACAATGCAGTTCAAAAGTGTAACATCAGTAATGTTTTTTTTTTTCCCCAAGTATCATTTTTATGCTCAGGCTACATTTATTTGATTAAATTACAGTAAAAACAGAAATACTGTGAACGATTATTATAGTTTAAAATAACAATTTCTATTGTAATATACTTAAAAATGTAAATTATTCCAGAGATAATAATTGTTGAATTAAAATATTTGTATTTGTATACTTGTATTAATATTTGTTAATACAATTTTAAATATTATTCTTTAAATTTATAATAATTGTTTAATTTAAATTTAGAATTAATTAAAATATATTATCTTTTTTTTTTTTTTGGAAAGAATATGTGCCTCAGATCATGATATTGTTCTGTTATTTGCATGAACCAATGAGTTACTTCATTCACAAATAGCTTTTGCATCAATCGCAATTTTAAACTTAAATGGAAACAGTTAAAGACTGCAGTTCTGTTTATAAAACACACTTTTTAACAGGTTAAGTAAGTCACTTTAGTCATTGAACAAGTTTTCCACTGTTTTAATAAATGCACTGCATGATTCTGCAGCTTTGATCGCACCCATACAAGAAAAGCTGTGCTTCCCATGTCACCGTTTCATTATTTTTCACACGCCTTGTGCTGGTGTCTGGCCTCCATTTGTTACAAAAAAGTTATAAGCTGGACTCATTCCAAGCATTGCCCTGCTCCCAGCACATTCATGTTCTCCCTCCACCATCCATTCCCTCTGCCCTCCTCACAGACTGCTTTTTACATCTTTCTTCTGCTATTACAATACATGATCTGCACACACACACACACACACACGCACGCACGCACGCACGCACACACACACACACACACACACATGGCATAGAGGCTGTAAAAGCACTGGCGGGTCACTTCTGCTTGATATTAGCTGAGAGAAGTGACTAAATGTCTAAATTTACGGCGGCATAACTGCTCAGGCTTAAGCTAGACATAAAACGCCACATACTGGATTCAGGAAGGCTGTTCAGGCAAAGCTGACGGCCACTCTTTCTGTCGTGAAAAGGAGTAAAAGCGTGGGAAATTGTTCCTGGCTGGCTGGCAAATGTCATTGCAGAGCCTTGCGTGGGTTTAAAGGAAGTTTTTTACTTTTCCAAATGTATTTTAGGCCAGCCCAGGCCTCCAATATGAGGTAGTGCTGGAGGCATTTCATTGATTAAAATCACAAATGTGTCTGAAGATTTTCTTACTCTGTTGCCTTTCTACTTGTCTGGTTAGAAACCTGCTTGGAAATATGTTTGGACTCTAAAATTAAAGTGAAGAGCGTTTTGGAGCGTACATTTTAGTATGCTCAATCTGTGTTTTTGTTGCTGTATTGTTAAAGCTGCCACCACCTACCACAGAATAAAGTTCAGCACAATAAAACAGAGGAACTGTGTAAGTTTTAAATGCAGAATGACCGTGTGGCCTGCCTGTGTGGTTTGCCGAGTTTGTCCGTAAGATCCTGTGATGGGGCTGACAACTGTGCTCATGGACATCCGGAAGGAAACGTGGTCATGATGTTTGGGATTTCAGTTCCGTAGCGTTTCCGGGACTTGACTCCAGCAGAACTGCAGTGTTTTTGGATCAGGATTCAGCCCGTAGACAATGAACAGCATTCCTGGTGAAATCTGTCCATTAAAATGGTATCAAAGAATGCTGCAAGAGAGAGAGAGAGAGAGAGAGAGAGAGAGAGAGATAGAGAGAGAGAGAGAGAGAGAGAGAGAGAGATGGACAAGCATCAGAACATTCTTCCTGCATGCATTCTTCGTGATCATTTACTGTGCAGGACTGTAGACTAAAAATGACTAGGGAATCACTGGATCCTAACATTTTACATTCAGTTTTGTGATGATGTATAATAATATAGTAATCCTGACAGTATTTGTGCATTTACATCACTCTGTTTTCCAGTATTATTTCTGTAATATTTCCCTAAATCAAATATTGTGTTGATTATGATTCTAATAGCACTCACTAACTTTTCCTTCAAAGTTTTTCTTTACGGTGGATAAAGCACATTAAACACTGACAAATTTTGTGAAATATTTAATAAAGAAAATGTTTCCATTTGTACAGACCTAAAATGACTCAGTTCAGTAAGGTAGTTAATAATGAACTCTGTAATGTTTCCGTACAATTAGCTTGTGAGCAATTCTAATACAAACTGATAACCCTTGTAGTTTTCTGGCTGTTTCATGAACATTTTAAGGCCAGTTCACAGACAGATGGCAACTGACATTGTTTGGTTTTGTTGGATGTGTTACTCATGTCTGTTGGTGTCTGAACATGCTGAATTGGTGCTTGTTTGTTTGTGGAATGTCAGAGACATCCTGTAATCTGTAAATTCGGTTTTAATAAGTGAAATTTGGTATCAAATTGTTGACTGTGTTCATCGGTGCTTGCAGAAAAGATTGATACAAGCTCCTAATGATAGACATGTATAGAAGTGACATTTGATTACTTACCCAAATTAAACCTAACTAATCATATTTTAAGCATGGTGTTTTTTAGTGAAACAAATGACAATCAATACACCAAAATATAACATAGTTACAGCACTTTTACTGTAGTAAAACCATGGCTCATTTTTTGTAAGGGTTGTGTTTTTATACTTATTAACTCAATATTATAAAAATATTTTGCTGAAGACTATTGCAATAGAGGACACACAGTGGCTTAGTGGTTAGCGCTGACGGCTCACAGTAAGAAGATTGCTGGTTTAAATCCCAGCTGGGTCAGGTGACATTTCTGTGTGGAGTTTGCATGTTCTTACCGTCTTCACTGGGTTTCCTCTGGGTGCTCTGTTTTCCCCCACGGTCAAAAGACATGCGGTATAGGTGAATTGAGTAAAACTAAAATTGGTCATAGTGAATGAGTGTGTGTGAATGAGACAGTGTGCTTCCCAGTGCTGGGATGAGGCTGAAAGGGCATCCTCTGCATAAAACATATGCCAGAGTAATTGGCGGTTCATTCCGCTGTGGCAACCCCTGATAAAACAGGGATTAAACTGAAGGATAGTGAGAGAATGTCTATTGCAATAGATACAGGTGCACAGTCGCATTTTAAGATACGCTTTAATGGGTTCAACTGAGAAATCAAATTTCCTTTGATCATTTGACATAGAAGAGGTCATTGTGCTATAAAATCAACTTCTTAGTTTCAGAACTTTTAAAACAGCTTATATTCAAGCTGATCTTCCAAAATTACAGTTTGTGGAATGAGACAATTTATTACATAATAGTGTGACTATACCCCGCCACTGAGGTAGATCAATGCCTGCATTTGTATCACTGCCTGTTTAGCACCACCCAACGATTTGCACTGTAGTAGTAAAAATAACATGGAAGGCAAACACAGAAAATAAAATGCAGAAAATAAACAATAAAGATTACTCCGAAGATAACAAGATGTGGTACAACCTTTCCCAGTCAACAAATTTCCTTTGGCCCAGATCTGGCCCAAATCAACAACTAAGATGTGGCCCAGATCAGTTAGTGTTCCCCGGCCAAGAACTGGCCCACATCCTTTTTAGCCAGAACTGAACCAAAGTAGTGCCACAACTCCACCAAGCTTGAGCCAAGTAATACATTTTTATGTGGCCCAGATATGGGCCTTGTATTCAAGATTAGTAAGGCTGAGTTCTGTTACGCCCTTATGCGGCCCACATGTGGCTGACCACATATATTAACTGAGTAAATCACACAACAAAAATTTTAATCAAATAGTTTACTTTAATCAATGCAAATTACATTCAGATAAACAATTATTGAACAAAATGTTGACAAATAAAGAGTTAGAAAACATTTTAACAACATAAAACAAACAGAAAAATACAAAATAGAAATAAAAATAGAAATAATTTTTAGATAAATATAAATATTACATATTTGATGCAAAGATTATATAATACATACATAAATACATATAAATGTACATTTAAATGTAGACAAGTTTAAAAAAAATATATATACACTACCGGTCAAAAGTTTGTTGTCAGTACAATTTTTAAATGTTTTAAAATAAGCTTTTCCTGCTCACCAAAGCTGCATTTATTTCATCAAAAATACAGAACAAATTGTAAAATTGTGAAATGTTATTGCACTATAAAATAACTGTTTAAAAGTTTATAATTTAATCACTTATTACAGTGATTTTAAAGGTGAAATTTCAGCTTCATTACTCCAGTCTTCAGAGTCACATAGTCCTTCAAAAATCACTCTAATATTAATTATTATTATTATTAATATTATTAATGGTAACAGTAATAAAAGCAATAATGACTGGGGTAATAATTTCATTTGAAACTACATACAATAAGAAAGCATTTATTCAAAATTTAAATAAATATTTAACAATTAATTTCTTTTTTTAATATTTAATAAATGCCGCCTTGATGAACAGAATCATTTTCTTAAAAAAAAAAAAAACATGAAAAAAAAAAACTGACCCCAAACTTTTGACCGGTAGCGTATATAAATAAACAGTGTTGGGTAAGTTACTTTAAAAAAGTAATAGATTACAGTAGTAAAAATAAATAGATTAGTAATGGATTACTTCATGTAAAAAGTAATCAGATTACTAATTACTTTACTTTGAAGTTACTTTTAAAACATATAAAATATACTTATAACAATACAAAATAAACTGCAGCTCTTTCAGTAATTTAATATTCACTGAAAAACATTACAATGGGTTGATCACAGCAGCTTGACATATTCAAAAGACTTAAAGAGTTCACCCAAAACAAAATTCTCTCATCGTTCACTTGTTCCAATCCTGTTTGTCTTTTCTTTTTTTGAACACAAAAGAAGACATTTAGAAGAAAACTGGATACCTGTAACCATTGACATCCATAGTATGAAAAAGCACTGCAGTGTTTGGGTGTTCTGTGTTTGTCTGAGGTAATTAGTCTACCGAAATGTGTATATTCCATACAAAGCCTGAAGCTGTTCGGTCAGTTCTTGCCGCATTGCTGGTTTTCATCTAGGTGAGCTTGGGAAATGTGAGCGCGCACAATATGCAATCCCAATGCGATCCCGCACGTGCAAAAGATGCACTACTCTTCACATTCAGAAGATACCTTCACTCCAGATCCTGCACAAAAATCCAATTAAGCTTGCTTAGGCTGAGTTGGGCACCGGAGTCCTCCTTGGTGACGAGTACTGTCGTAGAATGCTTTCTATTCAAGTGCTTGAACAAGTTGCTGGTCGAGTTAAAAGCAGTCGAAAGTTCTTTAGAGAAAAAGTTATTTTTGTTTTACACTCAATGAGGGGAGTGAGGGGATTCTGTCTGACAGCACCTGCAGTGAAGAAGAATTTAAATAATATGATCAGCAATACAACCTGGAGGTACAACTGCAAAATTACAATACAAATCAAAATGCTAAACTGTGTGGTGTAACCAAATACATGTAATCTGTTACATTTTTAAATATTCATTCAAATATTATATATTTCCAAATATTGACCATTTTCAAACTCGTTGCTTTTTACCAATTACACATTATTCAAACAATTGCAATAAATTGTTAATGATTCTCCCAGTTAAGTTTAAAATCAGTTTAAAATTTCCTGCAAATCTAAAGTGTTCCAGCCTTGTGAACATTAACCCAAGCACTAGTTACTAGGTCATTATCTTCTGGCCTTTTTTTGATATTTGGACTAGAAACAAGGAAAAAAATAAGAAAGGTATTTTTGTAGTGTATTGACTAAATTAAGGGGCGACGCGGTGGCGCAGTGGGTAGCACGTTCGCCTCACAGCAAGAAGGTCGCTGGTTCGAGCCTCGGCTGGGTCAGTTGGCATTTCTGTGTGGAGTTTGCATGTTCTCCCCGTGTTCGCTTGGGTTTCCTCCGGGTGCTCCGGTTTCCCCCACAAGTCCAAAGACATGCAGTATAGGTGAATTGGGTAAGCTGAAAATGTCCGTAGTGTATGTGTGTGAATGAGTGTGTATGAATGTTTCCCAGTGATGGGTTGCAGCTGGAAGGGCATCCGCTGCGTAAAACATATGCTGGATAAGTTGGCGGTTCATCCCGCTGTGGCGACCCCAGATTAATAAAGGGACTAAGCCGAAAAGAAAATGAATGAATGAATGAATGAATGAAAATTGTCCGTAGTGTATGTGTGTGAATGAATGCGTATGAATGTTTCCCAGTGATGGGTTGCAGCTGGAAGGGCATCCGCTGCGTAAAACATATGCTGGATAAGTTGGCGCCCAGATTAATAAAGGGACTAAGCCGAAAAGAAAATGAATGAATGAATGAATGACTAAATTAAATGATAAATAAAAAAATGTATTAAAAAAAATCCCAATTTCCTAAACTCTTATGTGGCATTGCCTTTGTGTTTCGCATTAGCACTGTTATAGCTGAATATGTAATAAAGTTCACATAGTTCCAAACCTTTATGAGGTTCTTTCCACAGCTAAACACAAAAGATGATATTTTGAAGAAAGCTGAAAACATGTAACCTTAGACTTACATAGTGGGAAAAACAGGTCAGTTGTTACAGGTTTCTTCAAAATATATTGTTTTGTGGTTAACAGAAGAAATAAATTAAACAGGTTTGGAACAAGTGACGGAAAAGTAAATGATGACAACTACATTTTTGTGTGAACTATCCTTTTAACTGTTAAAACGATCAAAACAGAGCTAACATAGGTTCATCTTTGAAAACCAAACTACTTACACATACGCAATAATATTATTTTGGCATTTATTTTTGAGCAGCTTAATAACGTCTAAACGTTTTACTGTTATTTCTTTAGGATTAATACTGTAAATATGTTTGCTTTAAATCTATTGTATAAATTTAATATAAATTAACGTACTGTGGTCCAAGAGACGATTGCAGAGATTGCATAGTGCCATTATCACATCGCTATGATTAAATGCCTTCTAAGTGCTGTCATTTTTGTTGCCCAGTTTGTTATTAAGAGTAAAGGTCTCTTCTTCTTTTGAAAAGCTGAAAACTGTCTCCGTTACAGCGCCACGCTGGTCAAACCGCGTTATTGAAGTCAGTTACATTACATTTAATGAAATCAAATGACCATTAGACAACAAAAATTCGTTGATTTATAAATGTTTGTTGTTGAGTTTCGGCTCTATATTGTACAGAAACGTTATACCCATATTGTTAGTCCATTTTACAATTATAAGACAATTTTTCTATTGGCTTCCACTATCATGTTAGGCCTAACGGGACCGCTTTTATTTTTAACCTTACTAAACCACACTGAAACGTGACTGAACATTTTCACAAATTGATATTTATCTATAATAAATAAACCGTGTTCTGTAATCATTGGACATTTGCAATAACTTTAATGCTAACGTTAATTTAAACAGCAAACTGTTGGAGCGCTAAGGTTACGTAAACACCACGCTCAAAAGAGGAAAATACTATTTAACTCGACGCATTTCTTAATTAAATGAATAACTAATCACTCAATGAGTCCTAACTTTTACATATAATGATGAATATTTAAGTAAAATTACTTTAAATGCCAAATTATCACTTACCTGAAGCAAATGACAGAGGGGAAGAATGTTAAACTCGCACAGTAGTCTTGGCAACTGAAGTGTGGCGTGCCAGATGTCTGCCAGACCTGTGTTCAGTTTCGAGTATGCAATCCCAAAGTCAGCCAGAAGTTGATGTTTCTGATGATGATGTCAACCATAGCTGAACCTTACAAGGATCTTATGTGTTTTTTGTTAACTGGCCCACATACTGCAAAAGGAACTGTGAACCAGAAGAACATTCCCGCTTATTCTGAATTTATGGCAAAACATATATGGTAATAATCTGGCCCATATCTGTTCAGCCATGCCATACCTACGCCATGTGCCAGCTATTACCCACATTTGGCCCAAATGTTCTTGCTATCTGGGTTGCCTTTCTTCTGATCCAAACATAAGAAAAGAGTGGATGAAGGTCCAGAGCATGTCAGTAAAAAAAATTGTCCCTTGAACTTAGACAATTTTTGCAGATTTGCCTACAAAAGCACACAGGCCAGGACTCAAACTTGGGATGTCAATGGTAATGGTGCTCACCACACCACACTGCAAAGCTATCACTGCCAACCACACAATACAAATCTTGATGCTAGATTTTCTTAAAGAATTATTTTGAGAACAAAAAACGGTGCCATTCCAATTAGCTATATTGCATTCAACACTAATGTTGCACCACCCCGAGTGCGAGTAACAGTTTTTAGTATGTTCACGTTTGTTTTGTCAATAATTACATATCAGATTGATTTGTGCTAAATAAGTGTTTTTAACCTACAACAGTGTCCATCTACGAAAATGTAGGCTGTGAAACATACATGTAGAAGTTTACATCTGTGAGCATACAGCTACTTTGGGAACTAAACTTGGAAGCAACGCATAAAAAATAATATGCAAAAGTTAGCAAACCAGTCCAAATCTGTCATACCTTTCAATGTGGATGTGTAAACAGGACAGGAAAGAGTCTACATTAAAATATTATGTTGATGTAGGCCTACAGATCTTGTAGATTCATGTTCATATCTACTTTACCAGTTCCAACATGGCGAATACGTTACAGCGCTCGTATAGCAGCTAATGAGGCAATCTAGCCTATGTAGCCTATATAGACTGCATCTACTCTCAATGCGCTGATAACTGACGAAGCCGTGTACGTGAACAAAGCTTGTACAACTGTTACCTGTGGTGAAAACGGCGCGAATTCCGGATGTTACGCTTTTGGAAAGTGATGTAGCTCAAGGGATCCTTACAAACCACCTAAACACCATCGGAATCCCTTCACAAATGACAAGCGGACATCGACATAGCTCTGCTCACTTCGTATATGTTGAAGTATTCCTGGACGACCGAGCGATTAAACTCGACAACTAAGGTAATTTATTTACGTTACTGGATATAGCCTAATTACTTGGCCTATTTAAAAAAGGGAAAATATTAGTAGGATATATTATCATGTTTGTTTTACCAAACGCCACACAAAGATTCAGTATACACTCAATTTAAAGGCCCAAAGCTGTAGGCTATATTAACAGTAGGCTATGTGCTCAGGTTTTCTGTGGGTTATGTATAAAATTTATTGTTATTCCCAGAGAAAAGTATTGCCATTGAAGCTTGCACTTACAAAAGTTACATTAGAAATAGGCCTAATAGGATAACCATGTTGTTTTTTGGCGTATTACCATTTGTATAACTACAATTTTACTACAAAAAGGTTTAATTATAGTGTAGAAAACCCATAATTTATAGTTATAGTTACCATGGGTTTATATGTTGTTAAATGAGTTGCATTAGCATACTGTGCTTTTTATTTTCTGTATTTCTATACATCTTGAACAAATGGTTAGACTATGCATTGAAAAAAAAAAAAAAATGTCCTTGAGAACATCTGAACACAAGTGCATGGAAGAATGGTATTTATTGTCCTCTTGGCTCTCCTGTCTTTGAACTGTTACATGGCCACTATCTCTTGAGTGAAATGTGATTTACAGTCTTGTAAACACATAAGAAGGCCCACACGAACTCCGCAGATTTCTGCAGAACCGGAACACTTGTCATTCACAAAGTCAGTCCCCTTGTGAGTGTGTTTATAACTATATATTAACGATTAGGATTTTAGGATTTATTAGGATTTTATCCAATTTTAAGTAAGCCAGGTTTGTTTGTTATTTGTATGTGTTTCTTTGTAAAATACTGTCAGTCCACATCTGTATTGCTCTTTCATCAGTCTCCCACTTCACAATCAGTTTGTCTCAAATTATTTATCTTTTTTAAACACCCACTTTATCTTTCCCTGCTTACCTTCTGTCTTTTTCTCTGTTCCCAAATCTGTCTGTTTGCTCATCTCTCTCTCTCTCTCTTTTTCTCCCTGTCATACATCAATGCATTTAACAGGCGTTCTGCTGGGCTATTAAAAAAATCTTGTCTTTTTAAGTGAGGACAGGGTTGGGGTGAGGGTGACTACTGCAGAAAGAGAAAGAGAGAGAAAAGGCAGGGGCAAAGAAGAAAGAGATTTCAGTGGCCCACAGGGAATCTGACTCGTCTCTCAATCTTCTCCGGCCAGGATGACAGAAAGGGAGAGAGAGATTCCCTTATGCTGGATCATGTTTCCACTGGAGGCCTCTTCTCATAGTGTCTTGTCTGACACGCTCTTCAGCTCATATCTGGAAAGTCTTACATGCACAGATAAACACTGAGAAATACAGACCATCCACAATACACAAACCTCGAGATACAAGAAGAGATACGGCTTTGTTTTCTTAAGACTATAAACACCAAGGTCGTTAACAGATCCAGGACTTCACGGTGTCAGATCTCTTCAAAATTCTTGAAAGGTTTATGGGACCAAAATACCTACTGTAGGGGATTCCAGAAGAAGCTGGAACACATTAAATTACTTAAAACACAAATAAGCAGGAATGATGACATGTAAACTACACATGCTTTCATGTGTAACAAAAGTTCTTTCTCTGACTGAGAAATGTAGGATGATAGTAATGGAAGTAATTTCCAACCATTATTAATCCTTATAAAAATTTTGAATAAATGAACTACCATTTAGAGTAACATTCATTAATAATTATATGTTAAATTAATAGAAAATGGAATGTTATAATATGATTAATAAATAATAATTAATAATAATAACATTTTTAATGCAAAACAAATCAAATAGGGAAAATAAATGTTAGCTAGATGATGACTATCCTGATATTCTATTCTCAATTAGAATTTAGAATAAAATATAAATTTTTAAATAAATATAAATAATAATTACATTTTTATTCAATTATATAATTTATAATAACATTAAAACATTTTTTAAAATAAAACATTTAATCAATGAGAAAAAAATAATCAATGTTGGCAAGATGATGATTATCCTGATTTAAGGATATTTAGAATAAAAAGTAATTATTAATTAAATATAATTTATTAAATGAGTATAATTTATATTAATAATAAATAATAAATTTATTAATAAAAAATTTTATTGTAACAAAAATCAGCAAAAATGAATGTTGGCTTAATGATGAATCCGATTGTAACTATGTAAGTATTCAAAATGAAAAATGAAAAATTAATAGTAATTCTCGCATCAAGATAGCAAAGTTTATGCAGACATAGTTGGACACATTTAAACAAACTGGTTTGCCATTCCATATTCAGAACACCAAAGATGAATATTCACTTGTCTCAAATGAACAAAGAAAGCAACCAGCAGATTGTCTCCATAAGCAAGAAGGACAGAAAGAGAAGAAAGCAGACTCAAAGAATGAACAGATTGAAAAAGCAGAGAAGGTGCAAATCTTGCTGGAATTTTAAGGAAAGGCAAAGTTGAAAGGAGACAACGGCATGTAGAGAGTGCTTGTGTTTATATAGTCCTCTTCAAAGGACGTTGTAATTATTTTTCCATACAAAGCATGTCAGGTCCATATGCAACTTTTGAATTGTTTGTGAACGACTGATGCTCACTGGATCCACAGTTTGGCCAATTTTCAGTTGATAAAGGAACACATTTGTGGCCATATGTCCATCTAGTAGCCAATAGAACATATATCTGCTTTCGCATCTGCTGCTAAAATCTAGAAATAATCAAAAAGGGCTTGGGTCTGCTAAAGTGCGCACAGACCAGAGAATGGCCAAATTCTCTCATGTCATTTCAAGTCATAAGTCAGGTTAACATAACACCACGTGCAACTAACACCAGATAACCCAAATGTTTCGGCTGTAAAACCTCCGGTGTATATATGCTGTTCTGAGGTCAGTCTCACACAAGCATGGGGATCCCCTGCCACCCTCACGCCTTCCTTGACCCTGTAACCTCTGCTGTCCCTCTGCAGCTGTAAAACCACACTACAGCATCATTAGCATGGAAACAAGATGTTACCTATATAGACAACCTGGGGAACCAATTAGACGCTATGCAGGCCTTGTTCTGAATAAATCCACTGGACTTTGTCTTAAGCGCTAAAATAATATCTGATATTGCTTTCTGAGAATTTCCATAAATCCACACAGATTCGACACACTAGAAAAACCATGCAACATTCTGGTGCGTCTAACTAGCACAATTTAGTAAACAATGACTGCTGTGACTGTTATTGTACTTATTATTATAGCTTGTTGTTGTTATTTGCTGTGCTTTGTGACAAATGGTCTTTAAGTGGACTCCCTACAGCATTCATCTGGTTGCACTCTTGTTCATACAGCACATTGAGATCTGAATAAACGAGTCAAAGAATCTAACAGCAGATTACAGGGACTAAATAGTCAGCGAGCACCAAAGAGCTCTTATCTCCTCAGCAGCTATACTGTGTGTGATAAAGCTGGGTATGATGCGTGTTCCATTAGGCCCAATTAAGTGATATGGCTAACTAGCTCATTCACGGAGGCCGGAGATCAAGTGCTGCTGGATTGCCTACTGAACAGAGGGCCTGTTAAATTCAACAAGGACTTGTTAAATGTGTCAACATGACCCTTGATGAATGTGAACTGCTACTTTATGCTTCTTTGTACCTTTGTGTATGATTTAACTGTGATATTTTTAGGACTAGCTGCTAATCTGGATTAATAATTGAGCTTTAGGATTGGCATTTTGTGTGTGAAAATGTATAAATAGATAATAAGAAGTAATATTAGGAATTGTATGTCACTGAAATAATGTTTTTTTTTTTTACACTAGAACAGCTTTAGAATTGTTTTAAGTTGTTGTGAGCATTATTAAAAAGATCAGAAACTGCCCACAGCGTAGTATGCATTGGGCAGACTTATACTTTTGGGATCCCGAGTTTGAATCCCACTCACAGTCCTTTTCCAGATTCCCCGCTGACTCTTTCTCTAACCAACTTTGCTATATATCACAATTTATTTAAAATATTTTAAGTATTTATTATAAATAATATTTTAATAAGAGAGAGCGAAATATATATATATTATTTCACACATTAATTCTTTTAATTTTTAAAAATTACCAACAGAATATCTGTTTAGAGCATGTAAAATTCTTGTTAATTCTAATTAAATATCAAATTTCTATAAATAATAATTAGTGGGTGAAATTTGTTATAAAATAAATTTTTTCACACACTAAATATTACAAAAAAATATATAATTTTGTAATCGAAACTAAATAATTAATAAAAAATATTTTTTTAATGGCATGATTGCTGTACTGTACATATGTAATTCAGTTAGTAATTATTTATGTATAATAATTTTCATATGAAATCCACATTTGTTTTAGATATGCAAAACTCCTAAGTAAAGCAAATGTAACTAAAACGGGGGAAAACGCAAAGGGGGAACGACAGCATTCCACAAGCATTCCCTCTCTCTCTCTCTCTCTCTCACCCTTCATATGTCAATCAGTCTTGTTATCTCCTTGGTCTCACCCCTCCGCCGGCCTGCTTTCCCGTTCGCGGCTGTCGATGTGTTAATCACCCTGCTCTGCTGACAGAGGGACCCAGATATTTTGACGTCCTGATAACCCCGTGCAGGACCTCCATGTCCTTCTCTTCTTTTCTCTCTCACACTGGCCTGTCTCTGGATCTCAAAGCTTTCTCCCTTTGCCACCTCCACCCCCAACCAAAACACTCCGAGACCTTCTTATCAAAGCCCCCAGAAATAGACACCGGGGGTCAATAAGAGTCTTTGCTGCCACTTACTTTGTGGCCACCTTTGAGAAACAAGGCTGTGTTGTCGGCACAAAAGTGAATATAAAGTAACAAACCAATACTGGTTATTAACCAAATATATGCAATGATTTCATATTACAGACACACTGATGAGCTGACTGCTAAAAGTAAAAGCCACAGCCAGTGATCAGGGATGATTATATTCTTACATGAATTGGGTGTCAATGACAACAAAACTGCAATTTAAAAGCTCTTCTACTAAATGTTTGTGCATATGAAGCTTAAGTGGAGTTCAGTCAATATTAATATCATTCAAAGTTAAGAATGATTAGTTACTCTGACTAGATACTCTAAAACCTATTACTTTGAAACAAAATGATCTAATAACAATATATTAGATGTAATATATCCATACATGCTATATTACAAGTGCAGCAATGATTTGAAACAGCCAATTTTCAGATATATCTCAATCAAAAGTGTGTTGGAAAATGCAACATATTTGTGCTGTTAAAAGTTATTGATGTAGAATTACTTGAGGAACTACTAATTACTTTAAATTGGATTACAATAACAACCGGTATTGGCTGAGAACCTTAACATCAGTGCAGTATATATATTTATGTTACATATATTCACACTCATCAAACATAAATAAGATCATCTTAACTGACATCTCAACATCCTTCTTTAACTGGTTTTACAACAAGACACAAATGTTGATGAAATCTACTTTGTTAACTAATTTCACCTTGTTTGGCTGCTATCGGTATGACAAATATTGATGCAGTCCATTAAAAGCAGCTCTAATCACATGGCCACAATGTTTAAAAGGGAGACTTAATTGACAGGAAATAGATGTGGATTATACCTGGAAGCATCACTAAATGACACTGTTCAAAGTTGATGTATTGGCAGTGGCAAGGAGGAGGAGGGAGCTGGGAGGGAGGGGGGCCGACTGAAATAAGAACTGTTTTGGCGAGCAGTTGATACATTTGATACGGGACTCACTGGATCCTCGACACGAGCTGTCAATGTGCTAGCAGGGGAGACTAATCAATCACTGGCCTTCTATCTGGCCTGCCTGTCTCCCGGAGCCTGGGGTTGCCCTGTTTGTGTTGAACGAGGCCTGTAGAGTCGAAGGTTGTGCTGTTACAGTAAACCCCAACACCCCCCTCCACTGCCCCCACGCTTCTTTCTGCAGCCGGGTAAGGTGTAATAGAGCGAGTACCGGCCTCTGCTCTCCCATGTTTGTGTATGTCACACTCATGTCACTTTCAGAGTCTCTTTCTAACCTGGTAAAACATCTGATGTCAATGCAGCGGTTCAGTGCACTAAGTTTAGCCTCTCCAGTGGAGTGCTGTTGTGAAGTGGACTGAGACATGTTGATGTACTGGTCTGTACGAAGCAGATTCCTTAAGTATAAAGATGGCGTGCTTGCAGCCTCTGTGTGAATGATGCGAGGGTCCGGTCCCACAGCTGTGAAGCAGAGTGGTAGGTGGCTTTGGAAAGGCTTTAGGGACAGAAAGTCCCGGCAGCCCGCGGGCAATTGTTTAGCACCCGCAGAATGAATATGTAAAGTGCAGCTAGCTCATAAATACAACATGAAAAGGCTCCTGCTGGGTATAAAGACATGTTATTAGCCTGACTTTGAAAAAGGCAACTGGGAGTATTACAATGAGACTGTATTCACTGGGGACATGTCCCAGGCCACACAATGGGGACAGATCATTAAATTAAGGAGAGGAAAGAAGTGATAATTTGGTAGATGGTTTAGTACAAATATGGGGAAATAATGTTTTGCATCCACTACTGGGCTGTTTTCACTTGCTGAAAAGAGAGATCAGTGTGACACTCAAGACCTCGTTTACTGTTTAAGGTCCGAGAGAGACTCAGAGAGGAGAGTCAGATTGATTCTAGTATGAGAACTGATTAGATTTCAATTTGTTTGCATGCTTCAAATGTCATTGATGAAGAATGTTGCGGTTTGAGTCTGTTTTTTATATTTGTGTTTTTCTACAATATACAAACAATACAATGTTTGGGGTGAGCATTTTACTTTTATTCAGCAGGGATGCTTTAAATGGATCAAAAGTGAGGGTAAAGACTCAAAATGCTACAAAAAATTAATAACTGTTTAATTTGAAATCCAGCTTTGCAGTAACAGAAATACACTGCATACCAAAATGATTATCAAATAAATGCAGCTTTGGTGAATAAAAGAGACTTAAAAATTAACCAAATCCCTTTCTTTAATATCAAATAATATCATTAAAATCAGTCAGATTTTTGAAAAGCCTATGGTACGTTGTGTCCCTACCGGATTATGAGTTTTTAAGCAGAGGGAAAATAAGATCTTGATTTATAAATTACATTTATTATTGCACTCATAATTCATAGGCCTGCCTGAGACCCCAAACAGTAAAACAGTCAATCTCAACATAACATGAGGGTTTGTTTCTCTGTGTTCCTTCACCGTTGTCAGCTCTATCCAAACCTGGACCGATTAAAATGATTTAGCTGAGCGAAAAGAAGGAAAACCGACAATTCTGTGGTCTTTTTATTCTGGGATTGCATTCCCAGCTTGCCCCAGATGTAGAACAGTGCATATTATCTCAACATGAAAGCCACTGTCACAACCGTCCTAAAAACAACCTGTCTCTTGCCTTTCAAGTGTCGAACGTCCAAAAAAGAGGATTTTGACAAATTGTTCAGAGGTTCGTCTGACATGTTGAGCATGATAAACATCTGGAACGCACAGACGAAAATATGTGTCCTCCACACCCCTTTATGTCTTACGGAAGTGTGACTTCAACGCGCCGTAGCCGACACTCATATCAAACAAGTTTCACACACTTTATTATTTTTATGCTCTACAAGTATATAGATCTATACGGTGGGACGTTAAACAAGTTGAGCGGCTGCCAAGCTTCCCAGGTGGAAGTCGTAGGCATTGTGCATGTGAAAATGGATTTTTCACAAATACTTAACTACTTTTTTTCTTAAGCACAGCTCCCTGCGGTGCATATTATTCTATGTGTGGGACTGATTTACAGAGATGTTTGTAAGTCTAGCTAAGTGTATGTTTCTGTTAATACAGTCACTTTCTGCAGACTAAAAAAGCAGACTGGGTGGTGAACAGAACAGTTTTCCCAGCCATCCACTCAATTCCCCAAAAAGTCATCCTATAATGTGCTATATGTATAGTGAGAAGTGTTCACTGTGACACATACACCCACAAACACACACGTACTTATCCAGCAGATGATGTCCCTCTTAACACAAGCCATTCATCGTCTCACAATTAGGACATTTTTTTCAGCACCTGCTGCAGTGGGAATGCCCGTTTGCCTGTGTTAATTACAGCCAGACTTCACTGCTCCTCTCTGAGAACATGTTTGGAGATTCAATCCCAACCATCACAGCACATCCACTTATCACTGCCACTTAGGCCTCATTTACACCTGGTATTAAGATGTGTTTTTACCAGTCCAGTCTCAAGTGAATGATGGTAAATGTGAGTTCAAACATGGTCTAAAACATTTTTTGCCTTATCCACTTTTCCTGAAAATGCATTTGATAGGGTTGCTTTCATAGTGTAGATAGATACTCATGTGGTCAAATGAGTTTAAATGGTCACAAAAGATCATCTACTCTCCACCTATTGACTAACATGATCATTATGGGACCAAATACCAAAACAAATGGATTATGATTGAAACAAGTTGCCATACAGATCCTTTTCCTTCACTTGCCTTCCCACTTTCTTGTAACCTACTTACCATGGGTTTATTCATTTAATAGTACTCATTCTTCACACTGAGCTCTCTTGTGAAAGTAATGACAGATTAAGAGGAAAGGGTCTTCACAATATTCACACAGAAGTGGCCATGATATGCATTTAAATGTGCAAAATGTTAATACCAGGTGGAAACAGGTGTAATATATCTTGGAAACACTGAAAATGCATGTGAATATGAGGTGGAAACAGGGCCTTACTAGTGATCATGTATGTAATGCCTCATGAGGGATGTTGATTGACCAAAACCAATAAGTATGGTTCTGTCTACATATTTCTATGCACATTTTGGGATACTGCAAACAGGAAGATGTGCATAAAATCTTAAAATGTAAAAAAACCTGCCGCACTCAACTCATTCATTCATTCATTCATTTTCCTTCGGCTTAGTCCCTTATTTATCAGGGGTCATCACAGCGGAATGAACCGCCAACTATTCCGGCATATGTTTTACGCAGCAGATACCCTTCCAGCCGCAACCCAGTAATGGGAAACCCCCATACACTCTCATTCACACACACACACACACACACACACACACACACACACACACACTCATACACTACCGACAACTTAGTTCATCCAATTCACTTATAGTGCATGTCTTTGGAAACCAGAGCACCCGGAGGAAACCCACACCAACACGGGGAGAACATGCAAACTCCACACAGAAATGCCAACTAGACCAGCCGGGACTCGAACCAGCGACCTTCTTGGTGTGAGGCGACTGTGGCGCCTCACTACACTCAACTGTAGTGGATAATTAGTTTATACAAGAAACATGCAAATAAACTATGATGGAACAATATATTTAAATTCATTGATGTGCAACATAAATTTGACTTTGCCTCAACAGACCATGTGACTGAATAACTGGATTAACCAATGGACCAATCACAGTTAGTTGTTTTAGTCATTCTGATTTGCCTACTATTAACATGAAAATCTTCAATACTGCATGTGTCATCTGCATGCTCTGACACAAACGCCATTTATTACAATTTCTGGGAAGATGACTTAGTTCTCGTGAATCCACAGAGAATGGTGCTTGATTAGCAAATATGCAATATACATTTATATAAGTTAAATTCACAACTTTGGTTAATGACACCGTAAAGTGGTAGTTAACCCAAAAATCATTTATTCACCCTCCTGTTTAATTTGCATTAATTTAATAGCCTATGCGGAACACACACACTAAAATGTTTTGAACCCCATTGACACTCAATGTATGTATAAAAACTGTCAAAACAATAAAGAAAGGTTTGGAATGACGTATCGATTCACATTTTTGGATAAACTGTCCATGTACCACCAGCATGGCTTTTCAGGTGTGCTGGAGAGTCTGTAAGGTAATACGAAGGCGCTTTTGTACTGATGCTGAGCAGATGACCCAGACCATTAAAGGTTTAAGCACTAGCCTTCAAGAACCCTTAATAACTCCTGGCTGGTTACAGCTTCTCATTGTTTTCACTTTAAAGAGCTGTAAAGTGCCACCTAAGGGGTGAAAGAAATTCCCTGTCTGATTGATAAAGAGTCCAGCTCACACTCGCTGACTACAGGCCACAATGCAAACTGGGAAATTGTGCTTATTGTCATTCGTAGCGGGCAGACATTCAAGGCTCTTTTTTCTTGGGCTATACTCCGCAGTTACAGGTAGTTGCGACCTATCACTACTTGTTGAAATTTAGGCCCACTACACAAAAAGAATGGAAGAACAATGACTTCAAATAGGTTTCTAGGTAAACTCCCTTTAGAGCCATATAAAAGAGAAGACTGTACTCAGACACACGTACCTTGCGTATTCTAGCTGTGTATTGGCTTATTGTTTTGACGTTGTAAATTAGGACAGTAAAATGTCTTGCGGCATTTGTGAATGAATGAAGGTTGGCCAGCACTGTTTTCTTCATGACCCCTCGGAGAAAGCTAAAGCTTCTCGAGAGTTTTGGAATATTACTGTTTGTCTGCAGTCAAAAAATGTAGGTGTTAAAAAACAAAATAATAAAAAAGCAGCAGATTCACAGCGGATTAAACAACTCTGGTTAAACGTACAGAATGCAGTAGTATTTTAAACTGCTATAAGCATGAAAACAAGTACAACGATCGCTGACAGAGTAAAAATGGAAAATTTTAGCTTTATAAATATTATTTTCAACATGGTTAAGTCAATGTTTATTTATAATGTGCTTTTAAAAAACATCAAGTGTTTACCAAAGTACTGTACAGGCATACTTCTTTAAAACAAGAATACACATAAAAATAAGAACAATACAATCGTAAAAAAAGCTCTTATACTGTGTTAAATGCCATAGGGTAGAGGTGACAGGTTTTAGTATTTCACAGGTTAGGTTAATTTTTAACTTTTTTAGTTACGTTTTACTACCTAATCGAGCTGTTTACGAAAATATCCAAGCTCTATATAGTGCACACAGTAAGCACATTTTAAGTATGCATGGCTGAATCTGGATTGACATTCTATCCTATCCTATTCATTTACAAGCTTTTCTAAATGCATTATTTGCAGATACATGTAAATATGGGCATTATTGGAAATGCAATTGGATATCCTGCAAAACAATTAATTTAATCCAAGACAAAACTGGTATAAAAATTACTAAAAAGAAAATTAAAAAGACTACTTTCTTATAATTGAGCATTTTTAGTTGCATATTTTTATTCAGTTAAAAGTTATTTCTGAAATTATAACTATGCAGAACTTACTCTAGTAAACATGCTTTGTGATCAGATCATGTGACAGCATTATTGCATGTTACATATTACTGACTAAAATGTTTAATAACATCTTGCATACTGTGAACTTGACTGTTTCATATCGTAACAACTATAAATATCTACTCTACAATATTAAAGATGTTACATTTCCATTTCAAACACAGGCAGATTTTAAGGCAGAAACATTTGACCTTTGACCTGTCTGTAGTTTAAAGAGTGCACCCTGAGCTCCCTCTAGTGTTCATATGGGTATGACACCACATGCAAAGACATTTGAAATATGAATACAGATAAATAACACTAAAATGTGACTATTTAGCAGCACTGCGAGCATTACTGCAGTTTCAGACCA
Organism: Danio jaintianensis; assembly: GCA_903798115.1. Classification (NCBI taxonomy): domain Eukaryota; kingdom Metazoa; phylum Chordata; class Actinopteri; order Cypriniformes; family Danionidae; genus Danio; species Danio jaintianensis. The sequence continues at coordinate 17,701,057 of CAIGQV010003909.1, forward strand.
CCGTCTCCTCAGAAACATTAACACATCCATTAACAGACCAGCAAACTGTGACACAAAAAGCAAACAGATTGAATGAAGTGTCAACCTCTCACTCATTTCACAGTTTTTGACTTTGATTTAGATTCTTTTTTTTAAGGAGCAAGTGGTATTTTGCACAGTAATGTGGTCAGCTGTGAAAACACGCACTTTGTGAAGCATATAAAACAGAGACATATTATGATTTTCCCACTTTTTGGAACTGAAATAAAACCAAAAGCAAGACAGAGCTGCAAAATCTGATGCTTTTGAGATGTGACTGATTGCATTGCTAATAAGTTTCAGAGATCTAATACACAACAGATGACCAAACACCCAAAAAACTGGTTTATGTATCTTTAGATCTGGATCGCTACAGGATCAATACAAAGGCAAAGCATTGTCAGTTAAAAAAAGAAAAAGTCTGAAACCAGTCGAAAATGTATATTCAAATTATCTTTTAAACATATCTGAAGGAAACCAGACATGAATGCATATTTAACATCAGCCAGCATATGCAGTCTTCCTAAAAAGGGACAAATTACCCATAAATAAAAATTTGTTGTTAAAGTGAAATTTTTTTCTTCAGCAGAAAATTAAAGATGTTTTTTTTTTAGCTGAAACAATGATCTTTGGTGATTCATAATATGCAAGTCAACAGCTATCAGCACTTTGACTGTCAAAATAACATGCACAGGCAAAACAAATGTATTACTTGGTGATACGTCTTATGAGGTGAAACAGTCTGTCCTAGAAAAAACATAACAGTTTTAAACAAACAGCGTCAACTCATGTGTGAGTTTCTATCTATGTATGTAGGAATCTCGTGCTCCAAACTGTTGTGAACACACTCAAGGCTGTGGTGGATAAAAGGTAGTAATGTTGTAATGTTCAGTTTCTTTCACTGACCAATCATTATGCTTCATAACACTTCAATGTATCACCAAGAGCTCTGGTGGGTATTCATTTTGTTTTACCTGTATTTGCTTTTTGACTATAAAAGTGCTAGCAGCCATTGACTTATATCATAAATTTCTAATGAACAAAAATCTCTGATGTTCTCTGAAATAAAAGTAGTAGTTGAGGAAATTAACAGCAAAATGTAATTTTTGGCTAAAAGTCTCTCCAAACAATCACTAGGAGAAATAGATAAACATTTTACGAGACATTTTATGTCTTGGCTGAAGACCTGACGTGCCTCACACAGATTTGAGAGTTGTGAGAGAGTTGTCTGTGAGTTGTTTAAGAGACTTAACAACTAAGTAGCAGGAACGTGTCATAGTTGACAGCTATATGCTGGTATGTTGACAAAAAGAATGGTGAAAATATGCAAATGAACAAACGAGACAAAGAGAGATGTAACACTCTTTGCGTGGATGTTCATTTTGTGTGTCATTTTACATATTCATTAGTGTCATTTTACATATTCATTAGTGACATATTAAACCTACTATTTGCTCACACCGGTACTTGATTTTAGGAATTTAAACACATGCAACCAGGTGTTAAGCCCTTAGGTGTGAATCATTCTGCTTTGTTAGGTTACAAACACAAATCATACTTCAAACTGTGATTTTTAGGAATATGTTCAAGTGCCACATAGATTTATAAAGGAGGTTGAATTATGACAAGGATAAGAATCAATTGCATTAATTTCAGAAAAAGTCTAGTTAAGCTTAGTAATGTAAGCTAGCACGAGAGGCAGTGCTTTTAATAGGATGTTCACTCAGAAGATTTCACTTTTTTTGTTTATACTTCATATTAGGAGGCAGATGTTCACTAATAACTAATAGTTTTCCACCAACAAGCTTTTAAGTGAAGACGTTTTTGCAGTTGTTGCATGTATAGTGTGGGTTTAATAGTTCTGGAATATGCAGAACAAAGCATTAATATGGGCCTTATAAGTAGAAATAAACTGCCAATATGCATGCTAACAAGCAACGAGCTGTTAATTAATATGCCTTTATTGTTGTTGCTATAAATCTGATCATAAACAAGAAATTTGAAAAAATAAGGCTTTGGCTATGTTTGTCCTTGATTTTAATGAATCACAAACCTAAGATTAGTTGAATTAATAAAATTAGTATCTGTAAATACCATTAATATTATTAAACAGTCAGTAGTGATGCAGTGATGTGCACAATAATATTAAGAATAATATTATTTATAAAATATGTACATACATACATAGTTTGTGCATGGTAAATACATAAGATGTTACTCAGTTAGAAGCATTCAAAAAGACAGTGTGTTAGCAAATCACTATCATTTCTCTGTTTTATATAATATAAATCAAAACAAAACACTAGGTTTTAATAATTTAATAGTATGTTTAAACAATAATTAATAATTTGCATGTTTGCAACATACTCATATCTTTGCTACAGTATGTTTGTCTTTGATTGTGATGTCTAAGGTTCTTTAGTTCATGCCTGTAGTATTGTCAGTATTTAATAGAGGTGATGCGTCAACATGCTTTATAATATTATTACCATTATTAGTTTTCTAAATCTGTAATCATTTTAGAATTAATTTACTGTACATCTCACCAGTAGAGGACAAAACAGTAGCTGAAGATGTCATCTTAAGTGCAACACCTTGGTGCTGTCATTGACAGCAGACTCTAGGTGGCACACCAGACAGCCTTTGTGCTCCGTTTTCCCCAAAAGACTCACATACTTTTGCTGGGACTGCAATTAAGAGCTGCGCTGTCTGCATACTGTTGTTTTGCATTGATGCAATGCAAATCTACATTTGGAACACATATAAATTAGTTCTGTACGATTCATACAGCAGTAACAACTGAATTACGTGCATATCAATGCAATAAATAAAATTTTGCATAATTGTGCAATTTTTTGGTTTTATAATCCAAAAGACTCACATAACTTATAAAGAGAGGATCAGTGGCACTAATGTACACACACTCATGTTAGCATCCGTGCAGACGTACACAGACACGCACACACAGATACTTCTGGCTCCTTGTCTATAAATACCCTCTCCTCAGTGATGGCTGTCAGGGCCTGTAACCTTGGCTTCTCCACTAGTGCATTGATTTATGGCAGGGCTAGATTGAACCGACCTTGCACTTGGTCTCAAGCAGTATAAGTAATGGCGGGTCATCAGCGCTGAAACTGGCAGCCATCTTAGGCAGGACTTGTCTGTTGCTTTTGTCTCTATTTGTTGGTGTAGCCTCTACCCCGGGCATTGCCAAATGGACAGGAGTGGCCCCCTGCTTTCGTACAGAGAAGCTGAGATAAAGGCTTAACTGCAGTAAGGATCAGGCGGCGGTCAGCAGTAGCTCGCTTTAATTTCATGCCTAATTTCTCCCTGTGCTCAAAGAATTGATCTCTTTCCTCTGTCTCCCTAACCTCGGCCTGGCTGTCGGGAGCTCCAGCCGGACGGGGGCGAGGAAGGGGCCAGACTGTGGCCATCCATCACACACCTCCCTAGCCCTGGATTCACAGCTCCGCTCTGAGCAGTGCCCGAGTGATGAAAACTGAGCCACAAAATGAGCTTATTAGATCATCATAAACTCAACAGGCCAGATTCATCAAAACCAGCACACTCTGCTCAGCGAAATTCATTCTCTCGACACGGAATGAATCATGCACACCAGCATTTCCTGATAAACATTTGCATGCAGAATGCTCTCACGCGCAGACATATGAGATGCACAAATCAAGTATGCAGAAGATAATTTCTGTGATTTCCTGGAGCCTTGTTGCATTGGTGGTAGAGCACATGGTTGTGATGCCAAGGTCATGGGTCGAGTCAGGGAATGCTGTATATGTAAATCACATACAATCCTAGTGCACTCACTTTGCATAAAGCAAATGCAGCAGTAGGTTTGAATAAATTTTCCAAAATTAAAAAAATCTAATAATAAAAATGATATTGTTAGGAATAATCACTTCCTAAGGTTGTCACTTTAACTTCAATTTTTTTTACATCTTGGCAATAGGCAAAATAAAATAAAATAAAATAGATTTTTATTGTTTAATTAGTTACAAATAAAACAGAAACACTCTGATAAAATTGTTAATATTAGTTATTGCACTGAGTAAACTAACACTGAACAACTTTATTTTCATTAACTAATGTTAACAAAGATGAATGAATACTGTAACAAATGTATTTTACAATTTTTTCATGTTAGTAAATACGTTAACTTTTATTAACTAATGGAACATTATTGTAAAGTTTGATGCTGTATGGGACAGTTACTGTGCTAAATGTTGTAGTAGAGGTTAAACACGTAAACACAACAAAGGCAGATACTTAAACTAAAGAGGTGGTGAAAATATTGGTTGCTCGCAACCCCCTTTTTATGTCAGTAAAATCTGAAGGTTCTGTCAAAATGACAAAACATCTTCCCTCTGGCTGCACAGCTCAGACGAAAACTACAAGCTTGGCACAATAAAACCCCCTATATCATTCAATGAATCCTCGGGTCACACAGGAGCCATGGAGGTTCCTCTAGAGAATGAGCTGATGGACAGTGTCTTCTTTTATAGGTCAGTCTACAATTTTCAGACGCCGCCACACAGAGGATCTGATATTGTCAACTGGCACGAACGTGACCGAGTTACAAACTCAAATGCAGGCCTATCAATTGCGAGGTCAACCTAATACGATTTCGAAAAGAAAACTCTTTGCTTAACCACCACAGTGTCGTTCACCAAGAAGTCCTTGAGGAGCATAACAAGCATTCAGAGGTAATGAAATCAGTGGGCACACAGACACCAGTGAAGAATGACGTACTCGAAGCCCACCACTGACACACAGTCAATCCTTATTTACTTAATTGCATGGCAAGCGGCTCACATGGAGCTATTTGTCTCTCTGTCTGTCCCACTGTTTGTCAGGACGTTTCATCACTGGCTGGGTTTGCGTCTTCGCTCCCATCTGTGCCCGTCTGTATGCTGGAGCTGGCAGAGAGACAGCGCTCCCCATCACCGGCAGCGCAGTCTGCATCCCCATCTTTCAACCATAAATCCTGAAATAACGCAATGCAAGAGCGTTCACTCCAGACTGCGCTGCCACCAGTGAGAGAAAGAGAGAGAGAGAGAGGAAAGAAAGAGTAAAAGAACGAGAGAACGCCTTTGGCTTCTCAGATCCAATTAGTCGGTCGTGTGTAGTCGCTTCTCTCTCCCTCCTTCTCCTCGCCATCTTAATTGGAAGCCGGAGAGACCAGTCGAAATCGCATTAACAGAGGTCCTGACAGAGAGGACCATCAATCTTTTTTTATTACGGTGTAATGGGGGTTCTTGGGAGCCGCAATTCGATTTGTCACTGGCCTCGTTCGCTGATAACAGGCATTTGTCATCACTTTCCCTCGCCTTAATGTTATCATCTCGGGCTTGACAGCTGCCTCCATCCAGGGAGTCCCAGCGACACAGCACATCCGTCAACATAATATTTCCACGGCCAAGGGGACTGCTACAGCAATAAGCCACATTAAAGCACTTATGAGAAGAAAATCTGTTGTCATTAATTAAAATGTTGGAGCGAGCAGCAGGTCTTCTGTGTGAGGGTACTGTGTGTGTTTGTTTCTTTATGAGGTGACAGTGGGAGTGGGAGCGCTGAAATATTCTCCCGCTTCCTGCCATTGTCATTATGACAAAATGGCTTACTCGAAAGTGGATATTCTTCTACCACATCTTGACAGATTCATACGGCGCACACATATTGATGCTTTTTTGCTCCTCTGTATATGATTTGGTGTGAGTTGGAAACTCTGAACAGATCATGCGTGTGTAAATACAGCATACCTTCACATTGCCATGCTGTAGACACCTTGATTGTGTTCTTCTGGCGGACAGCAGGGGGCAGAGTTGAGCCTGTGGTGACAGGTGTTGGGCCGACAGAAGATTCCTCTGCTGCTAATTAGACCAGCATCCTCTCCTCCTGCTGACCTACAGGACACAGACACTCATTCCATCAGGGGAGTCAATTCACAGTGAAATATGAGCTGCCGGATTTAGAGCTGCGCTGGGTGGGTGACGATTTAAGAGTAACTTTATTCGACAAAACTAGATCCAGAAGGCATTATCTGTGCTTCCTGTGTCCAAGAAGTGCAAAGCAATGCACAACATCCAAAATGTCAGTGATGTCTGAAGTTAGTGGTGCAGGTTGTAGAAAGTCATTTCAGAGAAAAACAGTGAAGCTGGGCCTTTTGGGAAATAAAGCAGACCTGTATCAACAGGGTCATGATGGCCCTGGACCTCCCCCAAAACTGCATGACTCACCTAGACAGACAGACAGACAGGCGGATGGACAGATAGTTGGATGGATGGATAAAATTGTAGATAGATAGATAGATAGATAGATAGATAGATAGATAGATAGATAGATAGATAGATAGATAGATAGATAGATAGATAGATAAAATTACAGACAGACATGATAGATAGATAAATAGATAGATGGATAGATAGACATAAAAGTAAAATTACAGACAGACCAACAGATTGATTGATTGATAGATAGATAGATAAAATTACAGACAGACATGATAGATAGATAAATAGATTGATAGATAGATAAAATTACAGACAGATGATTGATAGATAGATGGATATAGATAGATAGAACATTAAAAGGATAGTTAAATGTATAATGCAGAAAACTGTTTAGTATAGCAGAATAAAAAGAAGTATGAGGCTGGCTTGCCGACACTGTAATTTCTCTTTAAATGAACTGGGAGAATACATCTGTGCACACTGGCCCATCGAGATCGTGTTTAACCAGTGACCTTGAGCTCGGTGTTTGAAGACTGACCAAACAGAAAGCCAGACACAATTCAGCTCACAATTCCTCTTGCTGGAGCGGGAGACGCAGGCGTATGATATCATTAGTCTGTACGGGTCTCTGCAGGGGGATCTGTAGAGGCTCACACAGATGGAGAGCACTGCCCAGGGGCTTCACAGACCCCAGAAACACATTCATATTCGCACAAGCCTGGGATAAAAGAGCAAAGACAACACTGTACATGCACAATACTCTCTCTATATACATGTCCATAATCCCTATTACATACCTTAGATGCAGTAATGTAGTGCCCTCCATGGAAGCTATAATAAATGTGGGTCTCTAATGTGTATCTGAATATAATTTACCATACAGCTGTTTGGAATCCATAGGGGAAGGTGAGAGACTCTTCTCTTTAATTAAGCATTAAATCTGCCTCTTCAGTGAGTTAATGAAGCTCTTCTCTGACGGGCAATGGCGCTCTTTGGCAGAAACCAACAGTGTCTGTACTCAAATCCTGCTTTGTAAGCTTTTTTTCACTCCGCACCCTGATGTTCTCAATAAATGGCTTACCACAGGCTCATTTTAAAACACTTTTATTTGCTGTGTTATAAAGTTTTGAATGCTCTAAAAATGTGAATGTCAGTAAATGTGAGGTCAGATATAATTTTAAATATACAAAGAAATTAGATTAAAATGTATATATAATAAACTTAGATGATATATATATATATATATGTGTGTTTTTAATGCTCAACAAGGATGCATTTATTTAATCAAAAATGCTATAAAAAACAAAAATATTGTAAAATGTGATTGCAGAAATGTGATAAAAATAATAAATTTTTAAATCTAATTTTTTACTGTCACGGCAAAGCTGAATTTTCAGCATGGAGTCCGGGTTTCAGACTTTAGTGTCACATAATCCTTCACAAATATATTAATTCCTTAATAAAACAGAATTATTTTGAAATAATAATCTTTTGTAATAAACACCTCTCACTTTTGATCAATGCAATGCATACTTGCTGAATAAAAGTATTAATTTCTTTCAAAAAAAATTCTGACCTCAAATTTTTGATCAGTAATGTATGTATAACATATATGTACATAAATGTAAATATAACATCAATTTAGCAAAAAACGGTACTGTAAAATATCTGTCAGTTTGATCTCAATGTATTTAAAGTTGCTACAGCAGTCTCTGATAAGGTGGTACTGTACATCGGCACCTGAGCATTACTAAATGATTCAGTGTCATTTAACACTCAAAATAATGTGTGCAAGAGATCACTGCAAATACATATATATATATATATAT
>CAIGQV010003909.1:17714148-17779108 GCA_903798115.1 Danio jaintianensis
AGTTGTATGAGAGTAAATATATATATATATTTACTCTCATACAACTGTGTATAAGGCCTATATACATTTCTCCCATGAATAAACATGATAAATAGTCAATGAGTGTAGTTTGTGATTTCAAAACAAGTCAAAAAAACTATATACATATGGCGATGCATGTATATGGCATTGTCCTTGCAAACAAGGCATCACAAAGGGTGTTAAGCATCAATATTGCGGAAATATGTTGGGTTTATGAGCATGACTGCAAAACTTTCCAAATCGGATTCTGATTGTAAAAGCTAATTACAGCTCAATTTTGTTTTGAGGATAAGTAGACATTCTCGCAGACTTGCACTGCACACAAAAATAAAATTCACAGCTGCTTAACTGTGCCTTTCAGTTAGGCATTTAATGCATGGATGATAATTGGTAAGAACAGGAGTTTAGTCTAATGGTTACACTTTATTTTGATGGTCAACAATGGTAACTATAAGAAACTTTACAACTACACATCAGCTAACAGCCATTAGCGTATTAGTAGACTGTCTGCTAACCCTTTATTTTGATGATCTCCAAACACACATTCTACAATGTACTTATCCTTTTAACCCTAATCCTAACCTAAGGCTACATTTACACTAGTGTTTTAATGTGTTAAAATGCATAACCTTTGCTAGTTGTGACTGGTATCCATACTACTCTGGAATTTTTGACCAACAAAAACTTTTGGAGTTGCTGCAGGCTCCTTTTTTATTTGAAAACTAAAATACTGAAAAAGGGGTTGTGTTTCAGTGTAAACGTGCCAAAATGCAGATTTTTGGAAACATTGCTCCCCACACTTGCTCCCTGATTGGCTCTTCTGGATCATTGCATATCCTTCTTAGATTCATCAAGCCTCTCTCACATGACCATTATGACGACTTTTTTAAAAAAATTTGTAACGTGCCTTAAGTTCAAAGAAGCAGAGATGGAAGAATCATCATCCTGTATGATTTCTTTATTTTAAAAGTCCACAATGTTTTGTTTTTACAGTTTTGATCGATGTCTTTCTCTTATCTGCAAGACCAAAAATGAGAGTGCATTATAATGAATGCCATTATAATTTGTGTTCGATTTATTAATTATATTCACATTTTTTAAGATTTTCATATCATTCTCTTTTGAATACTGGTAAAACTTAAAGGATTTGATGCTAACTTGTGCCAAATGTGACCTTTGCAATTTAATAGTGTGTTGTTTATAACAATTACTATTATAATTAGTGTTTTATTTAATACCTGTATATAAATTTTGTTTACTACAATTATATAGTTACTTATATTTTATGATTTTTATCTAGTTGTTTTGAATAAAGGTAAAAGATTTGCTGTATTATTATTTATCCAACAGATTACTTTTTTGTCTCTCAACAAAACGAATTATTTGTTTCTTAATTGTATACATAAGCTGTAATTTTGTACTATAATTTTATAGGTGCTTTTAGCTTTCGACCTGCATTTCCGGTCAAGAAGGGTGGATGGAGATCTTTTCTAAAACTCAGTGGAATCACTAGTATAGACGAAGTCGGTTTTCGTTTTTTAAAAGCTGTGTTAAAATGTAGCCTAACATTCTACCAATACTCTGAGATGCAAAGTTTTCAGCACAGAATGAAAAAAGACCATTTAAGACCATAAAGCTAAATGTCCCCAGTCTAATTCCTAAACTTTAAAAATACATGTTTTTCTTTTTTCTTTTAGTAGTTTAAGGACAGGAGGAAGAGCTATCGAATTCAAGCGAACCATTTTCCAGTGAGCCGTATCCATTCATCTTCTTCAGTTTCAACTGGTCTGGGTGAGTGAGGGCCTGACTCTCTTCCACAGCCTCTTTAGTAGCAAACATCTGACTAATCTCCACAAATGTCTTATTTTTTGTCTCTGGAATGATAATGTACACGTAGATGGCCACTGAAACACACACGGCACAGAACACCAGATAGCAGTAGGACCCAGCAGACATCTGTAGCAGAGAAATAGGATAACCAAGTTACTCCTTTTTAGAACAGCTGAATGATTTTCAATGGACAAGGAAGACAATTCATCCGAGGCAGATGTCAACCAAGAAGTTGTCGACAAGCTGCCAGAAGTCAGGGATTTGAGGTTATAATTAAAAATTAGAAATTTTTTGTTACAAAAACACATTGATTTACTTCATAAGACATGCATTAAACCCCTGGAGGTGTATGGGTTAGTTTTGCAAAGATTTATGCACTTTTGGAGGCTTAAAAAAATGGCCACTACCCAACACCAATTTTATAGCAAGGAAGAGCCAAGATAAAATGTAAAACTACTCATGCTGCGTTTGTCTGAAAGAAGAAAGTCATATTAAATTATGGGCTAATTTTCACTTTTGGGTGAACTATTCCTTTAAGGCTTTTCAGTAATATGCTATATGCATTTAGCTTTAACTGCTTTCAGTTGCATTGAGAGAAATGTTACCTGAAGGAACGGAAAGATGAAGCCGATGGTGAAGTTGGACATCCAGTTAAGAGATCCTCCGACAGTATAAGCAGCGGGACGATGGGATTGTTTAAAAAGCTCAGCTGTGATCAGGAACGGAACTCCCGCTAAAAAACAGATACATCCGTGCTAATACTATATGAGTAATATCTTAACAGACAGAAGGCATTAACTATTTACATGGATAAAATGTTAAGATTCATTCATTCATTTTCCTTTAGCTTAGTCCCTTATTTATCAGGGACTCCATTCGCCACAGCAGAATGAATCGCCGAGTATTCCGGCATATGTCTTACGCAGCGGATGCCCTTTCAGCTGCAATCCATTACTGGAAAACACCTATACACTCTCGGATTCACACACACTCATACACTATGGCCAATTTAGTCCAAAGACTGCATATCTTTGGATTGTGGGGGAAACAGGAGCACCTGGAGGAAACCTACACGGACATGCAAACTTCACACAGAAATGCCAACTGGCCCAGCTGGGACTCGAACCAGCGACCTTCTTGCTGTGAGGCGACAGTGCTAACCACTGAGCCACCATGCCGCAGAATGTTAAGATATATAAGATAAATATTATCTAAAGAGGTATTCAACAAATAATCTAAAAAGAGGAACCACAATTTGTCAAAGGTTTTTAAAGAACCAGTGAGTAATGGTTTAAGTTTTAAAGGTGACCTATTATGCCCCTTTTTACTTGATGTAAAATAAATCTCTGATGTCCTTAGAGTGTGTGTGTGCACGCGCGCGTGTGTGTGTGTGTGTGTGTGTGTGTGTGTGTGTGTGTGAATTTTCAGCTCAAAATACTCCACAGATCATTTTTATAACTCTTTGCATCTTTTAGGTTTTGATCCAAATTGTGTATTTTTGTTGACTGTTGCTTTAAATTTAAATGAGCTCCCAGCCAGATGGTGGAGCTACAAATGCTTGTGCCTCAGTGAGATCATCATGAGTGGGGCTTTCCCCCCACAAATGACAAGTATAAAGGGAAAATGTCAATCAAAGTGTTTCTACAGACTGTTTTTATGAAGTGTAATTATAAAAAATATATAATTCATTAATTTTTTGCCTTATATTTACACACTGTTGCGACACAGCTGTGTTTGAACCTATTATAAAAGTTCATTTTGCGTAATAGGTTCCCTTTAATGCAAATTGACAGTTGTTTTAGCCACATTTCACTATTTTTTACCATTTTTCATTTCCAGTTTCCATTTTAAAAGCTTAATTATTTAACAGGGACAATCAAAGAACTACCCCAGACTTAGCTACATAGCAAAATTTCATCTGCTGTGATATCTGCACCCTTAATATTAAATATTTTAATATATTAAAGACAATCTTGTTTATTCAAATATGTTAATAACTAACATATATGCGAGAGCTATTTTTAGTATCATTGAAATGCTATTGCATTTTTATTAATATCTTTAAATTATTTGTTTTAAATTAGCTGGTGTCATTTTATTTGGGATTATTTGTCATTTTAAGTCAATTTGTTTTCTTGTTGTTTTAAAGTTTACTTGCATACAAACTAGTGAAGCCTTTGGATGTCATTGAAAGGTCAGCATCCACCACCAGGCCAAAAACTGAATATCATAAAAATATACATTGTTCATGTTCAATTATGCATCTAAGAGTACAACTGTTGCAAAAACTACAATTATTCTGTTGGTTAGGCTGATAAAATGCATAAAAGCTAAATATTTGAGATGCACGTTCATGCAATTGTATGCGCACGCCGCTTTCGCGCAACAGTTCTTGGAGGGAGGATAATAAACTAGCTTTATGAAGTGCTCGTTATCTCAATATGCAGGAAGCAGAGATTGTTCCACTGCTTAAGTTCTAATCCCTTTTGGTTACAAGTGAAAAATAAGGAGGCACAAGGTGTTATTTCAAATGTAATGAATTCAGGAACAAGCCAAGCGATGGCTTCATTATTTGTGCGTGATAATTGCAGCAGGAGGCGCGCTGCAGTTAAATTGATAAGGAACTCTGCTTGTAATTCATTGTTCATGCAGGATTTTGTCTTAAAAAGCCATATTCATCATTGTTTATGAACAATGAGCCATAAAAAATCCTAATTAAAGACGTAATTACACCGATTGAGACTGGGGCCTGAGAATGAATTATAGATTTTGGAGTTGGGTTGGATAATGCATCAACTCAGTAAAGCACTTGTAGTCTCATTCATCACTGTAGCAGAGCCGCTCCTCTCTGCTCTTATTAAGCATAAACTAGAGGCTGATGCTCATGGTGCTCTAATAGAGGAAAGTACATACTTAAACTTTCATACTTTCATCTTTGAAACTCTTCAGAACTTCAGTCTCTTCTTTTCAACAGTGAAACTTATTATTATTGCTATATCAGTTTAATGTAATTCAGTCTAGATGGATTCCAGAATTTATATTTCACTATATATAAAATTTGTAGTCTGACATATTTGTATATTTTTGTGTAAACTATTAAACTCATTTATCTATACTGGTGCAATGTAGCTTCTGATTGTGTGCTCAAAGAAAAAAAAGGGTAAATTGTTAGGTAATGTGCATTTAAATAAAAACAATAAAATGACAAAATATATTATATATATATATATATATATATATATATATATATATATATATATATAAAATAATGTAATAAATGTACTAAAATAACTAAAATGAAAATACAGATAAAATCTGTACTGGGATATATTATCATAACAAAAAAACAAAATTACTTAAAATTCCACATAATCCGAAATAAAATGACACCAGCAAATATAAAAAAATAAATGTTAATAAAATATTAATGAAAATACAATAGCATTTCAATGATACTAAAATAGCATATTAACATATTTCTTATTAGCACAAGATTGTTGTTAAATAAAATATATAAAATACATTATTATAATTAATAATAGATCTTTAATATATTAAAATATGCAATATATGATATTAAAATAATTATAATATTATTTAACCATTTATTTTATTAATAAAATTATTATAAATTATTTATAATATATTATAATATATTATTAAAAAAATAGATTTCACTAATATTTAAAAGTTTGAAAGTCTTAACATTACTATGAAGAGTTAAAAGATGAACATATATACATAAGGAAAAAGACAAATTGTATTTTGTCCACATTTTATATGACCAACTCCTAACACTCAAACAAACATTATGGTCTAAACTGAACTCAATTCCTCAATTGCTTTTTCAAATTCTACCCCCAGGTGTCGCTATTTCACTATTTGAAGACGTCATCTGGGAATTCAGGGTCAAAGAGCAGACGACTACTCATCCAATTGAGCAGTGCTTTACTGAATGTGTCTGAGCATGACTTAAACTCATGTAGCCGTGTGCATTCATTTATATGTAGATTAACAGAAGAAAGAATGAGAGACACACACACACAAAAAAACCTCACCAGGCCCAATGCAGAATCCAGCGATAATCCCAACTACACAGCCCACACTCACATATTTCATAAAAGGAACATGTGTCTGCAAAGATGATGATAGTAAAATGTTATCAAAGGAATAGTTAATCAAAAAAAAAAAAAAAAAAATCTGTTATCATTTACATGCCTTCACTTGTTTCGTTCTTCTATTGAACACAAAGCGTAACACTTTAAAATAATGGTCCATTAGTTAATGTATTTATTAACATGAACAAACAATTGGTAATACATTTATTATGATATTTATTCATCTTTATTAATATATTAAATAACATAGTTAATGTTAACTTACTTTGCATTACCTAATGTTAATTAATAATAGCTAATGTTTAATAATGCATTAGTAAATGTTGAACTATGATTAATAAATCCTTTACAAGATTATTCATACTTAGTTAATGTTAGTAAATACATTAACTAATGGACCATTATTATTCTAAAGTGTTATCCACAAAAGAAGATATTTTGAAAAATGTTGGTTGACTTTCATAGTATTTTTTTCCTACTATGGAAGTTGATGGGTCCCAGCAACCAGCATTCTTCAAAATATCTTCTTTTGTGTTTAAATGAACAAAGAAACTCACAAAGGTTTAAAACCACATGACGGAGACTGAATGATGAAGTGATGTTTAATGTTTAAAGTATGAATTCAAAATTACATGCAAAAAATTATTAATTATTAAAAGGCACAGTTTGATTAAGCATTTTTCACTTTATTACCTATATTTCACTTACTTGAAGAATAAGAGATAACGTTATCCCAGCACAACACATTCCCATGACACCAAAACCTCCAATTATCAATGGCCTTCGTCCAAGACGCTCAATAGTGAAACACTGAAAGACAAAACAAGCCATTCAGTGTGAATGCTCACAACAGACTCCTTTTTTAAAAATCTTATATACATTAATTAGTAACCATTGTCTTGAAAGAGTGGCTTTCTCTGCTTTTTTTGAAAGCGAATGTCATGCAAGCATAAAGTGGAACCTTGTTTTTTCATTAAGTGCTGCTAAAATTGAGCGCTAAAGCTGTGCGCTGTTGACTTAAAGGCAGGCGAAGCTGACATAAGAATGAATAGCTGTAATTTTATAACCAATCTCTAGCCTTCCTCTCGTGTGCCATTCGCCTCCCGAGTGAGGGCCAATTGACACTGACAGCAATGAGTTCTTCTGACTAACAGCGCCTCTTTCTCTTCGGTTGCTGCTGGTGCATCACTAAATCCCGGCTAAGCGACGCAACTGGGAGAGAGAGAGACTGTATTTGGCCTTCATTACAGCTCGGAGATGTGACCCAATGAAAGAGGCAGCAAAAACAAGACACATCCGTCTCTCTAGCGCTCATCTTATACAGTGTGCATGTGTGTGTGCGTCTTTTTTATGAGTGTCACTACAGAAAAATACACACAACTTGAGCTGGGGAAGATTGAGGGTAAAGCTAAATGAAAATGATTGAGATATGAAGAGACGTTCTTCAAATGTAGCAGCTCTAGCAAAGTAATAGACCAAGTGATACCTAATAAACTATTTTGTGCCACTATATAACCCTGTCAGATAGTCTTTTAGCTCTATCAATAATTGACGCTGTGAAAATGTTGATATTATATGAAAAGTAACCCCTATGAGGCCTGCAACGATCCTTATAGTGGTGGTACTATATGTACTCATCCTTACATTTACTTGAAAAGCAAAATATTACTTGAACAAAATATTAAACATGTTTATTTATAATATATTTTACAAATTTATAATTTAGGTTTAGGGCTGCACGGTGGCGCAGTGGGTAGCACGTTCGCCTCACAGCAAGAAGGTCGCTGGTTCGAGCCTCGGCTGGGTCAGTTGGCGTTTCTGTGTGGAGTTTGCATGTTCTCCCCGTGTTCGCGTGGGTTTCCTCCGGGTGCTCCGGTTTCCCCCACAAGTCCAAAGACATGCGGTATAGGTAAATTGGGTAAGCTAAATTGTCCGCAGTGTATGTATGTGAATGAGTGTGTATGGATGTTTCCCAGTGATGGGTTGCAGCTGGAAGGGCATCCGCTGCGTAAAACATATGCTGGATAAGTTGGCGGTTCATTCTGCTGTGGCGACCCCAGATTAATAAAGGGACTAAGCCGAAAAGAAAATGAATGAATGAATGAATAACCAGAAAATACAGCAATAAATGATCTATAATTTGTTGTTAGTTATATGCTTCAAACAAAAAAGCATTGCCAATGGGGTATGAAAAATTAACTTAATTGTTTTTAAGGATGTTTACCGTGAAGCAATAAACCATTTGATGTCTAATATTTTGCACCACTATATTACCCTGTCTGACCACTATCAATAAATGAAGCAATTTCTACATTCATTCTATGAAGGCATCTGTAGGCTATAAAAACTCACCCCTACGAGGCCTGCAACAATCTCTATAGCTCCAGTTCCTACAGTGGTGTATTGGATCTCAGGGGCCGGGATTCCAGCATTCTGAAAGATGTCGTTGGTGTAAAACCAAATCTGGGGAGAAAAACGAGATGCTGAGTGGAAGGATAGTGATTTTGGCTTGTACAGGTGGCATATCGTGACTGCGAGCAGTTACGGCGTACAACACTTCAGATTCAATTTCAGAGCTGGAGGGCTGCGTGCGAGGTTAGGCAGGGGGGTAATCAGAGAGAACACAGACGGTTTGAGAGCTGCTGGGACTGTAGAGGACACACACGGCCTGCCTCTCTCCTGCTGCTCATGCTGAAGTCAGCCAAGACTCACCACCTGTCAGCCCCATTTACATTGAACACACACACAGACGCTCGCAGGGTCACCTGCCACCTAAGGGCCCTACAGTCAATGTCATTTAATATTCAAATTGTAATATCAGAACCCCACAGGACAAACCTGCATGGATAGTCCTACTTAGGTTTGACAACAGCAGCTCACACACTTTGACAAGATTTATATGGTTTGAGGAATTGAGGGTAATGATTTTAAAGTGTCCCTGATATTACTTTTAAAGTGTGATATAGCTGTATGCAAGCGTAAGACATCTGCAAAGTTTAAATGTATGTAGAACATGACAAAATAGAACCATTGTCCCACCAAGGAGGAAGCGATTCTGAAGTGCCTGAAAGGAGTTGTCAGTATTACATTCTGTACAAACCTATGTAGGTTTGTAACATATTTGCATAATGCCAGCCTATGGTTTTCATGCCAGTTTTATAACCACTACTAGGCACAAATGCTGTAGTTGTAGTTGAGGCCTGGAAGAGTTTGGTTCACATGTTCAAAAGATACTTTGATTCTTCATGGCGAAAACAAATTTACTTTGCATGCAATACTAAAGGACAAAGTCCATCCTTTGGCTGGTTACATTTTCAGCATGCAAGTTTTTGGTTTTCGGCCAAAAGAGAAAAATGGAATCAAGAAAAATATAAGCCAAAAAAGGCTATGCAGTGGTTTCACTTGTCATCACTGGTTTCACTTGTGAAAGTGGCTTTCACACCGAATGCGGGAAGCACTATGAAACCCATTCATTTCAATGACTTTCACTTCGCAAAGGCAGTTTGTTGCTGTGCTGACCAAAGCATAAGAGCAGTGGAGAACACCATTGACTATATAATGTGGCAATAGGATATTTCTATGTAGTTGTTGTTTGGCCTCCATTGTTTAGATCAGGGGTGCCCAAACTCTGTTCTGGAGAGCTGGTGTTCTGCAGATTTTAGCTGCAACTTGCCTCAACACACCTCCAAGGATGTTTCTAGAAAGCCTAGTAAAAGCTTGATTTGCTAGCTCAGGTGTGTCTGTTTGGGGTTGGAAGTAAACATTGCAGGACACCAGCCCTCCAGGACAGAGTTTGGGCACCCCTGGTTTAGATCCTTGAATTAATAATTTCATACACTTAAAAGGATAGTTCACCCAAAAATGTAAACTCTGTCATCATTTACTCACCCTTTATTTTTTTCATTCTTCAGATAAACACAAAAGAAGATATTTTGAAAAATGTTTGAAAGCTGTAACCAATGCCTTCCATAGTATTATTTTTTTCCTACTTTAAATATATCAATGGTTACAGATTTTCAGCTTTCTTCAATATATCGTCTTTTGTGTTCAACAGAATAAATAATCTCATAAAGTTTTGGAACCACTTAAGGGTGAGTAAAAAGTGAGTCAATTTTCATTTTTGGATAAGCCATCTCTTTGAAGAAAGAAAGGTGATGATGTTGTGTATATTATGCAAAAAAAGGAGTGTTTTTGACTTCAATGAATAAGAAATTTATTTAACATATTTTAAGTAATTGAAATGTTTTAAATATTACTTTTCTTTCTGCTTTAGTCAGCTAAAACTAAGCAAATGTTGTTCTGCTGTCAAGTATAGAACTTTTAGTGTATACTATAAAAACATCTTTAAAAACAGGCTAATTAATTAACGCATGCCACTCATGTTCTGGCACAGCTTTCAAAGCACTGTCAAATTAGCCAACATCAAAATAATGATTAAATGAACAACGAGGAGTGGGGATTATGTAGACCTTTGAAAATAAATTCTTTGTGGGTCTCCTAATGCTTATGATCTCTGGGGACAAAAAAAACCATTCTACAGCATATCAATTATGTACTGTAAACCCTTTAAATCTGCTTTTCCCAGTTCCTTTATCCTTAACAGCATAATTTATGTGGAGATGCATTAGAATTTTTATTCATAAATTTGATTCTGATCTTAACACACATGCCATAAAAGGACACTGCATTTGCAACGTTAAGGAAATTGTGCCAGTTAACAGATCTACCACTACCACCAATCTTTTGTGCATTCACAATCTGTTAGCTCAGTTGTTAGCTCTGATTTAAAGGGAAATGGTTATATATCAAAAAGATAAAAATTACATCTGCCAAATCACCATAATCACCATCTTAACGATGTAACAATTAAAAAATACATCTAATTTGCTTGAATAATAGCCTATATTTATCAGTGTAGCAGGGCTTTGCAAATTAGATTGCATAAACACTTGGAAAAAACCTATTTGTTAAGCTCTGATGGATAAAGAGTGAGGTTTCTGTCAGCTCGGTCCTCTTAATCATTTGAATAATTAATCTGCAGCTCAGCAAACCATCTAAAGAAGGTAATTCGCCTTCCTGAAGAATAAAGAAGCGAGAGATCTTTAGCCACTTCAAATTCAGGCTTATAGCTAAAGCTTTGCTGCACAGATTGAACTCTGTTTGGCTTCCCGCTGTTTATTTGATGTTGGAAGATCTTGTGAGGCTTTAAAGGTTAAAAGAATACTCAACTGTTCTTTACCTTACCTTACCTTGCAAGCACGTACAACAAGCTTTTCATAAAACATGCAGTGCAGTCAATTCAATATTTTAACCAGGACGTTAACCTTACCGCATCAATGCCAGACAACTGCATGCCAATGTTGATGACCACCACAGACAGGACCTGCCAGCGAACAGTGTGGTCCAGTATCAGCTGCCAAACAGACACAGTGTCTACTGAGGACAGAGAGCGCTGCTCCTCCTGCATCTCCTCTATCTCTGCTTGGATGTTGCATTTGGCTCTGTACCATTTCAGTGCTGGACAGACAAAGAGGACACAAGGTAATGGTTTAATGTTCATCTCTATCAAAGTCGCCAAAGTATTTAACATGAGGTGGCTTTTTATCATTGTGGCATATAGCACACATAACCAATTCATGAACTAATTAAAGCAACATATGAAGGCCAATTCACCCCACAGCCATAAAGAAATCTGATATGTGACAATATATGCAAATTACATATATGACATACAAGTTCATATTTAGATTTCACATATGTCAAATATATGTCATATATGCAACATATATTTCTAAATATTGCAAAAATATGCATTTACATATTTTTTCAACCATTGGAATAACAAATATGTACATATATAAAATTAGAGCTAACATGTTTGAACATATGTGTTCACCTATTGGCATATGTATGGTTGAAAAAATACATTGAAAACCTTTTTTTGCAAGATTTTGTTAATATATGTGAAATCCAAATATGAATTTGCATATATTTACTTATATCAGATTTCTGTATGGGCAATGACCTATGTTGACCAGTGGCAACACACTTCATCTCATCAAGTTTGTAACCCCACTGGCATTTTGACCATTTGAATATTTTCAGTCACTGCTTGTTGGGTCGTGGAATATACGATAAGATGCTATAATCTGATCATTGTCTGCATCAATTGGTGTCTGATGGTGCGGTGTGAATTGAGAATAAAAGTACTCAAAAAGCACAAGCTTACAGGATATTAGACTATCAGAAAATTTGCATATTTAGGTTCATCTAATTTTTTTGTTAGTTTAAACCCCCCAAAATGAATTTTATTAATATATTATCCATTTATTTTGTGTTTTATGATTAAAGCAAACAAACAATAAAATAAAAAAGTCTACAAGTACTACACGAAACTGTTTTAAGGATGTATATGAAAATTGACAAATGAACAAAAAAAAGACGAACAAATTATTTTACAAATGAATAAGCTACATTCTAAAATCTAAACTGTAAAGAAGAAAAAAAACTGGGAAAATTTGATCAACAGAAAGTTTTGCATTTCACAATATATGTAAGCGGTTCAAATTCTTAACCAACAGCATTTCTCTCACCGGTGATAGTAGCGTGAACATTATGCTTCTCAATCAACAGGTAGCGAGGACTTTCTGGAAACCACGGTAAGAGCATCAGCTGGATAAAGGTGGGGACAACCACAAGAGAGAGAAACAAAGGCCAGTGCTCCTCCTGTCAATCAAAACAGCAAAAATTGTGAACGCAGAAGACCAATGTAACTGTTTGATGTTTAATTAATTATTAAAGGTAACTCAGTGTTTTACCTTTCCCAAAAGTTCATGCAGGCCCAGAACTTGAGCTAAGAAAACCCCAGCACAAATGAAAATGCTGGGCATAAGCCCCAAGAAGCCTCTCAGGTTTTTAGGAGCGATCTCTCCCAGGTACATGGGCACTACACTGAGAGAGATACCTGGAAGATGAAGACCAGGAAAGCATATCAAAGCAAATTCACGTCAAGTCTTACTTTCTTACGCCTGCTTCTGTTTTATACCTGAATGTATTCCTGTCACAAAACGGCCAAAGATGACCATTTCAGGTGAGCTACAGATTCTGCTGAACCCCATGAGTGTCGCTGCCAAAAACACCAGTGCTGTGGAGTTGACCACTGTTCCTTTCCTGCAAAAGCAAACACTGTGAAGTCCTGCACTGGGACTGCTCATTAAGCCAGGACAGTCATGCTCGATAGCCGGCCACCTGGGAGTTTAACTATCAAAACCAGATAAGTGATGTTCCATGACAGTGCCGCTGGGTGAAATAGCTGCATTCCTTGATTAGTTCTATCAAGTTGTAAACTTTCCTCCTGATTTACAGACGGCTGCACCGTGTTCTGCGTTATGATCACCTTACCGCTATAAAACATTTTGCTGGACTGAAATTGATTAGAACAATAAATAGGGTCATGAATCATCGTCTTTCATTTGCATTTAAATGTCTGCAGTCAAATATTGTGGCGCCACTCATAGACACTCAGAACAGACGAGGCAGGAGTCCTTGGAGAGCACAAAATAGAAGCGTAAGCTATGGCTAACATAGTGAATGAACATAATTACAAAGTGGTAATTGAACAGCTTTGTCTTTATATAATAATACGACATGCTTCCATGGTAATGAAAAAAAAAAATCGAAATTTGGCTGAGGTCATATGAAGGGATGTTTTTTTCTACAAAATTTAATTTCTGTCATTATTCATGGCAATTATAT
The DNA here is from genome assembly GCA_903798115.1 of Danio jaintianensis. NCBI lineage: Eukaryota > Metazoa > Chordata > Actinopteri > Cypriniformes > Danionidae > Danio > Danio jaintianensis. Next base: position 17,727,873 of record CAIGQV010003909.1, read on the forward strand.
TTACGCTTATTCAGTTGCAAACCTTGAAGCAGGAAATCTGGATAATGTACTAGCGGCTATATTTGTTACAACGAATACACATAGAAACTTTGAGGCTTCAAAAAAGACACATGACATCTAATAATCTCATAAAAGTGGTCCATGTGACAAAGCATCAGAAGACTTGGTATACCCTTGTATTAGGGCTGCACGATATTGGAAAAATCGAACATTGCAATGTTTTGTTATTCTGCGATATATAGTGGACTATTTATTATAATTTCACCAGATAACTTGTTAGATAAATGTTAGATTGATTGGGATAATCCTGTATGTGAGTGAATCATGCATAAAATAAAATAAATCTAATCTACAAGCATAGATAAATACAATAAAGAAAAAGATACAATTGAAATAAACAGTGTTGTATTATTTTTTTCGAGTCTAACAGTATTCGGGTACAGTAATTGATAAATAAAATGCGTCATTATTAAAGCTTTTAATGGGTAAATGCTTTTAAAATAATCAGAAACATGAATGAATGAACACATTGTGATATCGATGCTGTAATGATGTATTTTGCAACCCTACCTTGTATTTCAGTTCAGTTGGACCAAACCAAACGATATAAAAAAAAAGATTTTTTGATTTAGATTTTGGAACTTATTAAAGATCCAGTGTGCTAAATGTGCTTTCTGTAATTGATATCAATACTGCATCGGATGAGAATTCGTGAATATGCTTATAAATCATGTCATTACAGCACCAGGAATTCCTCCAATGCACACAAACAAAAACATGCTGGAAGGAAACACCTGTATTAAACTGTAATGGGCAACATCCTGACTATCATGACAAAAAGAAAGGTATGTTCGTGCATTCATGCATCTTATAACACCATGTCCTGTTTTTGGATTTTATAGATGCATGTGGTCCATGATGCATTCATATTTCAGTTCATTTGGAAGTGGACCAGGGTTCGTATGATAGCATTCACACTTATGTTAATCAACAGCACTAACAGAGCAATTTTAATGGTACTTTTCTCAGCTTTAAAGCTTGAAATCACTATTCCACCTTGTAAATGCATGAAAACAGTGACCCGTATGTTATTTCAAACATTCAGGAAAACTAGGTCATAATTATCTTGAGTAGGAGTAAGCATTTTTATTTTTTGGTTATAGGAACTAATAAGGAACAAAGATGTTTTGAACCTAGTGGACTAAAGTGCTCTTTTCCAGAGTGCAAACAAGGCCATTTACAAGGCAAAGGCAAAGTCGTTGAGTGCGGTCAGCGAGGTCATGTGAGGTGACAGATGAGGAAGAATCTACCTCGCTGGCCTTGACACTCAGAGGAATTGCTGGCAGAATGAACACACCATGGCAGATGTTATGGGTCTCCTCCTGACTTACCTTCCAAATCTGGTGACCAGTGTGCCCACCATTAAAGAGCCAATCAAGCCTCCAATCGCAAACACAGAAACGGTGAGGGAATACATGAGCGTCAGGGCCTCCTCGTTTAGTCCAGTCCCATTCCGACTAACCACTGTACGGTTATAGAACTCTTTAATGTACTGTTGTGTGACAAGGAGACAGAGAAAGAAAGAGAGAGCGACATTAAGTATAGAACAGTTCGACCAAAAATACTGTTAACATTTTCTCTTCACCACACTGTTAAAAAATACTGGATCTTCTTTCTTCAATTGTTTTTTTAGGCATATGTTGGTCTTTTCCATTTATTGAAAAGTGACTGTAAAACTACTAAATAACCACAACAACAAAAAATCACTATATAAATATCATCAAATTTCTCAGAATGACTACTTATGAGAACTCTGACAGAATTAATAAAGGTTTGGAAATAAATGAAGGTGATTTTATTTTTGGTCTATTCTTAAACAGTAAAAATCATAATGAGTAGCAATTCCAAATTTCAACAACTTACCTTTTATTCAAATTTGCAAAGTTATATTCAAAAGATCACTGTCTTGTGACAAGCTCTTCTTCTATCGTTTCTTTCCACGTCACTCACTCTCTCCTTTTCCTGTACTTTTAAGGTCACGCTCTAATTTAATTCCACTTTATGTACCTTTTCCATTCCATACCAAATTAATTTTAAGCTGGAACGCTGCGGGACCATTTAATAGACTTGGGAAAACTCCAAACATTGTCTTTTAATTTACTCACCAACAGATGTGACTGAAGTAAAACTTTTGGATTACTGGTAATATTAATTGAGCTTATACTTCAAAATAATATCATCATTTTAATTGTATTTTTTGGGGGGGGATTTCTGTGTTTGAATCCTCTTCACTAGCAATTATGTTCCAAGAAAAACAGCACAAAAACAAAGCCACTTAAGTAGGGTATATAACAGCCACTCAGGAGACCAGACAGGAAAATTTAAATATTTTCGTCATTAACAGGCTAATGGGGCAGGGCAAATAGGTCCCTACTTATATACATGAAGAGCTGCTAGAGGCAACCACTGCAGCACAGAATGCCTGACAAGCCAAGATGAACAAATAACATCTAACTGACTCGTCTGCAAAAAATGAAAATAAGGCTTCAACGCTTTGTTTCTTCAAGTTTCTGGAGAAAGTCAAAGGATAAGTTTCCTTTTTGTCCTTATGCTGTGAAAACTTTTCACAAATATTATTTACTATACTGTATATGGATGTGACCACATTGCATTTCAAAATATGAATTTATGAATGTAACATTTGTATTCCAGAAATCCCTGTTGAGTTCACACTCAAAACCAAGAATGCATAGAATGCACAGAATCATGTTAAAGAAACATTCCCTGAGATTTTGTGTCAGTAGAGCTTCTGTTCAGGCCATTATTTTTATTCTGTCTCTGACGTCCATCTCTCTACTGGAAGCCATATTTAAGAAAGATTGTTATGAATGGAAGTGTATTGGCTGTTTTGATGGAATCATTGGGTCAATCAAGAGTTTGTCTTACCCCAGCAGGAGAGTTGACCACAGCTAAGTTGTATCCATAGAGCATTGAGCTACCAAACGAGGTGAGGAAAGCCACTGCCAGCAGAGATGAGGTAAGATGCTATTAAAAAGAAATAAGAAAACATATGATAAACGTTTGATTGAAAAGAACATTTATGTTAAGCTTTCCTTTATTTAGTTTATCAAAACATAGCAAAACATATGTTTAACAAATAAATATTTTTTTTGTTTTGTAGGTTGTTATTGAAAGTGTAAACAGGATATTTTCCTCTTTCTGAAAGCAGCAAGCTTTCTTTTCATAATGAAAAAATATTTACTCTTATTAATTCCAGTTCTATAAGTTATTTCATATTCAGAACAAAAAAACATATTTAATTAAACAAAGATTTCTGTCCCGGCACTGAAAGTTTATTCACCCAAAATTTGGATTCTTCATAAGGAGATCATAAAAGAAACAAATAATTTAATCCAAGTCTTCTGGAGAAATACAGTAACTTTATATGATGAACAGATTTAATTTAGTATTTCATTCACATATAAATGTTTATCTAAACAGAGTTTACAGCATTCAAATTTGGCCATGAAAGTGCCAACATGCTTGCTTGACCCATGAAACTCAATGAGACTAAATCAATATGTGAATAAAACACTAAATGAAATCTCTTCAGAAGATTAGATTACACCAATCACCTGAACTGGATTTTTTTGCTTCTTTATGGACATTTCTAGGAGTAAAAAAATCTGGGTATAGGATAAATATAGATCAAAATGGTTTAGCTTTCGCTAAAAATACTTTCACATGTGTTCTGAAGACCAGCATGAGTAAATGATGATAGAATTATTGAACCAACCATTTAAATGTTTGAGCACATGTAGCTCTGATGTCATAGAATTACATTCTAATCTCACACATTCTTATAGCATTATATCACTGTAATTTTAGAAATAGTATAGGTTTACATTACACCAATGTCCATTATACTGGTTTGCTGTTTAATGTGTGTGACACAAAATATATATTTAAAAACAGACATTTCACTTTATGAATATGAACATTCTGTTCTATAGTGATCCTAAAATGTTGAGGGAATTGTTCAATTCTGAAGAGAATAGATTTCCCAACTTCATGGTGTGACTTCAGTAGTCGTTACACTTCAGATCATGAGTGGAAAACCTAATTTGTCCCACTAAGTGGTCAGATACAGTTATTTATGTATAGTCCCACACGTGAGAGAAGATGCTGAAAAAATGTCTTGTGACAAGAACTTAATGCCTTTTCTTTTTTCCTACACTCCATACCGTACAAAAGAAAAGCATGTATTAAAAATTACAATAAATGTTACTGATCTAAAGTACATTTTGAAATCTATTATTACAAAATCTTCTTCCACCAAAACTTTAACAGCCTGCTAAAATAACATCTGAGACTTCGTTTTAAAAATGCTATGGAAGAATTAGAATCGAGAATATGGCAATAAATAATATATGGCTTAAGAGAATTATAAAACAGCGGAAGCAAACGAATTACAGAAAAATTGACATTATTAAATAGTGATAAAATAGTTACTCACCGATGTTATTTTGCCTGAACTCATAATTAACACTTCTTCGGCCATTTTTGAAGTTCTTAAGAGGTTACAAGGCTTCTTGACATAAAAAGTATATTTAAGTTCAGTTAGTTAGTTACTACTGGCCGTCTGTTAGTGCTACCGGTTTCACCATCGACTTCATCTTGGACTTGAGGGTGTGGTCATAGCGGACTTGCGGGCGTGGTAATCCTGAATTGACAGCCAGTACATCGTATGATTGACAGCGAGGCGACCTCTCATCGTCAGTCCAGGCGTGCGCGCGCCTTTCCCGCTGCACTTCCGACCGAGGCGCGCGTCCCTTAACAAGACCAAGCTTGTACAATCACATGACGGGCAGCAACGTGATTTCTGCTGAAATCAATTAGCTAAGTGAATTTACAAAGTCTACGGTCACTAGAATGAAGGCACCACGGAGAATCCCACAGTGAGTAATTCTGAAAGACAACATAGGGCACTAAAAGGCGATTTTCATAACGGTTTGATGTGTCAATCGCTGTAAAGTGACTGAATACATAAGAGTAACGTTAACATTAGCCTATTGACTGCCATTAGTGTCACTTCAGTAACTTAGTGAGGATGAGCTAGTTAGCTTTTAACTTTAGTTAGATTTAATACATATTATGTTTGTAGAAGATTATTTTAGTTGCAACCTAATGTTTAATAATTTTAGGACTCAAAATACATTATGTATAACGTATGTGTCAAAGAAGAAAAGGGGGTTTCAGTTATCATAGCAATACATTTTTAATACAATTTATTTTCTGTACATTGAAAAAGTGTCCAGTTGACTTAAAAATATATCATCATACTTTTTTTTTTTTTTTTTTTACAGAAGACACCCACTAAAATGGCTTTAACAGTAGTTGAAACGCTGTTAAAATCATGACATTAAAAAGCATAACGCTGCAGAGCCAAAATACTGATTAACTGTCATTTATTCTTTTATTCTTGGTTACTATCCTTCAGTAGGTTTTGCCAATTTGTCAGTAAGAGTTTTTTATATTTTAAAAATAAAAAAATGCTTACGACATAAAATATAATCCTTTATGATAATTACAAATATATTTTATAATATAATATAACAATGTAATGTAATATGACAGAATATGTAATATATTATAATAAATAGGTCAGAATAAGTATGTTTTTACATTGAATTACAATTTGAATGGGATGTTACATTTCTTCCATTATTTCACTTAAAGCATTAAAGAAAATGACAATTTATTTATTTAATATGCTTTCTATGGATATAAAATCTTTTTTTTTGTGAATTTAATTTGATGCATACACAAAAAATCACCTTAAATAACATTTATTGCTTACGGATATCAGTTGATTATATATTTTCATTTTCATATAATATTTAATTACAGTAGTTAAGGCCAATTGAAATGGTCCATTGTATTTCAAGTGGTTGTAATTAAAATCCACTTCATTTGTTTTTCTAAAATAGTTCCATATGCTTTGATTGTAAACATCCTGAATGTTTGGCCTGTGATGTTACACATACAGTTGTAGTCACAAGTTTGAGCTGATATGATCATTGTTAATTGAAGTGTGGTGATGATGATGACACGTTTTGATGCATGAAACTCCAGGAAGGTTCCAGAAATCTTCCTCACTGGTCAATGTCTCCCTCAGGGCTGACTGGGACTGATCTGTCATAAGACTCATATTAACAACCTCATCCTTTGTGGAAATAATTTATTTATATATTTTTAAATACTTCACACATAGATGTTAGAAAAGGCACATGCAATATGGAGCCAGATCAGTCTCAATAATAATACATTTGCATTCATAAAATTCATAAATCCACAACTCCAATTCATAAATCCACAACTCCAATTCATAAATTCACAACACAATTAATAAATTCACAACACAATTCATAAATTCAAAACACAGAAATAAGATCATCGTACTCAATATTACTGATATATAATGTTACTCAGCTTAATACATTTTTGACAAATGTCTAATAATACTGCTAAAACATTTTTATTTTATATAAAATAATAATAATTAAATGGTGGAGCTTCTTGAGTTTGTTCAGTAAGGAGTGTTTTGATTGGTGGATTAAAAACTCACTGTGATTGGCTAAACAGAATATCCTCCAAAAAAAGATGTGTATGAATCCTGTCCTGCAAATGCACATTCAGTGGTTCATAAACCCATCTAACATAATTCATAAATGCATGAGGAAAGTCATCCAAGGACTTCATATATACATAATTGTGTAAACATTTTAAATGTATTTTTGTAAGATACATATGTGTGCGCATTTGGGAAATATTTTTGCTTTTTACTTTAGAATTTATGAATTGTGTTGTGAATTTATGAATTGGAGTTGTGGATTTATGAATTGTGTTTTGAATTGACGAATTGTGTTTTGAATTTATGAATTAGAGTTGTGAATTTATGAATTGTGTTGTGAATTTATGAATTGTGTTTTGAATTTATGAATTAGAGTTGTGAATTTATGAATTGTGTTGTGAATTTATGAATTGGAGTTGTGGATTTATGAATTGTGTTGTGAATTTATGAATGCAAATGTATTATTATTGAGACTGATCTGGCTCCATACTGCAATGCTGGCAACCCAAATATGAAGATATTCTAAATTAAAGCATGTGTTCCACAATATGGAAAAAAATGATTTATTGAATTATTGATGAATAATAACATAAATATCAGCTTTTAAGCAGTCAAACTTAATCACCAGGAGTCCTTTTTGTTTACCATTTACATGTTGCCTCAACCCTGTTTTTTTATGGCACTGGTGGCGTCTGCAAATCTATAGAAACTTGCTCTTCACATGCTCATCATTCCTTCTCTTTCACTCCTCAATCCTCATGCCAGCACATGTGACCCTGGAGTATAGATTGAGCCGGTGTAGTTGATTGCTGTTGGTGTGTTCATGTAATGTTGGGTTGGAGAGTGTTGTGTACTTGATCAGGTTAAGAATGACTTAGATTGATGGCTGCCCCTGAAACCTAATATCCTTTCCCTCTATGGCTGATTCTCTGATGAATGTAATCAGGGACAGCTACTCACAAGCTGACAGCAGGTTAGATTTCTCCAGATCAATGGCAATGTCCTCTGTCTCTTCGAGTCTTTCTTTATAGCGGTGGCTGTTAAAAATCACACATTTACTCGGCTGTATTTATTAATTAGGGGTGAGTATGGGGTGAGGGGTGAAGTGAGTATTAGGGCAGCACGGTGGCGCAGTGGGTAGCAAAATCGCCTCACAGCAGGAAGGTCGCTGGTTCGAGCCCCGGCTGGGTCAGTTGGCATTTCTGTGTAGAGTTGGCATGTTCTTCCCGTGTTCGCGTGGGTTTCCTTCGGGTGCTCCGGTTTCCCCCACAGTCCAAAGACATGCGCTATAGGTGCATTGGGTAAGCGAAATTGTCCGTAGTGTATGTGTGTGAATGAGTGTGTATGGATGTTTCCCAGTCATGGGTTGCAGCTGGAAGGGCATCCGCTGCGTTAAACATATGCTGGATAAGTTGGCGATTCATTCCGCTGTGGCGACCCCAGATTAATAAAGGGACTAAGCCAAAAAGAAAATGAATAAATGGAGTATTAGAGCCGTGTATGTTTGTGAGTTTATATCTCAAAATTATTACTTGTAATTATGAGGAGAACAGTTAGATTGCAAAATCTAAAATTGCAACTTAAAAATGACACTTCTAAATATATATATTAAAGTTGTGGATTTTTTTTTTTTTTGCAATTCTGACATTATATATAAATTTTTTTACAGTTTCTAGTATGTCAATTTAGGTCTGGGTGATCATTCAAAGACGATCTTCATGCGCATTTTGTCAGTAAAGCTGGTTCTTGTAAAACTCCAGCATGTGCTTTCAGATGGAGTGGCATTTACTACACTGTAAAAAATGTACTTTTTGAAAAATTGTGCAAACTGATAATTAAATATTGACTCAACAAATTACTTCCCACTAATTAGCCCCAAACAAAAAAATCCACTGAATTAATTTTAGCTCATGGTCTGCAGTTAAATTTATAAATGTAAATTCACCAAACATATTAAATTGTGTCTAGCTAATTTATCAAACAGAAGTGAAATATTTGTATTTGGCGAATAAACCTTAAAGCAAAAAACGCGTGTGCGCATGGGCGTGAGACTGTTGGTTTGGAAGGAGCAGATTTAAATTCCAGCGGAGCAACAGCAGAAATCTGATGAAACATCATATTCAGATGGCTTTTTCTTCAACAACGTTACGGTGAGTATGAAGTCTGTATTTATTAAATCATGTTTAAGTTTAACCAAGTGAAAGTCTCAGTTATTTTGACATAAAAACAAACAGCATGGGTATTAAGTTAGAATGACACCTCCGACGTTGTTAGACATTAACGTTACTCTGTGGCAGTAACACTGAATTCACTCCTGTAATATTGACGTCTAACCTATGTTTATTTTGACCATACTGATCTGTCCGGGTACTTTAAGTTACTATATATCATTATGAAATTATTATTTAATGACGGAAAAAGCACCATGTGCTCTAACATGTTCCTTTTTTCTCTCTCGTAACGTGAAGCCACTATTGCTGGGCGAGGTGCAAATAAAGCACAATGACTTTCACAGTAAGTAACGTTACTCTTTTAACAATTGCGTATGCTCATTCCATATCAGTCTCAAATTCTGCTAAGATGTAACTTGTGCATAGTTGCTTTATTGAGGGCTGCCATGTGCCGCGACCCAGTGTAAAGCAGGCTTTTAACCCATGAGGCGTTTCTCAAGTTCGCATTGTTCTATGTTACCAGTAGTTATCAGTTGTACTGTAGCCTTATACCATACCTCCCAACACTTCCATTTTTACCGGAAAACTCCCGTAATCTCACCCCGACCCCTGTCCTCAGCCTTTTGGTACAGTCTGTAACACCCCCTGGTCGCCAACTTTGGTATAGTATTCGATCGCAGTGGCCGCCCGAAACCCGGTCCATAGTACAGTAACTAATAAAACAATACAGTTACTAACCCGGTTCTCAACTGTGTTATTCAAACAATAACACTAATAACAATGAAACTGACTTGTACATTTACTATAAAACGAAAAATTATGTAAAAGACAACTCTGCCTTACAGATTTTCAGCTCGAAAATATTAAACATTGATTTGGAGTTGTTCTTAATGGGATAGTTCACCAAAAAATAAAATGCTCACTATTTACTCAGTCTCACGTGGTTTCAAACCTTTGTGAGTTTCTTTCTTCTGTTGAACACAAAATAATATATTTTGAAGAAAGCTGAAAACCTGTAACCACTGACTTCCATAGTAGGAAAAACAAATACTATGGATGTCAATGGTTACAGGTTTCCAACTTTCTTCAGAATATATTTTGTGTTCAACAGAAGAAAGAAAGACAAACATGTTTGGAGCAAGTGAGGAGAGAGTAAGTTATGACAGAATTATCAGTTTTGTGTGAAACAAACCCGTTTTTTGTCTTCTGGCTTCATTTCCTCACCATCTATGATATTTTGAAGAATTGCTGTAAACAAACAGGTGCCCGGTCACAATGACTTACAATGATTTTACATGTGAATATGCAATTTACCACATAGCATTCTTACAGTATGGAAAGTTAATTATTATAGACCATTTCAATGTGGTGATGTCATTGGCCCATGAACATTTCCTGCTTGTTATCAAACTATTTCATAACTGTAACAAGAGGCAATTCAATCACAACTTGATGTTAAAACAGCTATCATAACATTATTTATCAATATGTGGCTCTTTTTGGATTCTCTGAAGATATAGAAATTAAAAATGTAAAACAGGAAATACGTCAGGACCATTGTTTTTGTTTACATCCCTCAAAATGGTCTATACTTTTACTATGCTAATAATTATGTGGACATTCACATTCTGTAATTCTAAAATGACATTTTGTGACCCAACAGGAGTAGTCTTTTTGAAAATTATATTAATGGTGGAGACATTTGTATATGTATTTGATATATGTAGACTTAGTATTGACATTGCTATTTTATATTTTTAACATACAGGGCCACTGGAAACAATGAAGATGGGAATCCTTGAACCAGTAAGCAGCAGCAGCATGATGAACTCTAAGAGACCTGTCAACTGTGCTGAATGTCCGCTGTCCTGGATGAGGAGATGGTGGGAAACTATCAATGCATTTTTTGTGCTTTAGGATTATTGTGTCTACTCAACTTGGAATACAATGACTTTCTAAACATGTCCGCATGCTAAATATTTGAAGTAGATGCAGCTTCACGTGCTTGAAGTTCCTTTTGAAGATTTTTTTTCTTCAATTTTTCTTAAGACTTTTGACCAATATACATTTATAAATTAGGTGAAACAAAAAAAGCATGCTACAACTATTTAAAATATTCAATTGGGCCAATAACATGATTGGGCAGACTTGATGGTTTTTCAATTGGCTCAACACATTATTTCTCACTGAGCCAATGCTAACAGGCTGTTGCTACAATTGAAAAAAATAATTTTGCAGAATTTCGTTTGGACCAATTGAAAAATGTAGATGTGACCAATCACTAAAAAATTTTGAGTTTGGGCAGTAAATGTTTTTTTTTTTTACAGTGTATACTGTAAAAAGCAATTAGTTGACTTTACTTAAAAAAATGAGCAAACTTGTTGCCTTATAATTATTAAGTAAATAAACTATTTGCATAATTATAAAAGTTAGGTAACTCAATTAGGCATGGGACGATAACCGGTTTCAAGGTTTACCGTGGTTTGTCAAAGTCAAGGTTTTAAAACCGCTAAAATTTTCTGTTATACCGTTCCTAAGGTATATATGTAAGTTGTTGTTTTTTTATGTGTTTTTGTAAATGTGTTTTTGAAGAAGTGTGTGTTTTTAAAACTAATGAAGTGAGCAGAAGTCAACCTTTGTTCAAATTTAGTTTTTTTACTCAGACATTTAAAAATAGCTTATTTTAGAGTCACATCACAATACCGTGATACCGTGAATCTGATATTTTTATCCAGGGTTATCCTACCGTCAGAAATTTACACAGGCTCATGCCTAAACTCAATGGACTTACTGACTTTTTTAAAAGTGAAATCAACTTGTTGCTTTTATTGCAACGGGTTTACTCACTTTTTTGAAGTAAAGTAACAAATTGCTTTTTCAGTGTACACAGAGTGGTAGTTCACTGATAAGTTACATGGAAGATTTTGATATTGAATGCAATTCTAAGCTTTAGACCGCGGTTCTGTGATAAATGCTGCTACATCTGAAAGCATGTGAAAATACCACATTTAATAGGATGTTTTTACTACAAACTCACTTCAATGAAGTGTTTGAAGTAAATTAATCTAGGAGATGATTCCGCAGTTTCATTGAATCAATGAAAGCAGTTAAATCTTCTGTATTCAGCAACAACAATAGGTATTTTCTGGGTTTCTTCTTCGTGGGTGTTTGGAGTTTTCGCATGATAGCACCCTCTGGCCTTTGGAGAAGATTTAGTGATAACAGAATCATACAAGATGTAAATGACAATTGCACCTTTGCTTAATCACGTGTAATTAATCATCCAGCCCTAATAGTTTCAATTTGACTTTTTCAGAATGCAAAATAGAAGCCTTTGACCATTCGGCTGGAGTTTGATTGACAGGCGATCTAGTCATAAGTCATAACGTGATATTGTGTTCTCTCCATTACTATCTGTGATTTTGTCTGACAAATAAAAATAGAGTTTAGTTATTAGATTAGCGTCGGTGGACTTAAACATATCATGTAAACTTGTCACATAATTGTAACAAATTTGTATCTCGGATATTTTTATTTTTTTTCAGTTGAAATTTACACAACAACGCGCCCACTACAAATGGAAAACTTTTTTTGTATTTTGATTTTAAAATTTACACAACAACAGCATTTTGAGGGCCTGATTTCCCCAGCTCGTGGATGAATTGCAAAAGCTTAACAGATATTACAAAAGGGCAGGTCTTGCAGAGGGTCAGCTGCCAATTTACAGATTTCGTTTGCAATAAAAAGTCAGAATTGCATTTGACTTAAAAAGTCACAATTTTATTGATATATATATTTTTATTGCATGGAATAAAACAAGCTTCCATCGTTGTTTTCACAAAAATATATATAGTAAAACTGTTGATGTTCTTGTATGTACAATCAGTGTTTTCTATTTACTTATTAAAAATTTTAAGCAGTTATTACTGTACATTTTTTTCAGATTAATTAAGAAATCTGTCTCTTTTTCTGTGCTGGAAACTGTTGTGCTAACATCCGTTCATTGATTGATTCATTCTTTTTTTTGAAAAACAAGGAAACAGTTATTATTAAAAAAAAGCAACATCCTTGTTAGTACAGGCCTGTTAGTCAAACCATTGAAGCCCTCTTGTGGCCATCTCATTTACATAAAAAGCTCTCAGATACACAAAAAAAGCACTGTGAAATGGCGTGGCAAATGGGATTCTCCTGCTCTTGCCATAATGCAAGAGACTGTTTTTTTTTGCCAGTGCTTCCTTTATAAGAGCTACTGATGGCTGGCTGCTGTTTAGCACATATTCAGCGAGGGCATCGCACAAGTGTCGAGGCACAGAGGATACATACAGGGGCTTTAAAAGCCTCTAAACTGGAGCTGCCGCATCTGTGAGCCCGCATACATCACTCTGTTTATCGCCGCCACTGCTAATTGAACATAGGCTCACAGAATGGTGCCCCCATGTGTTCCATAGCGCCGCACTGCCATTGGCTGTTGTTGCGGCGACGCAGCCATTAATGAGACAGGGCCAGGAAGATGGATTACCCGGTGCCATATTGCCCATCATCCCCAATCAAGAACCACCCATGGAAATTGATTGTTCTAATTTGCTCTCATTATTATTATAATACCCGGACAAAATAACACACACGGCTCGCTGTCAAAGCCGTGAAAACCAGCCATTAGTTATGGGGGAGACAGCAAATGCGTTTTATGAGTTTCGCAGTTAGTTGAGACGTTGGATGCAAACACATCTTAATCAGATTTCCCCTCCCTCCATCATGGTGATATAGCATCTCATTATCTCCACCTCGGAGAGCGGTGGAAGAGAGTACACATCCATTTATACTTTAATGTCACTGTCACAGTTTTACTTGGTGAATAATGCCTTGAACTTTCCGTGCACGAAAACAACATCGCCGTCGTCTAGCCAGGTTGAAAACTATTAAACGAATGAGTTTGTTTAATTTGTCGACTTTGCCGTAGTCAGCAACTTGCTATGCTCGTCTCTCAGAAGAGTTCTTGTTTTTTTTTTATAACGCACTCATCAGCTTTCCTCGGACAGTTGAGAGCTGCTCTTCGGGTGCTTAGTACCCCATCTAACCGAAAAGAACAAATGGTCAATACCTCAGGATGTGTCATGCGGGATAACTATAATTAGTCCTTCCTCCAGTTCAGCCAATGATGTACATCATAAACGCGCTGTCTCCAGAGCCAGATTAAGAACGCAGCCCAGCGCTGCTCCCAAATCCTCCCTGCTTACACTGCACTCTGTCTGTCTCCTGAGTCCCTAGAATTATATATGCAAGAAGTTATAAGGCACGGAAACGATCAAAGCAGGATACGATTATGCATCCCTAATCACAAACTAGCCCAACGAAACCTTGGCGGTCTCGCCCTTTTTATTGGCCGATGGTGAAGAAACGGCAGGTAAATCAGTTGAAGATTACACCTCAGATAGTTTTATGACAGAGGCAGGAGTCCCATCAGGGAGGAATTTCTAGCGTGGTCAGCAGCATATGAATGGTGGGGGACATCGTCTGGAATTAGGGCTGTAATTTAAAGCACTCTAATTACAACAATCACTTACATCCAGGCTTTTACTTGTGTCGCAACGTAACGCTATTAGCAGTGCGAGTGGAGGGCTTTCGTATTGTTTTTTTAAAAATCAGGCCACATACAGTATGGTGACATTTTATGTGATCATTTAAGAAAATATCACATAAAATTTGGTGATTTCCTTATTTTTTATTGAGCTTTTTCAAGTATTAACTCTGTAAACGTCAACTTAAGTTGCCGTACATCTTTCCTTTTTGCTTCTTTTAAAAATATAAAAAAAAATTTTTTTACTTAATTTATTTTGATTTCTTTAGGTACATATAACCATGAAAACAAAACGAAGGAAAATATATATAATGATATAACATATATAACATACATATATACTCACATATATATTCCTTTTTGATTCATAATACTTGTTTTTGAATTTCTGAAGTAGCTTGAATGTAACATTTTGCCACTCCTGCCAATGCAGTGACAATTTTTTTTATTTAGCTTTTTATTGACCTTGTTTAAAATGACCAGTTTATACAATGTATCCAAGTTGAAGTAATTTTCCCTGTGTTTAGTTAGTAGACATTTTCTTGCCAAATATACTTTCAAATCTGGGCAGCATTTAGAATCACTCATGTTGTCTAGATTATAATAAACTCCGATATTGACAATAATGAATCCGGCCAGTGTTGTAATCTTTTAAAAGTTGGAGTCACGTTCAGGGCAACAAATATTCAAGTAATAATTTTAAGAGAAAAATTGAGTGAACAACAATGATAACATCATCTGTGGAGCTAATAACTACTTAAAAGCTTTTACAGCTCATGTACAAAATATTTTTTTAAAAATCAGAAAATCCCCATAACTTTAGATTACAGACCCATTAAATATTACAGTATTGTACAGAAGACAGAGGAAATCTGGAAGAACAGAACATATTGAACACAATAGAGCTCTTGCCACAGAAATGATTTTGTACAAATGTCACATTAAAATGCCAAACATAACATTGTTATCTGTAATACAACTTAGTTTGTTATTTGTTTCAGCTTTCAATTTTAAATAGACGTTTTGGAAAACAGTGTAATAACTTAAAATGCAGTTTCTACATTTGAAAAAAAAAAATGGGTAAACCAGTCTCATTGCAAACTTAAGAAGATACGCATGTTGCATTTGAATGGAAACTTGAATGAATGAAACTTACGGCACTTGCAGAGATCATGTGGATCATTTATTCATCCTTTTCTGTCATACTAAAAACGCTGCTCGTCTTTGTGATTTTATTATCGCTAAACATATATCACATTCTCACATTGTCAATTTGTACCAATATTGAGTGCTTGGTGAGTGTTCATTTTAGACCCTGAACTTGATTATACACATTTTTAAATGTAAATATTGTATTTGAGGAATTTAGGAAGCAGCTATTTGTTCAACCATCACCATATTGAACCAACAGCAATTCAAATAAAGAGCTTTGATCATAAAACTAAGAATTTAAATATCATCTCACATTGGGAGATCTATAACACTTATTACAGTTAGATGCAATTTGTGCATGTAGTATGTTCTCATTACTTTGCATTAATCACCAGAATTTCAGCTTATTATTTGGGCATATAAATATCAGCACCTGCACCACATTATTGCTCAGTTTGGGTTTCTGAATAAAACTGAGGTGGGTTTTTTTTCTGTTTACAAAAAGTAATCTGTCTCTAGTTTATGAACACAATGTTCATTATTGTAAAGTTTTCTCTTCAATCATACTTGCATTGGAAGTTTCTCCACTCATTGTCTCGCATTAATTTGAGTTGTTTGATTGATTCATTTGTGAGAATGCATGTCGGCCCGTGGGGTGTGAAGTATGCTTTAGATCCATGGCATTGTCCCAGTCTCCTGCTTTTTCCCCGACTGGGCCCAGTGTAACCTTCAGCCCTACAGGGGAGAGGCTTGTAAATTACCACTGGAGTTTTCCCCCTCACCCCTGCTGTCATCATTTCATTAACCCCATCCTGATCTCCTCCGACCTTGACTGCTTGCTTTCACTCACAGGGGAATGGCCTCTCTCTCTTGCCTGCTTTCTCTCGCACTTTCTGCCAGACTGTGTTGAGCTGCAGCCAGTACATATGTCACTCGCAGAACCATAGGCTTTTTGTGCTAATGGTATTGTGAGATAGATTGCCATTTTAAGGGGAAAATGTATATCAAGTGTTCAGGTGTGACACCACATGTCAACGTTTTTTTTTAAATGAGCCTATTGACTAATTTTAATCTATTGATATTTATGTATAATATAAAGTAAAATACTACTATTAATTATTATTATTATTATTGTTATTATTGTTATTGATAGTAGTATTATTAAGGAGGTTTCTTGATTAATTTAAAGTTTTACAAGTTTGTTGATTGATTGATAAATAAATACACAAATATTGATTAAATTGAATGCTGAATGAATTAAAATGAATGCTGTTGCACTTAAAAGTTCCAAAAATTATGATACAATGTAAAATAATTATTATAGATTATCGGTTTAATTGATGTCCTTTTTAGGGGTGATTGAGGGTTTATTTAAAACTTTTCTGTACTTAGAAACATTTACAGATTAACACAGTAAAGGAACAAGGAATTTAATACAAAAATATGTTCAAATAAATTATTCAAATTTCAATTAATATTTTTGTGTGAACAAATAACATTTTAGTAGAAAATAACAACTATAATTTACCTGAACAGAAACTAAATAGTTTTTAGTATATTTATATTTTATCCAAAATGAATATATTCATGTTATAATACTCTTATTCAAGGATGCTGTAACATGTATGCAGAAAATCTGTTTTAGGTAAATGTTTCAAAATATTAAATATTCATATAAACATCTCACTGCTTTTAGTGTATTTTGGTCAAAAAGGTTTGACCAACTGGCCTAGGTCTTATTTTACAGTAAAAAATCTTGCAAATCATAAATTTTTGAACACTGTAAAGTATTCAATTAAGTTCAATTCAATTCATGTTTATTTATATAACGCTTTTTACAATGTAGATTGTGATTGTTACAATGTAACATAGTTCTAGCAAAGTCCAGATTTCAGAGTTGAAGTTCAGTTTAGTTTAGTTCAGTATGGTTTAAATTTCACTGCTAAAAGTTCAAACACTGTAGAGCAAATCCACCGAAGCGCAGCTCCCCAAGTCCCGATCCAAGCAAGCCAGTGGCGACAGTGGCGAGGAAAAAAAACTTCACCAATTGACGAAGTGAAGGGAAAAAAAACCTTGAGAGGAACCAAGCTCTGTTGGGCACGACCATTATTCTTCTGGCCAAACTTTCTGTGTGGAAGTAATTTTGTTTATTTATCGACAACCTATTATTATTATTATTTATTTATTTAAGATTATTATTATTTTCTGTTTGTAAATCCTATTTATCCTATTATTTGTCATATCTTAGTGACAGCTGAAAGTTTTGTTTACCTCACATTTCAACTCTTAACTATTGTTCTAATTATTTCCGCCCTAAAAAGCACTGTAAGGAAACAACTTAAAGTTGTACATAAAGTATTCATTCATTTATTTTCTTTTCGGCTTAGTCCCTTTATTAATCTGGGGTCACCACAGCGGAATGAACCGCCAACTTATCCAGCGTATGTTTTACGCAGTGGATGCCCTTCCAGCTGCAACCCATCACTGGAAAACACCCATACACTCTCATTCACACACATACACTACAGACAATTTAGCTTACCCAATTCACCTATAGTGCATGTCTTTGGACTTGTGGCGGGAACCGGAGCACCCAGAGGAAACCAACACGAACACCGGGAGAACATGCCAACTCCACACAGAAATGCCAACTGACCCAGCCGAGGCTCAAACCAGCGACCTTCTTGCTGTGAGGTGACAGCGCTACCCATTGCGCCACCGCGTCGCCTACATAAAGTATTATTGAAGTGTATTTTTATTCAAGATTGGTAAAGTATATTTTAAATAAATGTTTCTGTAATTTGTTTTGAGAGTGAAAATCGTTTCAGTGTAAATCCTTCACCATTTTCTTTGTCTAACTAGATATAGTAAAAAAAAAATATAGCACCAAAGTGGAGTGTAAATCCAGGCATTTTTAACTGTTTTTACACAATTTCCCTAGCCCATTAACTTTTTTTTTTTTTTTAGACTGTATGGCTCGAAGATGAGGTGTCCCACTTTTTAGTGTATGCATCAAATTAAAGTGAAATGAAACTAAAATACTAACATAAAGCTCCATATTTGTTTTTATTAATATGGATGCCAATAGTTACAAGATGGCGACACACAGCAAGAAGGTCGCTGGTTCGAGCCCCAGCTGGGTCAGTTGGCATTTCTGTGTGAAGTTTGTATGTTCTCCCCGTGTTCGCGTGAGTTTCCTTCGGGTGCTCTGGTTTCCCCCACAGTCCAAAGACATGCGCTATAGGTGAATTGAATAAGCTAAAATTGTCCGTAGTGTATGAGTGTGTGTGTGTGAATAAGAGTGTATGGGTGTTTCCCAGTGCTGGGTTGTGGCTGGAAGGGCGTCCGCTGCGTAAAACATATGCTGGATAAGTTGGCGGTTTATTTTGCTGTGGCGACCCCAGATTAATAAAGGGACTAAGCCGACAAGAAAATTAATAAATGAATAGTTAAAAGATTTCAGCTTTCTTCAAAACTAAACTCAAATATCTTTTGTGTTCGACAGATAAAAGGAACTCATAAAGGTTTAAAACACGAGTGTGAGTAAATGGTGAGTTACTTTTTAGTTTTGTGTGAACTATCCCTTTAAATATAGTCTTTTAAAATGTCACCAAAGGATTCTTGTTCTAAATAAAAGTTTTTTGAATAATATATAAACTAAAGTTACACAATGACATTTTGTGTGGGTGTCTTGTGTAAATCATGCTGGAACTGTGGAATGTGTAACAAAAACCCTTTCTATGCACCCTTTTGGTGCATGAACACCCCAAAAACTTAATAATCTATATTTTTTAGGGAAAGAAACTTGATTGGCCAATCAGGTGTGAATACAAAATCCCTTCAGTACCAAAGTACTGAAAGTAAAAAAAACTCAGACTGTAAATTTACCTCATGGTGTCTAAACAGCACAAAGAGTGTGAAAGCAGGTCTGAGTGTAAATGTGCGAGATGTTGCTGATGCTGCTTAACTCTCTGCCCGCAGCTGCCGCATCCAACCCTCCTTCATTCCTCCACAATTTATGCACTCACTCAGCAATGTTATTACAAGTCAGAGTTTATTGGGAAATTGTTACATTATGTGAAGTGTCTAACAAATTGCTTATGCTCCTGTAATTGGGTTACAACAGGCGTTGCTCTCCCATTGGTGAGATTAGGCAGGCTGGGCTCCCACCGATCTCACAACCCAAGCAGTAATTTTATTTGTCTTGCCTCGCTCTCCCTCTCCTAACAACATGGCTTTCTCTGCCTCCTTGCCAGATGTCTGTTTGGAGGAGCAGGCTTGTTTTTTGGCCCCTGACAACGCAATTACAGCCTGCCGATTGTCGTGCGTGTGCATTAAGTACCTCCCCCAGAACGAGGCCGATTAATGAAGGGGCTCCTCGGGGCCGGAGAAGAAGCCCCAGGCACCCGCACACAGAGGAGAGGAACTGTTGTTTGGGGTCAGACTGCTGCATGTGCTACATATTGCAGGTGTGTGTTTGTGTGCGTGTTACAGTGTGTGGCTTGACCACAGGAAAAAAATGCTTCACTTCACTTGCTTCACAACTTTTTTTTTTTTTTTTTTTTTTTTTTACATGTCTATACATATATTGTCTATACATATTTTAGAAAATATTTTGGTCATTTACATTTAAGGAAATGGTGCCATTGTTTTCAGATTTGTTTGTATTCATGGAAAACACAATACTAGCGTTTTAACTTAAGAAGAGTTAAAGGGATAGTTGACTCAAAAATTGATAAATTATTTGTCCCTCATGTGGTTTAAACCATTATGAGTTTTTTTTTTTTCCTGTTGAACACAAAAGATATTTTGAAGAATGCTGGTTGCTTGGACCCATTGACATCCATAGTAGAAACAAAATACTTTGGAAGTCAGTGTCGTATTTTGTGTAACAGAAGAAAGAAACTCAAACAGGTGATGGGTGAGTAAATGTTGACAGAATTAAAATTTTTGGGTGAACTATCCCTTTATTTAATGGAACAATATTGATTTTTCATCACAGCAAATGAAAACATTTGTTAGTCTGACCAATTGTCATTTTCTGGAAAAGAAGGCAGTATTTTTACTTGAAATTTAGGAGAAATGTTATCAGACCTTTAAGAATATATAAAATATTAACATTTTACTTAAACCAATACTTATACTTACTAAAAATTTGCTCTTATTAAACAACTCTTAATTAAGAGAAATTAAGAGACCAGTTAAAAGTTGTTATTGTTTCTTGGGGTTTGCCATTTAATAGGTACAGTATGTGCTGTGAGTGAATAAAAAAAAAAAAAAAAATATATATATATATATATATAGAACAGCTGTAAAAGTGTTTAAAATTTCACATAAGAATATTTTTGTTTTGACCAGTTGTTTACATATTTTTCCACAATAAATAAGGTTTAAAAAATTTTTATTGGTCTACGGTCAATATAAAATCTCTAAAGTGTTCAAAATTAAAATATTCAATTTGAAATTACAATTAGATTTTTTAGAAGTTGTTCATACACATTTTATTCAAAACATGTACCTAAGTCAAATCCAGAGAACCTATAAAACTTTGAAGTGCTCTTTTTTTTCCAGAGCTATATATACTGCAGATATTAAATTGCATTTTTAATGTATTAGTCCATGATGATTGTCCTTTGACTTATGATTATCCTTTTCTAATATAGATGCAGCTATATGTTTCCAAATGACCCATTTATTTGGTGTGAAATAATTAAATAGATTAAACATTTTACAATGGCAAAATGTATGATTGTTTTTTGTTAAAAAAGTCTCTCCTGCTTTCCATGTCAACATTTATTTGATTTGAAATACAACAAAAACAGAAATATGGTGAAAATGTTTTACAAATAGATTTTTTTTAGAATTATTTAGAATAATTAAAAATGCTATTTCTTTCTTTTATGGGAAAACTGAATTTTTTTGCATCATTATTTCCAGTCTTTAGTTTCACACTATTGATCAGAAATCATTCACGCAAATTGACATAAAACAAACTATGGAGCAAAAAAGAAAGTGAATTTGAGAAGCATCTCAGTATTTTTTTTGGGATTTATTTAGTTTTTTTTCAAACAATGAAAATCAGTTTTAACCAAAACAGTTTGGTTGCATACCATATGAAATTAAGTAAATACTATTTAAAGACATACATTTCAAAAATGATTTGATCTAAAGCTACTTGCCTGTAGTGTATTTAAATATTATGTATTTTTTTGTTATGTGTTCTTCAGGAACTAAATCTATAATCAGGTTGTTTTTAACCCAATGGTTTAGTCTCAAATTAATACACAATAATGTATCTGTACGGTACCTACATCAGCAGAAAGTGATTTATTAGGCAAATCGTACTAAGCAGGTCAGATTCCTATATAAAAACAAATAAAGAGAATCGACCCTGTCTGTAAGGTATATGAAGACTGAAAATGGCTTAATTTTTATAATGTTCCCCTGACAAGAGATTATCCAACATAGTAATGGCAAATCAATAGGGACTTAAGTTGTCAGGAGAAACAGATAACATACTAAAAGGGATTGATTAGATGAATTTTCTCATTTTATGAGAAAGTCTTTACCAAAGGTAGCTGCAAAGCTTGTTAAATAGAGGGCATACATATCCTTGCAGAAGAAAAAAAAACATATTAAAGACCTAAAGGAAGATTGTTGAAGGGAAGAGAGAGAGAGTGAAGGGAAGAAACTGCTGACCTGTGCTTTTTTCCTCTGACGTTCAGCTGATTTATAACGATGGATAAGCTTTGTCTAAAGGGGGAGTGAACGATGTCTCCATGTAAATGATCTTAAATGAGATATCACAGGCTGTTGTCGCAGCGGGAGCTCTGGAAACAGAGGAAGCATCATGGGACTTTTTAGTCCTTTAAAACATGAGGGTAATTCTGAACATCCTTGGCTTTTCTTTACACGTCTCATTCTACATTTGCAATCATTTAAATGACAACCAAATGACAAACAATTGTTTTATGTTGAAATTAAGATTTTTGAAATAACACCATTTGTGACCATGGACCACAAAAAATGACATACAGTTGAAGTCAGAATTATTAGTTCCCCTGTATATTTTCCCCCAATTTCTGTTTAACGGAAAGAAGAAGTTTTAATAACTAATTTTCTAATATTTTCAAAAAACTATTATTTAGTTTAAAGTGCTATTTAAATGCTTAATTAGGTTAGTTATGGTAATTAGGCAAAATGATGGTTTATTCTGTAGACAATCAAAAAGTCAAAGGTTGCTTAAGTGGGCTAATAATATTGACCATAAAATGGTTTTAAAAAAATTAAAACTGCTTTTATTCCAGCCAAAATAAAACAAATAAGACTTTCTCCAGATGAAAAAAATTTATAGGAAATACTGTGAAAAAATCCTTGCTCTGTTAAACATCATTTGGGAAATATTTGAAAAAGAAACTGAAATCTGAATAAATAAGAATTTCATTGATGTATGGTTTGTTATGATATGACAGTATTTGGCTGAGATACAACTATTTGGAAATCTGGAATCTGAGGGCGCAAACAAATCAAAATACTGAGAAAATCACCATTGAAGTGTCCAAATTAAGCACTTAGCAATGCAAATTAACAATCAAAAGTTTTGGTATGTTAAAATAAATACAAAAAAATATTCATGGAATATGATCTACTTAGTATTCTAACAATTTGTGGCATAAAAGAAACATCGAAAATTTTGACCCATACAATGTATAAAAATATATATAGCCATGCAACACTACACTTTACACTATTAAGAAATGCTGGATTAAAATTTTGATGGGTTTGATAGTTGTTGTTTTTTTGTGCTGGGCAAAAATTAATTGGGTCCAAAGTAAAAGTTTGTTTTGACATGAGATATGTGTGCGTATTATATATATTTATTATGTATATGTAATACACTTGCATAAAAACAAAACTACAAAACTTTTTTTGTATATTAAAATTTTAATATAAATTATATTTTACACATATACTTTACATGTAAATATAAAGAAACATTTTCTTAAATATATGCATGCGTGTGTATTTATACTGTATATACAGTACATAGTAAGTATGCACCGCACACACACACATATTATGTCAAAACAAAATTTTACTTTGAATCCGATTCATTTTTGCCCAGCACTATTTTTTTTAAACCCATCAATTAGTTTGGTCCATATTCTACTTAAACAAGTTAAAATAACCAGAATTTTTTTACAGTGTCACAAAAAACAAAACAAAGATCCTTATGCATAATTTAAGCCGTTGCATCATGATGTAGTCATTGCAAAACTATAATTATACACACTCTCCTGAGTAATAGTGTATTTACGGCGTCTTTTTTCTGCTGAAAGCTGAACAGCTGTGTTTCTCAGCTACTTTATGTGTAAATGTCTTGGCAATTCGGGTGTCAACAACTGTCACCAAAACACGCTACCACTGATTGTATTTGGATGCACAGATGTTTATATCCTTATGCGAAGGGCTTCTTATTTCGGCGAAGCAGTGAGAACTGTTGGTGTTATTTGAGTACTTCACCAAGAACATTTATTAGTGGAGGAACGTTTGCATGATGACTTTGGCTTACTCTGGTGGTAGGTTATTATTATGTATTTACATTTGTAGTTTTGTTGCGCACCTTAGTAGATGTGAGCTGTTCAGTCATATACATAAGCGTTTCTGGCTTTATGGTTGCACTCAGTATAGTGGATAGATGGTAGTGTTTGGGTGACATCTGGTCCCTGACTGTTCAAAGTGTAGCAGCTGTTGCTCCCCATGATGACGTTCATCTTCCTCACAGCCATGTGACACTTGAAATGTTTTTTGTCTGCTCTCCAGCATTTCAGAAAAACTCTTTGAGCTGTCATTTACCAGGCCCACATCTCAGGAAGTGCTTTGACCTTTCGTTGTGTGTTATCTATTGGGTCAGAAACCCATGCAGTCTGGCTGTTGTTAAGTCTGCCTATGCTGCCATGCCAGCACTTTTGATTTGGATGTTGAATGACAAATCGAGCACTGATTTTCATGAAGCTGCTCTTTCGCACCTTTTTACTAAAATTGTCCTTCCTGCACTGCTTGAAGCTTTAGCAGAAATGTTAATTGTTTTATGAGTGTATACAGAATGCTATAACAGAAAATTACCATTGGTCACAGCTGCACAAAAAAATAAGTGTGTGTATGTATAATTGTGTGTATGTATGCACTTAAGTATACAGTACATGTATGTTTTTTCCCTGCAGATCTTTGCATTTATGTAAAAAAAAATTAAACAGTTATATTGTCAGCGTTTAAAATTACACAGTTTTCTCTTTTATATATATTTTAATATTTTACAAGGTAATTACATTTAAAAAAAAGATTTTTATTTATTTAATATATCTAATACTAGTAAAAAAAAGAATTTTATAAAGGTCTTTAAATTAATCAAAAGCTATATAAGCTATATATATAAAGGTTATTAATTCTAACTTGTATAAAAAAGTTTTGCAAGTTTTGACTGCAGATTTATACTGTACATGTGAACTAATTTATCCATTAAAAATAAAATAAAAATGTACTACCTATTCTGATTTGTTCAACTATTTATGTATTATATTATATTATATTATATTAAAAACGTTACAATTATTATATCTGTTTACTTTTTATCTGTTCAGCTATTTTCTTATCAGTTTATTTTCTTAATATTGATTTAGTTTATTTATTAGTTTTAACATTCATTATAATATTATGTATTGCCGTCTTATCTAACTACCAACTGTTTGTTTTTAAAGTGTCTTTGCTGTAAGTATTAATTCAAACTTATTTTTATAATTATCCAGATTACAACAGGAGATGCATTTTTATTTACATAAATACATAAAAGAAATGTATTTATTTTTATCTCTCTTTTTATATAGTATAGTTATAGACTTGGTTTGATGGTTTCTCAAATAGGTTTCAAATTGTTCAGGAATAGTCAAATTCCTAATGGTTCGTAAACAACAATCATTCAGTCCTCAAGGGGTTTTTGTTGTTGTTCTTTTTAAAGCTGGAAACAACGTGTTTTATGAAGTGTTCCTTCCTTTTGAAGGGCTTGATCAATAGCCTCCATATTGCGAAAACCTGGTGCTGATTTCTCACTATTGTTTGGCATCCGCCTTCCAGCAGATCGGGGCTCTCTTTATGAACTAGATGTGACGAGCAGACACACGCTGCTCACTTCATTTCAACAGGCCTCACTGTCACCCCCAACAAAAGAGTCTGACCCCTGCGCCGCCGCCTCTCCACAGATTAGGCCAATTCCCCATGCAAATGCCTTGTGCCCAGCCTTGTGTGCCTTTTACAAATCCAGCTTTGACTGATTATGTCCTGACAGCTCCAATGTTGGCTCACTTACACAGATTGACATAATCATTAGGGGGTGGGTCGACCCGGACCCCAAAGTAGCCCCTCCCACTACTTCTCCCCATTCTTCACCAAAGCAGCTGAGACTTTTTCGCGCACACACACACACACACACACACACACACACACACACACACACACACTCACACAAAAAAGAGGCAGAACCCCTTCGGTCCTCCCCGGCCCACCCATAGCATTCATCATCCTGAAGTTAATTGGTGTGGGCTTTAAGCAAATTTCCTACACTCAAACCATCAGCCTGCTGCCTGAAGACGCAGTGCAGAACGTGACTGCTGACCCGCCGCCATTCGCTGCCTATTGATTTAACTGACGAAGCAGACCGCTCTGATAGAATTCCAGGCCGGAGAATGCATTATCCCAATGGAAGACAAGAGGAGGAGGAGGGAATGTGGCCATCAATATGCAAGACGAATGGGGGTTAAACTCAACCTTGATTTAAGGTTTCTGCTTGAACTTTCCCAGAGCTAATCTCCCTCTTCACTGTCTTGTGCTTAAAATCACAGGCGCTTTGCTGGTGCTTGACTAAGTGTCCGCTTTATTGAAGTGCCAGGAGAGGAATAGATCAACACTGAAGGAACAATCATGCTTTTAATTGATTATAATTCGATTGGGGGAGAAAAAAAAGAAAGGATTGTGTGAATCTCGCTAAATGAAAGCTCCTCGTGTTTATTTACGATTTAGAATCCACCTTGATTAAGACGTCACACCATTAATGTGTCGCGTATTAATCTCCAAACGACTCTCAGTCCGGAGGAAGGAGGCATTAGTCTTGCGACTGAATGTCTTCACGTCTCTGTAATGAATGCAGATCACTGACCCATAAAATAGAATAAAAAAAGCAATCTTGCTCCGCGGATCCACATTATTACTATCCCCCCCCACCTCCTCTTCTTCATCCCTGCCGTTCCCTTTAGATCTGCTGAGGTCTCCGTCAGGAAGAAATGGGCGCTTGTGACAAGCCGCTCGCCGTAGGGTTAATTAAACAGCTCGCTTTAGCACCACCGCTGTCATTCGCCCAAATGCGGATCCATCAGTCACGCAAACACACACACACACCGTACACGTCAAAGTGTCAGAGGTTCCCC
This sequence comes from Danio jaintianensis, assembly GCA_903798115.1. NCBI lineage: Eukaryota > Metazoa > Chordata > Actinopteri > Cypriniformes > Danionidae > Danio > Danio jaintianensis. The sequence continues at coordinate 17,754,885 of CAIGQV010003909.1, forward strand.
GGTCCCACTGTGACGACCAGGAACATTAAATCTTATCTGGTTTATCAATTATTCCTGTGATTGCCCACACGGATTAGTCTATAGCATTCAAGGCGTTGCGGAAATTTATCACCCCTTCTTCTGCCATCTTTGCATTTGCGGCAGGAAGTGGGCGGCTTTCAGGTGCCGTGCTGCTTAGGTGGGATGTGGGTGATGTATTTTTCTTATTTTATACCCAGCTGGAGAAATGGCCTTTATTATGCCACTCATACTGCTGTCCGGACAATCCTTCAGCAAATCACAGCTTGGCACTTTGCTTTATTGTGTTCATTAATAAATACCATTGGTTCTCGCCTAATACATTTCACAATCCTTTAAATGACAGAACTGTATGTGTACTGTGCACTTTAAGCTAGAATGCATGCTGTTCTAGACTTTTAGGTTTTGGAACACAATGTGATTAAATGTTATAATTAATATTTATTAATATTAATTTGTAGAATATTGTATTAATGGTGTTTGTTTAGCTATTATATTTACTTTTGTTTGTTTGTTTGTTCATATGAATAACATTTCCTTTTACAATTTTTTTGTATTTTCTTATTTTTTTCTTTTAATTATTTTAATTAATACATTTTTTATCTGTTTATTTACTTATAATTTTTATTTACTTATGGCTTTATTTTTTTGTTTGTTCATTTATTATTATTATTATTAGTAGTAGTAGTAGTGATAGTATTATCTATTGTCTTGGGTGGTTGTTTATTAATTTTAGTTTTTCTTTATTGTTTGTATTTTTTCTACTTTGTATGTTTTATAGTTTGTTTTATGTTTGTTGTTTTTTTATATTTATGTAATGCTTGTCTAGTTTCTTATTTCTTATTTATTAAGATTTATACTTTTTGTATTATTATTTCTACTTTTTTACTTTATATTTGCAGTTTTTAAAGTATATTTGTATATTATTTTGATTTATTTATTTAAAATTATTATAAGTGTTTATCAGTTTTATTTTTGTTTGTGCTTACTAATTTACTAGCTATTATCATATTTATTCTTATTATTTATTGTCTTATAGTAGCTACTTGCTTATTTCTTCAGCATTTTTTGTGCTTTTAAATTTTTCTTTACATTTACATTACAGTTTTTCTCTTTTTATAAGCTATTTTTTAATATTTATTTATATCTACATCTGCCATGAAATATCAAATACCATCTGCATTCTTCACTGTTTTCATCTGGGGGCGACTGTCAGCATTTTGCAGTCCCCATTTCAATCTAGCGTGTCAACACATCCTCTGAAGTGACCTCCCTACATCAGGCCGCTACACAGAAACTAAATCCAACATGCTGAACAAATCGTCACCCCCAGGGATGATTGGATGAATCAAGGTTTCGGTGGGTTTAGTGCAGCATTAGCACGACATATCGGAGCCATCGCTACTTCTCTCCAAGCATATGTGGCTTGACATTTACCAGGAAGACACGGAGCAGGAAAGCACTTTTCCAGCCCTTTAATATGGCACAGCAATATGAGCATCCAGAGTCCTGCTCTCCCTCACAGATTCATACAGGCTTAATGTACCTCTCCCAAATCCCATTAGCTGACAGGCTGTTGAAACAGCTTGAATATGTGAGGCTCATGCTTGAGGGATCGGGCCAAACTGGAAGGCCTGGCATCTAGTCAACTCGACAGAAGTGGCTGCCTCTCCTCTTTAGAAAGGCTCAGGCGACAAAGAGCTCATCAGCGCTCGCCACTCAAGAACCAGCAGGGAAGCAAACCATACAGTAGTTAACTCGCTAATATGGGCAGCGTGTGAGCAGTCCTTGTAAGACTTCCAGAGCTCAATAAGGGTTACAGGACGGCAAAATCATCATCCATTTAGCAGCGGACCACTACTGTTAGTGCCGCACAAAGAGCCTTTTGTTGTTTACTTTTGTGTGGATGTTTTTTTTAAATTTATAGTTGCATTACTTTTGCTTGGGTTACTCTTTTGAGTCGCAAGCTTTATGTTAACCTTCCCGGAGAGGGAAATGACATACCCTGAGGGTGTTTCTGTGTTTTGCCGGGACGGAAAGAAAAGCCAATCTTTTTACGGCATATTGCAGTCCTCCTCTCCTGAAAGAGCACAAGTAGGCTTATAGCTGTTTCCACCAAATAGGTCATTTCATTTAAAGGTGACAAACATATGTCATTTATGGTCACACAAAGTACCCCCTCCCCTCCTCCTTTTCTGTCCATGTGTAAAATATAGGAACGTAACATTTGGACTGGGCGATCAAACCTCATATCCAATTTGTGTTCCTATCTGAGGCAGAGGGGAGTCCGTGGAGACCCCGGGGCAGTGCTGGCCCTCTCTGCGCTGACATTTCATCTATTGTGTGTACCATTGAGCTATCAATTAAAACACACACACACACACACCTCACAACAATGCCTGCTAGGATAACACTCAAAAGCACTGAGGAAACTAAGGTCAGCTACCTTTCATAGTGGCATTACTAGGATGACATCCTGGGGCAAGCAACTGAAGTCGGGGTGACTTTGGAAATATAAATTAAACTAAAGCAGGGTGTGTAGAAGTCACAGTTTTAAAGCTTAAAGTTCTTTCCCTAATTTGAGTTCCTGGTCATAAACAACTTTTCTTTTAAACTGCTTGTAAGGGTGCATTTACATGACAACAATGTACTTACAATTTTTGAAAAATGCCACATGTAGATGGCAATTTTGTCAAAGCAATCCCAGTAGTTGTTGATGTGACTTTGTAAAGGATGTACATAAATGTTCTGCAGTTCACCATTGTTTTGGTTGACCGAACATGTAATCTGCATGTACGTGATATCACCATTTTCACACAATCATGTTTACACAGAAACGATGATGGTTGGTATTGTTTTCAAAAATGTACACTTTGAAACCCATTTTTTACATTTCCAGCCCACAAAAACACTGCTGTAGTGTAAATAAACAGCCAAAACTCATAATAATAATTTTAGTTTTAAGAGACATAGTTCACTCAAAAGTGAGTTTCTTCTGTTCATTAAAAAAAAAGAAGGGGATATTTAGAAGAATGTTGGCAATTAGACAGTTGATTTTAGTTATTGACTTCCAGCTGAAAAAAATACTATGGAAGTCAGTGTCTGCTGAAAACTGTGTTGTGACAAACGTTCTTTGAAATATCATCAAAAGAAAATGTTATCGTTTTCCGAGTCTAACAGTATTCAGGTACTGTAATTGAATATTAAAGATGTAAATAATTCAATAAAATTAATCATTATTAAAGTTAAAATCACATGCAAATGATACATTATTATACAGACTTAGCATTGCACATCTAGCGATTTGACTATTGAGAATGATCACATTGCAATATCGATGCTGAAACAATATATTGTGCAGCCCTAGAATCACTCCCACAAAACAGAAAATGGCACCGTATTTAATCTTTCATCTACAGTCAGTATCACACTGAAATGCTTCCCAAAGTCAAATTTGTTGCGTATTTATCTCAGAGGTGAAACATTACTGATCAGTGTTTGCTTTTGGAAATATTCATCCAGGGTATTCATGATTGTTGACATTGTGTTGGTTGGTGACATGGTCTGTCTTTCCAGGCTCGAAGTCCACAAACTAGCAACAGGTCTAGTCAAGTCTTGATTTTTATAGCACTAGTTTCAAATCATCCTTGCAGTATTAAAAAAGGGGTCTCCGATTATGCTACCAGCCTCCTTTGATGCTTAATGTTGCTGTTTGATGGACATCTATTGACTTACAGAGCAGCACAATGACTATATTTACATGTGCATGAATAATGTGATTATTTCCAATAATCAGAGTAAGGGCTTAATCGCAATATAACATTTACATGTCAGGAGCAAAGCTCTTAATCCTGTTTACATGCAATTTCCATTATTCATCAATTTATTATTATTCCCTAAGAATTGTGGCTATTTTTCGCTGTATTCACTATATGCCTCATTTTACAGCACAAATGCTGGACTTAGAGCATGTTACTGATTACTGTTTTTATTGATTTCCATCTAATGCAAAATGCTTTTGTGTGGTTGTATTCCATGCTTTTGTGGCGCCATGAAAATGCCACTTTCAGCTTCATTATTAGTTCTGCTGTTGTTTATAAATTCTAGTTTTGTTGTTATTCAATGAGAAGATTCTCATGTCACACTTCGTGTGTCCCTATGTGTAGTCAACCAAGCTCATCACTGTCCTAACCAGTGCCCAAATCTATGCACACGACCTACTGACGAATGCGGGAGCTAGGCTGCTGATTGAGATTGCACCCAATGTCTTCTACACCAAAGATCTTCAACCCTGCTCCTGGAGGCTCACCAGCATCTATCCAGCTGAGCATAGCTTTAGCCATAATTAAACACACATGAAGCAGCTAATCAAGCTTTTCAGGATCTTTTAAAATAGACAAGCTGATTACAGGACAGTGGGTCCCCAGGAGCAGGGTTGATGACCTCTGGTCTACTCCAAAGGTAGTTATTCTCTTTATCAGTAAGCATTGTTTCTTAACTACCTCAGACACTATTATTGTAGCCCTACGTTTTTTTCTTGGGAACATGCATGTTGCAGTATCCCAAATTGAAAAATTCCCACCTAAGAAAGACCCAAGGAAGTGAGACGTGGTTGAGTTGTGTTTGTAATGTGTTGTTAATGTTCCAGAAAACAAATTTCACAGATCTAATACTGATACACGTGATTGTTATTCCCCCACCAACTATTGACATTCTCAGCAGCACTTTAGCTCAGTGGTTAGCACTGTTGCCTCACAGCAAGAAGGTCGCTGGTTCGAGTCCTGGCTGGACCAGGAGGATTTCTGTGTGGAGTTTGCATGTTCTCCCCATGTTCGCGTGGGTTTCCTCCGGGTGCTCCGGTTTCCCCCACAATCCCAAAACATGCGCTATAGGTGAATTGGATGAACTGAATTGGTCGTAATCTGTTAATAGGAGAATGTGTGGATGTTTTTTAGCACTGAGGGTTCATGAGTTAATGCATCTGCATGTAAAACATATGCCAGAATAAATACCGGTTCATTCTGCTGTGGCATGAATGAAAGTGAGTGTGATTTACATTCACAGACATAATTCAATTCATCTTTATTTCTATAGCGCTTTTACAATGTAGATTGTGTCAAAGCAGCTTCACATAGAAGATAATAGTGAATTGAAATGGTGTCAGTTCAGTTTTTAGAGTTTAAGTTCAATTCTGTTCAGTTCAGTGTGGTTTAATTTTCACTGCTGAGAGTCCAAACACTGAAGAGCAAATCCATCGATGCGCAGCTCTACAAGTCCCGAACCATGCAAGCCAGTGGCGACAGCGGCGAGGAACGAACTTCACCAATTTGCGAAAGTGAAGGAAAAAAAACCTCGAGAGAAACCAGGCTCAGTTGGCCATGACCATTTCTCCTATGGCCAAACGTCTTGTGTAGAGCTGCAGTCTAGGCGCCAGAGGCTGGAGAACGCTGGACGTCAGCGAAGACTCGTCTGTTACTGGGGTTTCACAGGAATCAGTCTCATGCTCTCCACTCCTCCATGACCACCACAGCAGCTGCTCAGGATACGGCCTGGTCCGGGATTATGGAAACCTTGGGATCATCTCTTCACAGGTCTTGGATTGCATTAGTGGCGCTGCATAGTCTCTGGGGGCCTCGGGTATCCCCAGGTGGAAATAGAGAATAAAGAGAATAATTAGCGTAGCTGCTGTTCATAGTGTATATAAACGAGATCCCAAAACCTGCGTGGAGCACACTCAATGCATCATACCGTTATGCGATGCATTGAGTGTATGCTTTACTAAAAAGATAGGTCTTTAAACTAGTTTGGAACTGAGAGAGTGTGTCTGAGCCTCGGACATTATTAGGAAGGCTATTCCAGAGTTTTGGAGCCATAAATGAGAAGGCTCGACCACCTTTACTCGACTTTGCTATTCTAGGTACTACCAGCAGCCCTGAGTTTTGAGATCTTAAAGAGCGGGTTGGATTGTAGTGAGACAGAAGGTTGGTTAGATAAACAGGAGCTAGATTATTTAAAGCTTTATAGGTAAGAAGCAATATTTTATAATCAATACGGAACTTAACAGGCAGCCAGTGTAAGGAGTATAAAATTGGGGTGATATGATCATATTTTCTAGACCTGGTAAGAACTCTGGCAGCTGCATTTTGTACTAGCTGAAGTTTATTAATAGAGGATGCTGGGCAACCAGCGAACAGAACATTACAGTAATCCAGCCTAGAAGTCATGAAAGCATGAACTAGCTTTTCTGCATCTGAGATGGATAGCATACTTCGTAACTTACCGATATTTCTCAGATGAAAGAAGGCGGTTTTTGTGACATGGGAGATATGATTTTCAAAAGTTAAATTGCTGTCTAGTATAACACCCAGATCTTTTACAGTAAGCTCTACTGTAATGCTAACTTTGTGTCCCTCTAATTGCAGGTCGAGTTGTGAGATCTGCTGTGTACAGGATTTAGGCCCAATAAGTAATAATTCTGTTCTGTCTGAATTTAAGAGAAGGAAATTGTTGGTCATCCAGTCTTTAACATCTTTAATACATTCAGTTAGCTTAGACAGTTCAGACGTCTCATCAGGTTTTGTTGAAATATAAAATTGAGTATCATCTGCATAGCAGTGAAAGCTGATCCCGTGTCTTCTTATAATGTCTCCCAGGGGTAGCATGTATATTGTGAACAGCAAAGGGCCTAAAACTGATCCTTGAGGCACCCCATACTGTACTGGCCTGACCTGTGAAAGCTGTCCATTTATATTCACAAACTGGTAACGGTCAGTTAAGTATGACTTAAACCATTGTAGAGCTTGTCCCTGGACGCCCGTAGAATTTAAGCGATCTATGAGGATATTGTGGTCGATGGTGTCAAATGCAGCACTGAGATCAAGTAAAACTAATAACGAGATGCACCCTTGGTCAGCAGCTAAGAGTAAATCGTTGGTTATTTTCACTAATGCGGTTTCTGTACTGTGATGAGGCCTGAAACCTGACTGAAACACTTCAAAAACATTGTTCATCTGCAGAAACGAGCATAATTGGGCAGAAACAACTTTTTCTAGTATTTTAGACATAAATGAAAGATTTGAAATAGGCCTATAATTAGCTACATAAACAACGTAAACATAACATTGTATATTAACATTGCTAACATAAACAACATTGTGTTTATGCTTGTTTTTACATTTGTGTGTATTTGACAGCTGATGTGAACAAGAATTTAGTTTTATTCTCATGCAGTATGCCATTGGACAGCCGGGATTCTGTGAGCGTGATTTGTGTCTGTGCACTCAGAGAACTACAGTATATATATATCAGGAATTTAAACTGAAAAGGTTCAAAATGTGTGCAAATGTTTTGTTTGTTGTTACCAGAATATTCAGAGCACAAGTTGCAAAGGCACCTTCCTCTTCTGTAATGGGGCGAGGAACAGTGAATCACTTGCATTTTGAGGAGACATACACTTACATTTACAGTATGGTAAAATAAATGATCCAGGAGGTATTTTGAGCTGAAACCGCAGACACATTCTAGGGACATCTGGGACTTGTAAAAATGGACCTGTTGGATGCGTAACAAACAGGAAGAAAACAAAATCAATTATGTAATATTTAAAAATGAGACATTCAAAATTTGCTGTAAAGCCATTACAGTATATTAAAGGGCACCTATTATGCTACTTTTTTTTTTTTTTTTACAAGATTTAATGTAAGTCTTTGGTGTCCCCAGAATGTGTCTGTGAAGTTTCATCTCAAAAATACCCTTTAGATCATAGGTGTCAAACCTTCCTGAAGGAGCACAATAGTTTTGTTTTAACCCTAATTAAACACACCTGATCAAACCAATTGAGTCTTTCAAGCTTGTTTGAAACATACAGGTAAAGCAGGTATGGAAATAAACACCGTGGGCTGTGGCCCTCCAGTAACTGAGTTTGACACCCCTGCTTTATATAATTTATTATACCCTGTATAAATGTCATTTTGGGGGTCAGAGGAAAAACAAGCTTTTTTTAAAGTGTAAATAATCTGGTTTTCCCTGCCCTGTACTCAGAATAGTGTGGTGTTTGAGCATGTTCACTTTGGAAGGATATGTCAGATAAACGCAGCACAATCACTGACAGCGACTTAGATAATGATAAAGCAGAGACCCAGTCACAATTACCAAAGTTAAGACTGAACCAGGAATTTGCTGAATGGTTATTTGATGTAGCTGTTTATTCAGTCTTTGAATGGACCACACCCAAATACTGTTAGCCCAAGTACACTATAAATACACATCCCACACACACACACACACACACACACACACATTTAACATGTTGAGCTGTACATATACAAATGTTATGTTGGCAAATGTGACAGAATGCCCACCAAACAAGTAAATATATGCCATTATATGAAGTTCCATTATAGCTACTGTACAAAATAAACATGATTTAATTCAGTCCAGAAACCAGAACTCCTGTTTGAAGCATCCTCATTTATACAGCTCGTTTCACAGCTGTGGCTTTTCTTCATTAAAATAAAAATATTTAAAATATTATATATATATTATTTTCTACTATTCTGGGCTAAGTGCAATTACAGTTAATGGGACAACACCTTTCTGACTTGTAGGACAATTGCTAGCTTTAGCCACTTATACTGTGTAACTGGGACGTTTATTTATATATGATGATTTGTGCAAATTTCTATAAACAATACAAAGTGTAACACTTACTACTACTTCTTGAGATGAAGTTGGATCACAGATAGCTGGAACAAATACATCCTTTAATCTAAATTTCTTGGCAAATCCTGCCTTATTAGCTGCCAATCAATATCGGTGGGCGGGAATACCGCACTACTAGGTCACAGTACAGATTGCCTTAATATCTCTTGACTTGGGATCTTGGTTTATTCATTCATTTCATTTTCCTTCGGCTTAGTCCCTTTGTTCATCAGGGGTCACCACAGTGGAATGAACTGCCGGGATCTTGGTTTAATTTTAGGAAGTAAAAAAAAACGACTTGATGTGTTTATACCACTCTATTCCTACACTCATTTCTGTCCAAACAGCTTTCAAAAGTAGTTTTTCAGCTCTGTTCAGGTTCAGTGTTGATTCAGTTTAGTTCATTAATGGAGTAAAGTTTATTCTATGTAAAAGCGTTTAGTGATTCTAAAAGTAAATTCTCCTTCGGTTTAGTCCCTTATTTATCATGGGTCACCACAGCGGAATGAACCGCCAACTATTCAGCGGAATGAACCGCCAACTATTCCGGCATATGTTTTACGCAGCGGATGTCCTTCCAGCTGCAACCCAGTACTGGGAATCACCCATACACTCTCGCATACACTCATACGCTACAACCAATTTAGTTCATCCAATTCACCTATAGCACATGTCTTTGGACTGTGGGGGAAACTGGAGCACCCGGAGGAAACCCACGCGAACATGGGGAGAACATGCAAACTGAAATGGCAACAGACCCAGCCGGGACTTAAACCAGCGACCTTCTTGCTGTGAGGCGACAGTGCTAACCACTGTGCCGCCCTACGTTTAGTGATGTTACTGGATATTAAATGTCTTATTGACAATGGCAAGTTTTGCATTTCTGTTAGTAGTTTTAGTTTTTCTTGGATGTGCATTGCCCACCTTTATAGCCAATCCCTTAAGCCGAATTTGTCAAAATCATTACAAATTATATACAATTTCCCATCATGCACTATAATGGCCATTGGGTAGAAATAGCATCAGAGCAAATTCCCAGAACAAACTCCTTAATAACTGCACTTTCTAATAGTTCACGTTGTTTGTTTCAGTAGTTTTTGAAAGTGTCTTGACCAACAAGAGACCTCACACGATTGATGTACATTTTTCACAAATAAGGAGTTAGTCTAATATCAGTTTTTCTAATGAGATAAGAAGATGTGGCTTGTCCAAAGTGAATATGAATGCCATTTTTCATCATATTCATCAACCACTCCATGCTGATGGGTTCATTACCATCAAATTAGAGATAAAAATCGTGCTACTGCCCTGAAATGATGTGGAAAGGCAGCGCTGATAAGATTAATGATGAATACATTAGCGTCGAGCTAGCCATAAGACACATCTCGGATCTCTCACCAAGAGCACACGGCGAAGAGATAACACTTATAATCGAGTCACAACAGTGCCATCATCATGCTGAAATACAGCTCGCACACACATACAGGTTAGGGGCCCAAATCTGCAAATGGGGTCCAGAAGAAGTACCGAACTGGAGCTCGTTTGTAGTTTGTTTGGATCTGTAGTGCTGTTTGTTTCGTTGGCAGTGCTGTGTGAAGACCATGAGCTTATCGGCTCGACATCGCAGAAGTCAGGGGACAGCCGACGGACGGAGCCAAGGCTCTGTGACAGATCGCCACAGCTGACAGCCTTTAACGTCCCATCTAATTTATGTCGTGTAGGGAATGGGAATGAAATGTTAATAAAGAATCTCTGCATCACATATTCTTAACTGCAGCCTCAGGCCTCGCTCTGCATCTGTCATGGAGATGAATACAGAGAAGAGAAAGGCGGAGAGAGAACGGGGAGAGAGAGAAGATAGCGAGTTCTCTTTACACGTGTGAAGCTGAAGCCAAAGTCATTTTAGACTTAAAATGAGAGGGCTTAACAAGCTCGGCAAAACGAGTGCCGTGTTTACAAAATAAGCCACTATATTTTGGCTATTAGTTCCGAATCGTAGATTATATCCTGATTGAGTGTTCGGGCGGTGTGAATTGACTGAGCGAGTGGCTAACATTTATCTCATGTCTCAAGGCTGTCATTAAATAGATTCTCTTGTCTGATTAGTTAAACATGATATCGAGCTGTTTGAATTTCCTCCAGCCAGGATGACAAATGAGCCGGGTCATCTTACACTGCCGGGCCTGAAGAGGGCAATGTGTGCACGTGTGTCAAGATTAGGCATATTTCAGACACCTTTCTCTGACTGCAGTTTTTTTTTTTTTCTTTTTTTTGGCAAAGCTCAGGTTGTTCGTTTCAATTGTTTGGTTCTGATCTGGACTGACCAGTTTTGATATCCTACTTGTAGATGGTTTACCATGACATTGTAGTTATTTGCAAAACAGAATAAAAAAAAAAAGAAATTTTAGTCAAGTCAAGTTTAGAATTACACTTGAGTGAGGAAATGGTGAGGAAATGTTCATTTTGAACAATTAGGAGAGTACTTAAAAATTCAATAACACAATATTGTCATTTTAGTAATATATTCAAGTTACGATAACTGGTAAAAGAAAAACAAAATCACATTGAAAATCAGGGTTATTCCACCAAATATTGGTTTCTTAACTTTTCTGAAGCATTGGTATTGTTGTCTAAAAATGAATGTAAACATATATGAAAACATGGTGCCCGTGTAGTTGTTTTATGCTAAATAAATAAAAAATAAATAAATAATAGAGCTTGACATGACGACAAAAATTAAAATTGGGACAAAATAGTATCACACCTTTTAAATTCAGAACAAATTTTAACACCTTACTCAAACTCAAAAAATTTTGTGTGGTTTCTGTATGGGAAAATATAAATTACATGAATCAATTATAATACAATATAAAAATACACACAAATAAAAGTTGTTAATCCAGAGAAGTCAACAAGGCACAGGATCAAGAAAAGCACAAAAGGAACTGGGGAATGAAAAGTGGTGGCTAAAATGCATAATGCTTTGTAACTGATGATCTAAACAAAGACCAGGTTGACATAATCAATGAAACAATTAGTAACTAAGATAAATGAAAACATGCTTAGAAGCCATGATGACCAAAAGAAACAGAAGGGAAACCCAGGAAACAATGAAATAAGACTGAAGTCAAAACTGATTAGCTTGTTTTATAAAATTGTATCAAAATTTGTTTCTAAAGAAAACATATGTATCAAGTAAACCCAAGTGGCTTTAGTTTAATAAATGTTCATCTTGGAAAATGTATAACTCTATAAAAGGTATGTTTACTTGATAAAATTCTAAAAAAAAAAAAAAAGATGTGTGCCACAATGTGAAGAGTTTTTTAGAATAATATCAATACAAGGCCTTTTACCTGGTAAAATATGAACTATCATTTATATGGTATATGAAGAAGATGGTATAACATAACCAACCTAGACGGTATATACTTTCAAACTACTAAAATAGAAATAAAAGTAACTGTTTTTGCAGTAAATTGTCAACATCCAAAGTTGCTAGAGCAGAGATCCCAAAGTCCCATAATGCAATTCAAAAGCGCAATTAAACAGACAATTTCTGTTAAACTATACAGTCACACAACTGTTGATTAATAGATGTTTTTTTACAGCGTCTCAGAACTTTGGTAGCATATTTTAAAGGATTTAATAGCAGTTAAACATGATCATTTGCATGTCCACTTATAAATCTTTTTGCGATTTCTTGATCCTGTCAGTTTGTAGTCATTTAAAACGTGGGCAGTTGTCACGAGTAACCTAGCGGAAAGTAGCCTAAATGGAAAAGTTGGTTTTAAATAGTTTTTGGTAATTACCATGAGGTTAAAGTTAATATATCTCACACAGCAGGAGGGTTTTATGGCCTTTTGCTTTGTATTGCCTACCCAGTTACCCCAGCACTCCGAGCGCAGGCAGACATGCGAGAAATTAAAAGTGAGGCCGAAACAGATTACTGCTAAGTGCTCCGATGTTCGGGCGAGAGAGGAAAAGGTGGACACTTGAGGACTTTGAGAAAATCGGAGGACGTCCTTATAGCCAAACAATAGATAAGGGAAAAAAATGGTCCAAAAAGAAAGAAAGAATCTCATATCTGTAATGGTCAGTCGTTCAGGTGCTGTGCCTGGACCATTGAGTTTTGTGGTCAGATTCAATTTCCGATATTTTATTGTGGCACTGCCACTCCATTAAGACTCATTTCCTTCACACCAGTAGTGACTTTGGGGGACCCGAGGAATTTGAAGGCCAATTGACTTTTAATATGAATCACGCTGTGATCGCCCCATTCTCGTCCCCCGCCTACAAATTAGAAATGGCAAACAGAGTGTCCCCATCAAAACGCTCTCTTCATGTTTTCTGTTCATGCTCCACAAGTCCCTCAACTCCACCCCCACTGCAGAAGAGAGAGAGAGAGTGTGTGTATGTGTGTTTGGACTTCTCTCTCTGTGAGTGTGAGTGCGAGCAGATAGTGTGTTGTAATATCATGATTACACTGTTACTGTAGCTTAGATATTATGGAGAATTTAATTTGGTGAAACAGATATGGTAGATTAATGTCTTAAATAATTCTGTGGCAGTTTTAAAAAAAAATGTCAGTAATGTAAATGGGATTGCATATTTTATGTAATAAAACATTAGGAATATAATTCAAAAATTCAACAAAAGTGTCTATGACTAGAATATTATGATTTATTTGCACTGTCTACAGTCAGGTAACACTTTTGTTCTGGAAGATATTATAAAGAAAAAAAAAGGTTTGCAGCTCTTTTTTGTAACAACAGATTTAGAAGAGTAACTGCTCCTCTAAAGTATTTTATAGTGTGTAGATTAATGCAAGATGGGGTATCTGTTTGTTGGTAAATCATGATATTGCTCTGATTGAAACTTAATTTGCCTTAGATTTTTTGAAGATATAATTGGTAGATTAACTACTTGTTATCTTAAAACATAAATAAATATGCAACAAGTCTAAACAGTATCATGTATTTTATATGATTAAAAACTATTATTGTAATTTTACATTTGCAATAATGTAAATGTAATACATTTTTTGAAAGTAGTTGTAAATCATGATATTGTACTCAGAGGCACTTTTTTTTGTCTTTTAAATTTAGGACACAATGGAAAAAAAAACCTTATATTTTTGTGTGTTAATATACGTAGATTTAGAAGATTAACCGTGCCTTTCTTGTGCTATTTAGATTAAATAATAAACTACATAAATATTTAGCACAAATGCAACCTAAATAATGACTGTGGTATTGAATATGATTGATTGCTGTATCTTCGGTAATTATTAAACATGATGGTAGTGAATCATAATATCGCCGTCATAGACATTTTGTTGTGTTAAACCAGATTTAGTAGATTAACAGCTCCTCTAAAATCTTTTATTAGTGTATATATTATTTAATTAACATAAGTAGGATGATATATTTTATAAAGTAAGTGGGTTGTTTTAATGTTAACATACTTGTGCAAAAATACTGCTAACCATGATATGAAGTTGATCAATTACTATATCTGCTTTAATTATTAGGGAAGAAGAAGTTAGTGAATCATAGCATTGCTGTCGCAGACACATTTGTTTTAACTTAGACTGTTCTGGAAGAGATTATGAGAGGAGGAAAATGGCAACTAGCACTTATTAGTAGTAAAAAGTCTTTTTAATGATGTAATAAGAGAGAGAGACAAATATACAAGTAATTTAATTAGAATTTGATCTTTTAAATAATGAATTAGGATTTAAAACTAGTACATTTAGCAAAAAAAAGCAAACAAACTGATGCCATTGGCTTAGGGCTTGATTTAAATACTGTTTCTATCAATTTCAGTTTAATTTACTCCGTATAAAATATTTCATAACTAATTTTAATTATTTGCCTGTACAAATATCTAAATATTGTTGAAATAGAGACACATTGAACTAAATAAATTGAACAAATTGAACCAAGCAATATTTTTGAAGCTTGCTATAAAACAGGAGAAATGTGTAAAATATAAACATTATATATATATATATATATATATATATATATTTCTAAATATGTATAATATATTTAATTTATAAATATATAACACCTTATAAGATAAAGATATTATTAAATATTATTTTTATATTATTGTTTAAAGTTATTTATACAATGATGACCATGTTATTTTACATTTGACTGTAAAAAAAAATGTTGTATTTGAATATTGCTGGAGTTATACTATTAATACCGCAGCAATATATATTGCAGCAAAATGAAATAATCACAATGTCAGATTTTTCCAATATCGTGCAGCCCTACTTTGTGGGTTATTTTAAAACATGAAATCCAGTACAACAGATTTCAATAAAATCATTATGCAGTTTTGCTTTTCTAGCAGATTAATTTTGTACTAACAATGTTTTGATGGTGAAAATGGGCTAAAAAGTACATATTTAAGAAACATTTCAATTCTCAATGCAATCTATAAAAGTCTTCTAAGACCACTCAAAAGCAACACGTCTTACACTAATTAAATAATATCACCCCCAAGTCTCAGTTCACCATATCAGGCTAATATTGCGCCCCCTACAGGAATCACCCGTTCAGTGCCCGTCCTGCCAGTCTGGAGGCCCTGAAGCACAGTTTCATTAGTATGCACAGACAGTCTCTCAGTGTGTGTGGCAGGAGCGGAGCAGGCCGGCGTGGAGCAGAGGGGAGACAGTATTTTATCCACGCTTGCCAGTATTATGAGGCTGAGCGAGAGATTCACATTATCGTAATGGGAAAGTCAGCGCAGCAAGATGATGCCCCGGAGCCACGCCACTGATTGGCTGCAAAGCTGTATTTATATATAGCAGAGTGAGTTCACTTTTAGTTCAGCACTGAGGAAGAGAAACAGGCCTGCTTCACTGCCACTTCATCTGCCGCGCACAACACTATATAAACTTTTAGGATGCCGTACTTGGCCATGTATGAGGTGCAGTAAAAAAATATATTATGTGCACATTTTTGCTCTATGAGGTTTATGCAGATAACATCGACTCCATTGACCTTGGTGGAGATTCAAATGATCATATTATTCATGGGTTTTAAGATGCTAACAATATGTAATAAATTCAGTTTGTTGATGTTTTATTATTTCTGGATTTTTACGTGTAAGAAGCAAGCCCACATACTGTAACTAAAATTCTGAAACCTATTCAGTGTGACAACAGTTTATGAGCTTAATAAAACAATGTAGGAATGGGAATGTAGGAATGTATGAAATAATGCTGCTTTTGCATGTTTTCTGATTTTCCTGGTTAGATATTGTACATTAATGGCCTTTGAAGTAGGGCTGCACAGTATATCGTTTTAGCATCAATATCGCAATTGTGCGCATCTGCAATAGTCACATTGCAGAATCTGCAATGTCGAGTTGGGATTATAGTATAGGATTATACAATGTTATTTTTTACATTTCATAGTTTAATTTCTGTACCTGAATACAGATAGACTCTCCACAAAATCATAAAGCGCTAGTTAATTTCTTTCTCTTTATTTTATTCTATTTATCTATGCTTATTGTATTTTATGCAGATGCACTGCCCTACGAAATCATCTCAATCAGTCTAAAGTTATTCATTCTTTACAAATAGAGCTATTCAAGTGAAAATGTGTTCATATCACAATATATATCGCAGAAAAACAAAATTGCAATGTCAGTTTTTTTTTATATCGTGCAAGTGTAAATGAGCTTAAATGTAATTTTTTTTTGCTCATTTTTACAGCTCGATATTCCCCATTTGTTTCTTCGTGGAGGAGAAGGGCAGTTTCCTCAATTACTACTTGGGGTTTTTAAGAAAAAAGGAAGCCATAACATGGTAGTGAGTAAATGACAACCGATCTTAATCTCTGGATAAACTATCCTTTTAACACACTACCCCTAAATTACTTACACATCTCTTTGCTGCGCACGCTCCAATATTTGCACAGTATGCATTCACGCACCGACAGGACTCGGGTACTACCACAAAAATAAAGATGAGACAGTAAATAGTATGACACCAGGCACAGTGGTTTCCCTCTTATCAGCTGAAAGCACAATGCCAAGTCAGAGCTTCTGCCACTTCATCAGTTCAAGAGGAAACTCCCCTGGACAAGAATCCAAATTACTGTACACCAGAACTGCTGACTCTAAGCAGGCTTTTTCATATTTATGAATAAATTGCTCTGTGGAAGAGGATAAGGATTGAGAGGACAGAAGCAGGCAGGCCGGAAGGAGTAAATCATAAGGTGGAAATGGCTCATTATGTTAGTGATGAGGCTGGGTAATGCCTGCTTGACCAGCCTCAGCGTCTGTCACATGAAGATGCATTGATTAACCCTTATCCATTACCCTTCAGCCACAGAGAGAGAAAGAGAGATGCGAACAAACAGTCCAGCCCTGGAATATTACAGCAGCATCACTGCATTCTTACAGAATTCTTCATTTAGTTAATTTAGTCGAAGTTCTATGGTGATTTAAAACCACAAAATGCATGCATTATAAGTCAGAGGATTTGAATAAAGAGTTTTTAAAATGTTGTCTCTTATGCACGCCAAGGCTACATTGATTTAATAAAAAATACAGTAGATATTGTGAAATGTCATTAAAATTTAAATATAACTATTTTGCCTTTGTCTTTTGAACTCTTCATTTAGAATCCTAAAAATGTAGCACTGTTTCCATTCACTTTATTTTGATAATAAGAACCATTATTAATAATTGAGTATCTGTAATAATTATAATTGAGGACCAATATTAAGAATGACTGAGCAACAAATCAGCCTATTAGAATGATTTCTGAAGATCACGTGATGCTGAAGATTGGATTAGTGAAGGTGAAAATTCAGCTTTGTCATCACGGGAGTAAATGACAAAATTACAAACATTTTGAAATGGAAACAGTACTTGTGAACTGTACTTGTATTTCTTAAGTCACTGTTTTTACTGTATTTTCGAATCAAGTAAATGCACAATAAAGTTATATCTAAAATATTAAAATATCTTAATCATAATTTTTGACCAGTAGTGTAAGCAATACATGTCATATTAAAGTGTGCACCTGGAATTTGCTAAATCAAAGTGTGTGAACATTCTGGGCTGTTTTAATTAGAGCTATATTGTGTCTTGAGTTACCGTATACACTATTCTCCATCCCCGATAACACAGTCAGCAGTTTGTATCACCTGTTTACCCATGATTCTTTGCTCTCATTGGATTTAAATGGCTAATGAGGGGTATATGTGTTTTTTTGAAAAGCACCTGTTTTTAGTGCATATTTGTGAAGGAGGGAGGAGACAAACAATTCCCCTTCCATTTTAGTGAGAAGGTGATCATTGTTTATAGGCCAAATTCTGTATTATATTTGAAAGAGGATGCACTGATGCTTTTACCTTTCTAAGCAGTCAGACTTTCCATGTGTGCCTCTTTAAATGACAGTTTATGTAATGTCACTAATTATTATTATTATTTTTTTATGTTGAGAAGAAAGTCTACAAATTCAGGTCTTGACTGAAAAACATAAAATTCTTTTATATTGTCAAAGCTCCAACAGTGTTTATCCCTGTTTTATTCCATTGAGAAGTCTTTAAATTTTGTCTTTCACTTCTGCAAGCAAACCTGAATTTGCTTTTCCATGTAACACATCAGTCATCAGGCTCACACCGTCTGGCTCTGCCTGCTACAGTAGACACACCCTAAAATCTTGCTATTGGTTGAGCTAGACTATGATTGACAGATTTGAGCCAAATGCTCTCGTTGTTGTGATGTTGCCCGGTAGGCTTAATGTGTACACGTTTTTTTTTTTTAAGGTGGACAAAATCCATGAATTCCATACTTATCGTAGTCAATAAAAATATTTAAGGTTATTCATTTATTTTGACATAAAAATGCAATTTAGAATGAATATTTCTCTAAATGCCTCTAAACCAATCAGAAACAAGAATTTTAGAATGCATTAAAGGGAGTGCTGGATATTAAGACTTGTATGCTTTAATATAACTCTTGATGAAATATGTAGAAAACAAATCACAAAACTTTATTTTAAAATCCACTTATTTATGCATGTTTTGGACTATGAGGGCTGCCATTATTTTTATGATATCAAACAGTTGCACCCCTAATGGCCCTCTATCTAAGCTTATTCGTGGAGTAAGTGTGCAGTTTTGTCCAATTATGGTGGAGAAATAAAGATGTATGTTAAAGAGCGCTGGCATGCATATTGTAGTTTTTCTTCACTCTGCTTTTTCTTAGTGTGGATTTCACTCGGTGTCCCTAAGCATTTATACTCATTATGGGGAAAATCAAAATCAACGATAGTTAAGACCATTGACTAAAAATTATATCCAAAAGCTGAACAATGAGGAATCATTTTAGTATTTTTTCCCCCAAATATATTGTAGTAAAAATAGCAACAGGCAGTGCCAGTAGCTCACAGAGTGCATCCATTTGACATCACACACTTTGCATCTATAATAATGGCATCCCATAGTCCAAAATAAATGTGTGTGTGTGTGTGTGTGTGTGTGTGTGTTTTTTAAAGAAGTCTTAGAAGTCTTAATACCCAGGGTTTCCTCTAAAGTAGTGTAACAATTGTTGGATGCTGATCAAAACAATATTTGAATATAAGAAATTCCTAAATTTGTTCGTCATTGAGAGCAGAGGTGTCAATTGAACATGATATGCTCTGACTGAGCCACATTCAGAACCGGTCATGCTCCGCTTGTGGAAAAGATGACCACATAATTCTGGAGCGAATTTCTGTTCCTGTTGATGTGTTAAATATGTGTGGTCTGTCCTTGCGGGACATTTAGCACAGACATTGAGACATTTTACACCACAGAAAGCATTCTTCAGGAGGATGAAATCTGTGTGCGTGCAAGAGCTGGTGTGTCTGTAGATTCGGGTGGTGCAGTGAACATGCTTTGAGGGATTGTGCCCCAGAAAGTGAGTCTCAGTTGGTAAAAATGCTGAGGCCAGTAGTTTCCACCTGCTGGAGCAAATCGGAAGAGCTTACATTCCCATGGCTGATCTCAGAACAGAGATGCTTATGTATGTGTACACTGTAGGCTTCTGCAGGCTTAAACAACTCACTTGAACAAAGTTGAGCAAAGCTGATTTTGCTGTTGTTGAATGTTTCCAGACCACAAGTCTGTTTTTTCCTCTTTGGTGAAAACATATTTAAAATTTGCTCATGAGTTATTTATCAGGAATATAACAATAGTATTATATAAAAATATTTTCTTTGTGCACAGATTTAATTATTTATTTCTTTTTATTTGGTTGTCATGTTGGGGCGGCACAGTGGCTCAGTGGTTAGCACTGTTGCCTCACAGCAAGAAGGTCACTGGTTCGAGTCCCGGCTGAGTCTCCTCCAGTTGGCATTTCTGTGTGGAGTTTGCATGTTCTCCCTGTGTTCGCGTGGGTTTCCTCCCTGTGCTTTGGTTTCCCCCACAGTCCAAAAATATGCGCTATAAGTGAATTGGATGAACTAAATTGGCCATAGTGAGTCTGTGTGTGAATGAGTGTATGGGTGTTTCCCAGTACTGGGTTGTGGCTGGAAGGGTATCCGCTGCGTAAAACATATGCTGGAATAGTTGGCGGTTCAATCCGCTCTATAGCGACCCCTGATAAATACGGGGAATATGCAGGACTATTGCAGGAATCCTACCAGGAATCCTACAGTGAACATGTAGGACTCCTGCAGGAATCCTACTGGGAAAATGCAGGACTCCCGCAGGTTTCCTACAAGGAGCATGCAAGCATCCTACAGGGAAAATCCAGGAATCCTACAGGGAACATGCAGGAATCCTACTAGGAACATGATGGAATCCAACAAAGAACATTACAACTTTAAATATACAGGACTCCTGTCGGCGCCAATGGTGTAGTGGTTAGTGCGTCGACACATGCACTCCGGTGCTCACGGCGACCCGAGTTTGATTCCCGCCTCGAGGTCCTATGTCGATCCTTCCCCTCTCTCTGCTCCCCACACTTTCCTGTCAATACTGTCCTGTCCATTAACGGTGAAAAACCCCGAAAAAAAAAAAAATAATAATAATAAAAAAATATATATATATATATATATATATATATATATATACAGGACTTCTGCAGGAATCCTACAGGGAACATGCAGGAATCCTAAGTAATAGCAACAATTTAGAAATTTTTCCATCTAAACAAGTTATTTTTGTTTTGTTTTGAGATTGAATAAGCATTAAATAGGTATTACAAATTAAAGGTAAAGGTAAAGATTCTAGGCTCATTTGTTTGCGTCTTTTATAAACAGACAAAAACATAATTGTGGAATGTTGTTTTGAAAGATGGCCAGATATACATCTCATCTACAATTCTGTATCTTTAATATCTTTTGTATCTTGTGTATCTTTTTTCCTGTGTTTGTTTTTACATGCATTCTTATGCATTCTTTTTCTCAACAGGTTTTTTTTCATTGAAGGCTCATATCAGTTTATTTCATATCTGACCAAGGAAATTACACTTAAAAAGCATGAAGAACGTCAAGTACATGTATGTTTTCCAAAAGTGTGAGTGTGATTGTTCTACTTTATATCTTTTTTTATAGAAGCACACAGCTCGAATGCTGAAGGCCAAATGTGGTTTATTTATGTCATTTGAGATCTTGTTATATTAATTTGTGTTCATGTGTGTCCTGACTATCTTGTATAAATACTTGCCCCTGTTTTGTAGCATCTGATAAATTACTTAATTTACTGGATGTTAATGACACATTCATTGATTTAGAAAACGGTTTTGCCTGTTTTCCATCTCACAATTGTTTCTTTGATGAGCTTTCTTACTAAATAATTGAGCCTGTTAATTAGCTTCATTATGAGCGCCTAATAACCCTAAAGCTTTCAGGAAATAGACTCGTGTCTAAAGGCTGAAGTTCTTGACATTGTTCATCCCGGGTGGCTGCTCTTTCACAAAGGCTTCTGTAATTTAATATAATGACTCAGAAGAGGGATGTTAGTTTTGTTTGTTTTCTTGTATGTGTATGTGTTTGGATAGGGTATTTCAACATAAATATAGATGTTGCATGGATGCTAAATCTAAAAAAAAAAAAACAGGAAAAAATATGTGTAAAATATAAATAGAAAAACATGAAGAACCAAACAAACAAAAAAGACCAAATTAAGAAGAACTGTGGCAACATCTCGAAGACAATTTGAAAACAAGCTTAAAAATATGCACAAGTGTACCCATGACAAAAAATGCAAAGAGTGGTCACACTAAATGACTGAATGTTAATTTTACTTAGTTAATAGTAGATAATTAATAAAGAAAAATATTTATGATATTTGTCATGATGATAATGATAATGTCAGTGTTGACATTGTCCACCATTTGATGCTTTAGCTCAAGAAGCCTAAAGAACCTCAAACCAGATACCACATAGCATGTCTAAAGCAGAATTTGATATATTTTCGTCATATTATAGTTTTCATCATGTGAATAAGAATTTCACTGAATTGACCGTAAATAGTTTTTTTAAACAATTTATCTACCCTTGGTGTATCCTAAACATTTTTGTGAAAATGAATGAGAGAAGAATAAATGACAAGCCGCGATGCTCTTCCAGATTTCCTCACCAGAGGAAGTGACATCACTTGAAACAAGTCACATGCTTTTTCTATTAGTGCTTTACAGATTGTTATTCCTTTTTATGACTGATGTAACAGAGTTTACCTTTTTTTTTGCTGAAATTACAAATGATACAGAGAAGAGAAGTTTCATGCAAATATTTATATAACTTAGTAAACACAAACAAAGATGAAAACTAGACTTAATTCATAATAATTCATGCTGAATATACGATTCAGGAGGTAAAGACAGTCAAAAATAGGAATAGCGGGAGTCTTTAAGTTAATATTTTCAAGACAAAATGTCCCTAAATACACATACAAACATTATAAGAGATGACTTGATATAATTTGTGTTATTAGTAAAAGCTGGTTCATTAAAGAACATTTGTTTTTTGAAAAAGTGAGCTTTTTTAAAAAAATTTTACAAACCTTTCATTGAGTCATAATTACAATATGTAATTGTGATGCATTTTCCAGATATGATTTTCAAGACATTCAACTCAAACATTTTCGGTCCTTGAGATCCGAACCCATGATCTACTGTTAGAGCTACACAGCCATGATGAATGAATCTAAAGGAGCATAAATAACACCAGGTCCATATGTGTGTCAGTATATGATTATATTGTCCTGACGGGATCTCTTTTGTCCGGTCTAAACTTGAGTAAAGCTCCGTTTGCCGCTCTCTGACAGAAGCCATTGTGTGATTGAAGACGCCGGGGTTGCAGAGGCTGTTGGCAGCTATATTTCAGCGCAGAGATGGATGGACTTCATGATGCGAGTTTTTTGCGTCAGGCTGAGCTCCGCGCCTAACTAGGCCTGAATAATTCACAACGGCCGTTATTGCAGAAGGGCCGATCAGCAGCGACGAAGGAGACGAGAGACGAGATAATAACATGGCTCGGGGTCTGGTGATGAGCGCCTGTGCGTCAAGCTGATCTGAATAGTTAATGCCATACGAGAGAGAGCGAGGAATAGAGTTTCCGCTAAGTCTGGGTAATGGATGGAAAAAGCCAGAGATGGTTATGCTGGAGCACTGTGCTGATCGCTGGTTTGGGGCGATGAGCTTATCTCCTTGTCTCTGGATCGTGTCATAAAGGAGGAAAAATACCCACCAGGTCCTCTCATAAATATGCTAAGAAGGAGGAATAAGGATGTAAATATGATTTTTATGAGTGACAGAGAGAGAGAGGGCACGCATCCATGGCAAAGTGCTTGGCAAACAAAGGAAGGCCAATATTTCAGTACATTTGCTGCCAAGGTTGTTGTGTTTGAGGTGAGATTCTGCCATAACAACACTAAATTCAGATCTGCTTGTGTCATTCGGATGCCCATAAAAGGTGTTATGTTTGCGCTGGCATTATGTCTTATTGCAGAAAAAAGATCACCAGGAATTAACTGGTTTATTTAGGAGGAGAAGTAAATTCATTGTGCCCGAGGTGGGGTGTAAAGCTGCCCCTTTCTTAGCTATTCTAAAGCAAAAATCATCAATATAACATATATATATATATAAGATTATATTAAATGGACAGACCTTTGGATGTGTGGGTTACCCATTTATTCCCAAAAATGATTGAATCATTTAAATAATCATTTAAATAAAATGTAGCCAAAATTGTAACCTAAAAAAATAATTATAAATTTTCTCCTAATTTGACTTCATAGTTATGACTTAGAATATCCATTTTAAATTTTTGTCTTTTATTACTAATGTTAATGGTCTATGCTTTGGATTTTGTTTATATTGTTTTTTGTAATATCTTGTCATTTTTATTTGGTTTACTTAACATAATTACAAATGTACTTGTAATTTGACTCGTATGTATCTGAATATTTTTTTTCAGTTTCAACATTTTATTTCATGTTTGTGTCTTTGTATCGGTCTCTACCTCTCTCTTTCTATCTTTTTTT
>CAIGQV010003909.1:17796484-17818984 GCA_903798115.1 Danio jaintianensis
AGTAGTAGTAGTAGTAGTAGTAGTAGTAGTAGTAGTAGTAGTAGTAGTAGCAGTAGCAGCAGCAGCAGCATTTATTTGTTTGTTTTTTGTTTTTGTTTTTTTAAATAAACCCTTTACCGGGGTGACAATCTACTGTTCTGTCAAAAATGTACAATATATAGATTACATAAAATATATTTTTTAAAACACGAAAACAAAGATCACCTTTGTAGCAAAATAATTGACTCCATCCCCATTGAGAGACTTTTTAACACTATATATTTGCTAGCCAGTGGCATGAAGTGTAAATGGAATGATTGTGTGACAGCTGATGAAAACAGTCTTTAAGTTCTGTTAACCAAGCAGAAGCTTTCCCGGCCCTGTGGGCATGTTAAAATTCATGACTCTTGCGCTTTTTATTCATAAGGCCCAGCGTTGATGAAGCTGTCAGGGCTAGAAGACACACGAGGGGTCAGACGAACACACGATGAGCCTAATTCACACATCCTCAAGGCCTTTCTCCTGAGCCCACCAATCACAATAGACTCCCACTTGACCCGCGACCCTCCATGGGGGTCTTTCATTGGCTGCTGCTCATCTCCATCACAATGCCAGCATATGTTTGCGGGCATTTGAGCGCATGGATCTGGCAGAGTCCATATTAGACTGACGACTGAGACCAGGTGCCTGAACCCACCCCACACAACCACACAGACCAAAGAGAAAGTCAACACTGTTTCTAGCACTTCTGCTGTGATTTATAACAAAGCCACTGGAGCTGGCCTTTCTGTTTAGCACAAAGAATGAGCTCTCTGTTTAGGAGGCAGGCTGGTGTAAACTTTGATGTATCATCATATGCACTTTGGCATTGTGGATGTTTTTTGAATTGAAGATTTTGTTGTTGTATTTTTAATATTTTTAACAGGGATATATCATCATGACGATTACAAGTTTGTAGGCACATCAATCGACTGGCCAGATTTTTTTTTTTTGTTAACTTGACTTTTTTTGTTTGGCCAAACTATGTTCCGGACTTGCTTAAAAAATGCATTGCAACAATTTGATTTTACAAGTGTACACAGAGCGTGTGGATTTATGGTTATATTTTTATTTGTTTGTTTTGTTTATTTAACAGGGACAATACACTTGACATTTATACAAAGACAACCGATGCCGCGTACATGGGGCATATAGCATGAAGCTAATTTGCAGCCCTCATCCCTGGTTAGACTTTACATACAATTAAAAAAACAAAATCTACAAGTAAAAAAACATGATAATACAACAAACATGTATGTACAGAGCCACAAACATAAAAGTCAATCTGTATACTGAATGAGTCATACTTAATGTTCACATTGCTGTAAAGATTTCAGCCATTGTTTAAGCTTTACAGAAAAAAACTGGATAAGAAAGAACATAAACAGAAGCTGTTTAAACTTAAAATCTTTACATTTTAAAATCATCACGTGTCACGGAGAGGCTGCTGAATAGTCCTATGGCTTGAAAACAGAAACTTGACAGAGCTGCAGAGATGTTGCGTCGGTCACGTGACTGAAAACTGTGAACGTGCACTCTTTGATCCACTCATCTACAGAATGAACAGAACGATGTGGCAAATTATAATAAAAAATAGTATTGGTTACTTTTTATAATTTTACTACATTTTAGTCTTGTTATTTCTCGTCAACGAAATTGTATTTTGATTTAGTCACTGTTAGTATCTAATGATACCCATGTCGTCCAGTCTTCAAATGGTTGTCAACAAATATATTTCATCATTACTTTCATTAACAAAATTAACACTGCACTGCATATATTGCATATTAATTTTTTTTTTACAGCACTAACCAAAGAAACACTGTTATTCCAGGTGTAAGCTTCACCTGCTGGACGAGAGTGAATTTGCTTTTTTTTTTAAGTCTGCCTACTGTTTCTGTTTTGTATGGGAATGTTTTAGGTTGCATAACTTCAAAGTCCAATTCATTCATTCATTCATTTTCTTTTCGGCTTAGTCCCTCTATTAATCTGGGGTCACCACAGCGGGATGAACCGCCAACTTATCCAGCATATGTATTTTACGCAGCGGATGCCCTTCCAGCTGCAACCCATCACTGGGAAACATTCACACACACTCATTCACACACATACACTACGGACAATTTTAGCTTACCCAATTCACCTATACCGCATGTCTTTGGATTTGTGGGGGAAACCGGAGCACCCGGAGGAAACCCACGCGAACACGGGGAGAACATGCAAACTCCACACAGAAATGCCAACTGACCCAGCCGAGGCTCGAACCAGCGACCTTCTTGCTGTGAGGCGAACGTGCTACCCACTGCGCCACCGCGTCGCCCTCAAAGTCCAATTGTTATGTCTTTAATTATATTTACTTATATATTTTTGAAATTCTACAATTTAATTAACTATTTTAAACATAGTATTACAAAACAAACAAAGTCTTCATTCATTCATTTTCCTTCGGCTTAGTCCCTTTATTCATCAGGGGTCCCCACAGTGGAATGAACCGCCAACTTATCCAGCATATGTTTTATACAGCGGATGCCCTTCCAGCTGCAACTCAGTACTAGGAAAAAACAAAGTCTTTTTTTCTGAAAAAAAAAATGTAAAGTCGCTTCGGTAAGTTTCGGAATCGTAAGTAAGCTTCGGAATCGCTTTTCAAAAATTTGCAGTTGGAATCAGCCATAAAAAAATCAAGGTTAGTGTATTGCTACGTTAGAGTACAACGTGCATGGCTTAATGGATAAAAAACAGAAATACTTAGAGAATGTATATTCTCTTAGATATACATAAATGTATATGTATGTATAAAAAATGTACGTCTAAAAATGGGGAAAAGAAGAAACTGTTTGTGATTCATACGATGCAATTTGCACTACTGTCTTAAAATCATCCTACTAGCTGCTGTGGTCCCAACCATAATAACAGAAAAAATATATTTTGTGACATTCAGTATTTGGGACTTATCATCCAATAGACATAGTTTAGTAGTTAAAGGTGTTTTTAAACCAAACCTTTAAAGTTAAAGTCATTGTGGATGTTGTTGATTGATTATGAACTTTGAGATAGTTATTTTACTGAATGTGCCCGGGTTACAGGATTTCACTCGGTGGCCCCGTGCAAACATCTTATACTGCTGATTAAACATTGATTTTCCTCGGCACCCTCTCACCCTGATAAATAGAGCATTAAAAGGTCTACACAAATAATAACATTGTGGAATAATAAAATTGGTTATATCTGGGGAAACACAAGGTTGTGAGTAATATCTTAGATTATTGTGCTTTGATCATCTTGCATGGTGCATTTGAAAGTTGTTAACACCTACAGTCAGAGGATATATTTTAATTGTATTTTAATGAGAATGATTACTCTTCACAAAAGTTTTGTATATATACCAAGATAACTATAAATAAAATACTGAATAATAGCAAAAGCCATAAAGCAAATTAGTATTTAATACGTGAACTAAAGTAAATGTTATCTGAAGAAAATTATGTGTATAAAAAAAACTGATTGGAATCTTATTCTATGAAAATAAAATGTAACTGATGTAAAGATTTAAGTTTAACTTAAAATCTTAAATTAAAAAAATGCATTAAACATTAAAAACAATAACATTTATACAACTAATGTTTATATATAATAATATTTATAAAAATCTACAAATATTATATAGTAAATATAAAAAATAAATATAAAGAATATTTATATTCCCAGTACTGGGTTACAGCTGGAAGGGCATCCGCTGTTAAAGCATGCTGGATAAGTTGGCTGTTCATTCCGCTGTGGCAACCCCTGATTAATAAAGGGGCTAAGCTGAAGGAAAATGAATAAATGAATATTATATTTACTTTTTTACTAGAAATAAAATAAAAATTAACTAAACAGTAACTTTATTAGCTGTTTTAATTTTAATTTTTCATTAAAAATATATTATATTAATTAGATTGAAGTATTAATTATATACATTTATTAATAAATAAAACTACTAAAACTTTAATATTAAATTGAAAACAGAAGATATAAAGATAAACTAATTCAATCTACAATTTTTTAACCCAAAGTTGAGTTAGTCTATATTTTATCTTAATTTGAATTTAAGCAACACACATTTGTTAGGGGTGTGTGTATATTTGTATAATTTATCTATAATTGCTCATATTGCAGGTTTACTGATGAACAGTCTTAAGGAGGAAGAGGGTGAAGGCGAGTTTAGCTTGCAGAGCAGACTCTTCCTCTATCATGGTAAGTGAGCTCCTCCTAATTACTATTCAATAAACTCCCGTTAAATTAACAGCTCAATAGGCAACAACATCTGCTGTATGTGGCCAGTGAGTCGTACATCTTCCCCAAGCCCTTCTCTCTCTTCTGTTTTCCCCTCCGTCTCACTTCATCTCAGGACAGACACTTTTCTGTTTCACTCATATGTGCCGTTTTCTGACTTCTCTTCAGCAATGTTTGATTTATTATCAGACATACAGTATATGTCTGATAATATTTTTTCTTCTGGAGAAAGAAGATATTTGTTTTATTTCAGCTAGAATAGAAGCAGTTTTAAAAATTTTAGGTCAATTTAAGGTCAAAATTATTAGCCCCTTTAAGCTATATTTTTTTCGATAGTCTACAAAACAAACCATCGTTATACAATAACTTGCCTAATTACCCTATCCTGCCTAGTTAACCTAATTAACCTAGTTAAGCCTTTAAATGTCACTTTAAGCTGTATAGAAGTGTCTTGAAAAATATCTAGTAAAATATTATGTACTGTCATCATGGCAAAGATAAAAGAAATCAGTTATTAGAAATGAGTTATTAAAACTATTATGTTTAGAAATGTGTAGAAAAGAATCTTCTCTCCGTTAAACAGAAATTGGGAAAAAAAAATAAAGGGGGGCTAATAATTCAGGGGGTTTAATAATTCTGACTTCAACTGTGTGTGTGTGTATATATATATATTATTTCAAGGAATTGTATATAACAAGTGTGTATGTATGGATTTATGTATTTAAATATATATATTTTTTTGCTAATAATTATAAATATTTTAGTAATTGTGGTGCTTCATTGTTTTATCTGAAACATTTTTCACTAATATAATTACACCAATTCTAGGAAATACGTGCCTCTGCCTACATTTTTGTGAAACTGCAAAAAAATACTTCAACATACGTTTGACTGCAGTTTCTAGTTAAAATTAACGCTACAGGGCAGTATTTTTCACACTAATGATTTTTACAATGACATGTTGAATTGAATAAAGGTTTATTTTCATGCAGTTCAACACAAAATACATAAATACCACAAAACAACTTAATGTGGCAATGAGAATTATTTTTTAATATAATGAGATGATGTGCTTTATTTAGTAACAGTTTATGTTACAAGAACAATATATCAAATAATATGATAATTATTAAGCTGTTTAAATGACAAAATGCATGTTCTTACACATATTTGAGAATCAGATATTTCACAATATAATTAGGAAATTTGTCAGTGTTTGCAGAAAAGGGAAAAAAGAAACAAAAAATAATATAGATTAAATCGCGATGAGATTTCTCGTAGAGGTAAAAAGTTGTCTCGTGAGTTGTGTTATGATGGAGAGTGAGGGTGAAATTAGGCAGGATTGGATTTGATTTGCAAATCAAGTGCTTTGCACACACCCAGACTGGCCTCGGAGTTGCGCTTGTCACTCGGTTGGGCGGGCGGGTGTGACGTAACCGCTTTTTTTCACCGGAGTTCAGCGTCCAACATAGGCTACAACTGCAGCCTCACACATTATGGTTCGTATCCATGCAATGGAATAGCACTTCAGATATGATGAAAGTCATAATCGTCGAAAACACAAATGGAATTAAGACGTGGAGTATTCCTATTTTAGTCGCATTATTGAAGTGCAGATATGTAAATGCTGTAGTCAAACTATTAACATCTTGAAGGACTTTTAGCCGCATTTTGCAACAGGACATACGCATCTAGCGAGTCAGTAAAGCACCACAGACACACACATCTCTAAACGCGCGCAAACAAACACACACACTCACTGAATGATCTCCTGGAGACTCATCGTCACTAGTTCTAGTTCTAGTTCAATAAAAATCTATTTTCCATTCATATATTAGCAAATATTTTGCTAATATTTAAAATGATATATAAAAAGATTATTTTCCATTCACATAGGCTATTAGCAAAATATTTCGCAGTGTTTGCATGTCCTTTACTGCGTATAATTCATTAAAATAGAAGTAAAATTACATTCATTACAAGTTGATTTTAAAAAAAGCACCTAAATAGTTTTGTGATTTGTGTTTATTTCAGTTGAATAAAAGACTATTTTCAATTCATATATTTCATCATTGAGGATTTCTTAAAAATAGTGTAAAAATCTTGTCTCGTCTCGTGGAGTAGGCATCTCGTCCCACCCCTACTAAGTAACATCATTTCAGATTCGCAAAAACATACACAGTGTCCTCTAGTGGATTTGCCATCTGAAATGTGCAACAAAACGTACCCGGAGCAATGTATTTTATTAATTAATTCATTCATTCATTTTCTTTCGGCTTAGTCCCTTTATTAATCAGGGATCGCCACGGCGGAATGAACCGCCTCAATGTATTTTATGTCAACAAAACGTACCCAGAGCGACGTATTTTAAGTTTTGTAAAAAAATATATGTTAAGGCATGTATTTCCAATGCGCCTGGGCTGTTCATGACAGCTTTTGCTACTTTAAAGACAAACTGCATAATTCAGCCCTTCTCCGGTCTGTCATCTGAGAGCAAAGGTTGTCCGGCTGTCTGTCACAGGAAGATTAGTTGCTCGTCTCTTTCTCTCACACACACACAATCTCCGCTCTGCCGTCACAAAGGGCCCAGACAGCTGCCGGACTCATCCAGAGGCATCATTCACCCCTAATGAACATATCAGTCCAGTCCAAACTCCTTCCCAGACACTCCTCACACATCTACGTCCACAAAGGCTAACCGAGTTAAGCGTTCTCCAGCGGCTCAGACTAGAGAAGACAGATTGAGGATGATGCAAATAGCTTGTATTTTTTTTGCTTCTTCCAGTGTGTTTTTGTGTGTGGGTGTGAAAATGATCAGTGTGCTTTGAAATGGCAAACGGCACAGCAAAAGCCGGGGCCCCAGCGCTCATTTCTCATCTTTCTCTCACCTGTTCCACGCTGCGGAGCTCACAGCATTGATCCAGACACACCGGGCTCCTCGCCATCCATCATAAGACCAGCACTCAAGGTCCACGCGTCCTCCTTTCCGCTTTTAGCCGCGCGGGTGAAGAGATTCATCAGGCCTCTTATCCCTCCTTCTCCCTCCAGTAGCCATATTAATGCAACCGGGAGGATAACAAGACCCCGATCCCTGCGAAATAAAGGGAGAAAGGAGCGCGTGCGTGAGATCTGCAAACACACGCTGACATAAAGAGGTCGTCTCATAAATCTTTAGGAGATTTGAGTTGAGTTGAGCTGTGAATGAGGCCTCCAAGCCGGAGCCACCAGGGTCGTCGGATGAGGAGAAAGAAAAATAGAGGTGTTTTTTTTATACGACAAGAGAGGAATCCGTGGACGTGGTGGTAGCTTTCGCTCCTGCGGGTCATCCCTTGTGGTTAAATCAGGAAAGAAACTTGTTTTAATTAATCCTGTGAAAAGGCCAGGGCTAATTATAACAGGTGAAGGATGGCTTTGTGTTTTTGCTCTCTCTCTTTGTGTGTGCGCTGAGCGTCAGTGTCTTTGCGCTCTCCTCTTCATCTGTGATTGATGGAGGACTCTCTCTCTCTCTCTCTCTCTCTCTGAGTCTACAGATTTCCCTTGCCTCCAGAATCCTGTTGTTGTTGTTGTTGTTGTTGTTGTTGTTTTTAGAGCAGGTGTATTTTTGTGGGGTTTTGTGCCGACATACAGAATCAGAGAAAGTGTTAACTAAAGGGTGGAATGTGCTAACCATGTTTTTTTTCACCCTCTGAGGTTTATACCTGGTGTTTTAAATGCGTTTTTGGGGAATGCATTCAAGTGCATGATGATGACTGCAGGTATAATTGGGTCTGAGCATGTATGTCAGTATGTTTTCAGTATTTAAAAAATACATCGATTGCGTTCAAACATACACAAAGGATCTACTCTCCACCTACTGACCAACATGGGATTGTTATGAGATTATGAGAATTCAGCAATTCTCATTTCTTTCTGAAATCATTCCATCATGCTAATTTGGCCTTCAAAAAAACAGTAATGATTATTACAAATTTTGAAAATAATAGTGCTGTTTAATATTTTTATGCAAACGGTGATGAGTGTGTATATATCAGAGTGTCTGCGGCATCTTAAAAAGTATTACAAATTGATCAATCAAATTAGATAAAGTATTAAAAAGTCTTAAATGCTGTTTCCTGAGGTAATAATATTTGTATCATATCTTTTTTTTATTATGTATATTTATCCAAGGCGATTTCAGATTTTTTTAAAAGAGAGGTTAATCATTGCACAGTGGGGTTTCTCTGTAGTTTATTTATGCAATCCTGCTGGTTTTGTAGTCATCGTCAATGCATTATATCATTATATTTTTACAGACACCTATATGTTTCGTACTAACTTATTTTTCAGTCTCCATTTAGGGTCATAATAAAGAGTCAAGTGATGTGTGTTGTCTCCACTTAACAAAAAACAAAAAGAATGATTGCGAATTTGGCCCTTTTATTACAAACTAAGACTGTTTAGTTGTGCTGTCTCACAATAATTATATAGTAAATGTAAGTGAAAGAGTCGTAGACGTAACAGGATAAATGGAAAGAGCCTTAAAAAAGGTCTGAAAAGGTATTACATTGACCTCCATAATTCCTTTATATAGCCTGATATATAAGACAAAATTATTAGCTCTCCTGTGAAATTTGAATTCTTTTTCCAATATTTCCTAAGTGTTAAGGGAGAGATGATTTATTTCAACACATTTTTAAACATAATAGTTTTAATAACCAATTTATAATAACAAATTATTTTTGCCATGATGACAGTGTATAATATTTTAGTACCTATTTTGCAAGATACACGTATTCAACTTAAAGTCCAATTTAAATGCTTAAGAAGGTTAATTAGACAAGTCATTGGGCAACAGTGGTCTGTTCTGTAGCCAATCACAAACTAATTTCTTAAGAGGGCTCATAATATTGACCTCAGCAGGGTTTTTTTTTTTTTTTTTTTAAACGTTTTTTATTATTATTCCAGCCAAATTAAAAGAAAAAGGACTTTCTCCAGAGGATAAAGAATTTAAATTTAACAGGAGGGCTAATATTTTTGTCTTCAACTGTATATGTATATATTCTCATTTCAAGATTCTTAGTTCAAAAGAAAGTTAAAACAAATATATATTTGAAATATGAATCTTTGATAGGTCCTTGTATTAATTACAAAAAACAATAATAAAAGGTATGCACTGTAAAAACAATAAATTAATGATACAATCAGCCTCAGTAAACTTATTTATTTACTAGTTCCACCTTTTTTTTTGTAGTATTTACTCAATTTCTCTATTTAGAATATTACTTAAATTGTTATTCTGACCTAAATGAACCCATAAACATTTTTTGAAGGTATAAAATTAGTTAATATTATATTTTCGACTTGATTTATCTTTCTAACTAAGCCCAGGCAAGAATGTTAGTTCTTAAAACATTTTATCAATTGGCGTTTTTGCAGTGTGCAGAGTTGTATTTTCTCTTTCGATGCATAGCTTTATTTAATGGGCTTCTGGATGCAGTTTTCTAGATTGCATAGTTTTATTGACTGCAGCGCCTTGGCCGTTAACAACAATAGTTCTTGCTGCTCTAAATTTCCTTTTGATTTTCCTATCCAAAGTGGATCGCATTTTATTATTTGCATTGAACACATCTGTCCCTACTGTCCACGGCCTCCCCACGGGACAGACCTGCAACCCACCAGTTGAGAACTCACAAATCTTATCCTTGCTTTACTTTCGGGTACAAGTATTGAATAAAAGCTGTATAGTTATTTTACTACAGGGTTGTCAGTTGGGTGCCACAGATTAACACATAATGAGTTAAGCAGCCCAAAGGATAAAACGAGCTTCTGTTGTGCTCTACTCACGTTTTGTTGTGTTTGTGTTCATTTACTTTTGGCAATGCTGTTGGTAACGCAGGTGAAGCATGACATGTTCATTTGGATTTTAAAAAAAGGCAGCATTCACAGCTGGGGAAGAATATTTCTGTCCTGTTGTCAGCAGGCATTCGTTAATAGGGCCGCGTTCACTCTCTTTGCTTATGGAAGTGTTAACTGCACACCCAAATTAGCTCTGATGAGCAGACGCAACCTAATGTGACTGATAGATCTCCAGTTTTAATTCTGTAATAAAGAGAATAAAATTATTGAGTATGATTACAAACTAAGATGGTTCATTTTTGTACTGGAATGTCATTTTAATTCAATATCAATTGTTTATTATTTGTAAAGGCGAAATACTCTACAGACACACACAAACACAGTTTTTTTATGCACCTCTCATTTTTGAGATTTTGGGGTTTTGTGTTTGTGTTTGTTTTTGCAGTCTAATGTAAAGAAAACATCTGAAATACACCCCTAAGTTTTTTTTTTTATAGCACATTTGTGTCTGTAGATTTCAATTAAAATGCTTTTTTTTTTCTTCTGTATTGAGCCATAAATCTCCACTTCAGCATTACTTACTGTACATATACAGTACCACAGTTTTATTCATATCTATGTTCATGCGTAGTTTGCCTTATTATACACATTTTAATAAAAAACAAACATTTTTGGGGAGGTGTTCGTACAATTTGTTTTTAATTATGGAGCAATAAAAGGAGGTTCGGGGCAACACGGTGGCTCAGTGGTTAGCAATGTCACCTCACAGAAAGAAAGTCGCTAGTTCGAGTCCCGGCTGGGTCAGTTGGCATTTCTGTGTGGAGTTTTCATGTTCTCCCCGTGTTCGCGTGGGTTTCCTCCGGGTGCTCCAGTTTCACCCACAGTCCAAAGATATGCGCTATAGGTGAATTGAATAAACTAAATTGGCCGTAGTGTATGTGTGTGAATGAGGATGGATGTTTCCCAGTACTGGGTTGCAGCTGGAAGGGCATCCGCTGTGTAGAACATATGCTGTATAAGTTGGCGGTTCATTCCGCTGTGGCGACCCCTGATGAATAAAGGGACTAAGCCAAAGGAAAATGAAATGAAATGAAAAGAAGGTTGCCAATATAATCTCAGTAAAAACATTTTATTTGAATGTTTTTTTATTTTTTATTAATTAATTAAAAATTTTATCTTTATTTTTTATAATGTACTGATTATTATGCTAGAAATGTATGAAAATTTGTGCATATGTAATATAAAAATTCCTAGTGTTATAAGTCAACTACTAGTTAATTTTTTGATATTTCACCTGTGGTGCCTTAACAAGTCCTCAAAGAGTGATATGTCTTCATCTAAATTACATTTGCAGAGTTTAATGTGAATTATTTTGCACTTTACTTGGTGAAGCACGCTGCAGAATGCTAGATTGCACACATACTGTTGAAGTCAAAATTATTAGCTCCTGTGAATTTTTTCTGTTTCAAATATTTCCCAAATGATGTTTAACAGAGCAAGGATTGTTTTCACAGTATTTCCTATAATATTTTTTCTTCTGGAGAAAGTCTTATTTGCTATATTTTGGCTAGAATAAAAGCTTTTTATTTTGTTAAGGTGAATATTATTAGCCCCCTTAAGCAATATTTTTTTTCTGATTGTCTACAAAACAAACCATCCTTATATAATGATTTGCCTAATTACCCTAACGTAGTTAACCTGATTAACCTAGTTAAGCCTTTAAATTGCACTTTAAGCTGAATACTTGTATCTTGAAAAATATCTAGTAAAATATTATGTACTGTCATCATGGCAAAGAAAAGAAATCAGTTATAAGAAATTAGTTATTAAAACTATTATGTTTAGAAATGTGTTGAAAAAATCTTCTTTCCATTAAACAGAAATTGGAGGAAACATATATCAATATCAACTACAATATCAACTGCGTTTCCACATATATTTTGATCTTTTTTTTGCTCTTACTGTAAATGTGAACTATTTACATACAGTGAGTCAACGTGTGGTAGTGGATGTGTGTAATAAGGCCATCAGGAGCAGAGGGATGGGTCATCGCTCTCTCCTGTCTGCCGCAGGAGGCTCTCAGTGGCGTTCAGTGGCAGGGGCAGGGCTTGTGCCATGGCAGCTTTCCTCAGGTGCTGACCTGACACACTTTGTCCTCCCAATATCTTTTTTCCGACAGGGATCTATTTCTCATGTCTGCCACAGGACTTCTCCAGGCTGTGGCATTAGAAAGGGCTCTGTCAGAAAGTGAGAGGCGATAAGTGTGCTGTGTCTGACTATGAGCTACTCGTTATCTATGTCCCCTCTTTCCTCCACTGGACTATCAGCTTGATGCTTGATGGATTTCCAGAGTGGCTGCGCTCACGTTTGGTTCTGAACAAGCGCTGACTTTATTGGTAGCATATTTAGACATTGTGATTGACAGCTGGATGGGAATGAGGTTAGATTTTTATAGCGTGGTCAAGGTTTAGAATCTCTTTTCTGTTGTTTTATGTTGTGTTGCATTGTTTGGTTTAACCTTTCAACTTTTTGTTAAAGCAACAGGTTAAAGATGTGGTTAAAGAGATGATTTTACCAATCAATAATTTCCTCACACTCAAGTGGTTCTAAACTTGAATTTATTTCTTCTATTGAACATAAAACAAGATATTCTTCTGAATGTTCTGCTATATGAATGCATCCATTGACATCCATGGAGTTCCTTTATGTAAAAGTAAATGCTACAAGAAGTCATTTATACCAATTTCTATTAGCATTTCAAATGGTAAACTAGCGTTATGGTACCTTTACTGTAAATGTCACTGTTGTTAGTAAATGTTACATGCTGTTTTTTTGGTTTATGTTGACTAAGTCCAAAACAAATGTGCTGCTTGAGACCTTGACAAATTTCCTGCAAAAGTCATTGGCTGCTTTTCCCAACATTCTTCAATATCTTTCTTTGTGTCCAACGGCAGAAAGAAACCCAAATAGGTATGGAACAAGTGGAGGATGAGTAAATGATGACAGAATTTACATTTTGGGTGAATTACCCCTTTATTATGATCTTCTGAAGTTCAAAACAGGGCATCAGAATGAGGAAGAAAGGTGATGTTGTTGACTCTGAACGTGGCATAAATAATTGAGTATTTCTAAAACTGCTGACCTACTAGGACTGTGATGCTCAACTATGTCAAGACTTTACAGAGAATGGTCTGAAAAAGAGAAAATGTCCAGTTCTGTGGGTGAAAATGCCCTGCTGGTCCACTTTTGTGAAGCTTTTTGAAGATCTACTTAGCATTTATTTCAATTACGTAGAAAAGAATGACCAGTACATTCTCCAGTCCTGAGATTCATGTCTTCCCCCCAAAAATTGTAACAATGTTAATGATACAATGTTAATGATCCTGATAAATGTCAAAAAGATTTCATTGAAGATTTTTGAGACTCCCTCAGTTTTTTCATGTTTTCAGTTCTGCTGACGTCTTGTGTCTTTTTGCTTTATTATTCCAGATGGTCTGGTATAACTAAATGATCATTGCTTTCCCTACTTCCAGTTCTCATGTTTTATGTTTTTTCCAGAAATCCTGTTGTTGTTGTTGTTGTGTCCCATCAACTTGGATTCATGCCTAGATAGATTAAAAAATTAAAAAGAATTTTCAGTGTATTTTAGTCTGATGTGATCCTCCAGCATCTGTCTCATTGTAGCTGTGAATGTATGGATTTATTTCATTGGTGGTCTTCCTAGGTAAATTGAACTCAATATATTTCCAGTCCTTTTGCAGTGATCATTTCTATCAAACTGTGTGTCCAAAGTATGACATGATGCAATTTCATGATTACTGTTTGAGTGGCATTTCCTCTATGACTGGGGTGTCCATATCTGTTTTTAGAGGGCCACAGTTTAGGTGCCACCGGCTGCTGAGTTTAGGTGCAACTCTACTTAAACCCACCTGAACCTGCCAGTCAAAGTCTTCAGACTCCAGGGAAGTGTGTTGAAGCTGAACTCATCACCAGGATGTTGGCCCTTCTATGTTCCCTGATTCACCAGTCTGCTCTTAAACATGCTTTTGCCCTGTTTGCACCACAA
The DNA here is from genome assembly GCA_903798115.1 of Danio jaintianensis. NCBI lineage: Eukaryota > Metazoa > Chordata > Actinopteri > Cypriniformes > Danionidae > Danio > Danio jaintianensis. Next base: position 17,810,676 of record CAIGQV010003909.1, read on the forward strand.
ACACTCTTGATAACAGAATGAATGTCGAAGACATCACGCAATCGCGAAGCAATGTGTAGTCTGGCATATTTGGTACCCATGACACATTGACATTTTATCTACACTGTTAAAAATATTCATGTTTAAATTTTGTATTTTCCCCCGTTTATTTATGCTTTTGTATTGCATTATGGGATTTTGATCTTTCTTCCAACAACTTTTACCCTGGAAAAGTTTGAAAAAGTGATTTTTATTAAGATTTGACATTTAACAATATAAGTGATATTGTCTGGGTTGGTGTTGTATATGGTACAAAAACCTTGTGCTTGTGGTACAAAAAAACTACCAGTACATTTCCTGTTATTTTACAGACTTATTTCTCTACAGGCCTATTACATTATATAATTTCAAACTGCTAAAATGTCAATAGAAGTCACTTTGTTAAACTGTAGAGTTGGATTTTCCACATCAAACGTCGATAGAGCAGAGATCAAGGTCCCATAATGCAATTTGCAACTGTAATTGAATGGAAAATATTTCACAAAATACAGAAACTGTTCATTAACAGATATTTTTTACAGTGTAGTTAAAATTGCTACTGTTGTAACTGACAATGAAAATCATGTAATCTGAACGGGGCTTAAATCTTCATTCTGTCTTGTCTTCGCAAGTGTAATTGCCAAAACTAAATCTAAACTAGTCTTATCCTTAGTATGATGTCCTTGCATTTATATATTTTTGACTTCATAGTTGGCACAGTGCCAAAGATCCATAATTAGGCATGATTCATTCCAAAAGTTATCTTTGACATGGATGTCATGTCTGAGGTCAATAATCATATTGGTTCTACTTGAAGTGAAAAGTTTGCCTGCTTCTCTGTTCTTACCCTTTAAGTAATGATGGTCCTTTTAAGCGTGGCTCTGCACTTAATCTTCTCTCATTTGCTCTTAACAGTCAAAGCCCGGTTCTGCAATTAGACTGAAATGTCACCAGACCGAGTTTGTTCATGCCTCACTCTTGATATCCTCCACCCCCCTCACAGTTACTCTGCTTTTAGCGGGAACATGCATCCTCCTTCCAAATGGACCTCACGCAGGCCTTGACTCTGCACTTGTTTTTCTGCAAGCCATCAGCTCTAATGTCACCCAGATCCTGTGCCAGCTCCACATCTATTACTCACCTAATTGATGTGGAGGCATGTGTGCTCTGCTGCCACCCTGCAGATTAAGCAGCCAGAATTATTTTCACTGCAGCCACTGAGACCCATAGAGCATCTCAGGCTAGTGTTACATTACTCTGTGGTGCCTAAGAGGGCATGGGAAAAAAAACAAGGGTCATCATTGGTGTTTGGAGCATGATATGGACTTCATCCAAAAATCAGTGCTGTCGCGAGGTAATAAACACATTAATTCGTGTTGAGTTGCGGGTGATTATTAGGTTCTTTTTTGTTGATTATTAGTTTCTGATTTCTGTTCATGAATTATTCTGCTGTAACAATGATCTGCTGTTAATTTTCTGACACTGTCAAAATTGTGTCAGATGGGAATTAATAAAGACTGTATCTTCAGAGTAATATCTTAATCACATTCCACTGACCTTGTATTTTATTTTTTATTTTTTATCATTAGATAATTTACATTAAGATGACAGGACATTTGGTGACAAAGCTGTGCTTGCCAAATGTTAATCCACCTTTGTTGGGCAGCAGTCCAGGCTACTGTTGATAATAATAGATACAGGGCCTGGTTAGCGTGATTCATGCACATGCCTCATCTTTCCACACATTATGAAACAGTGTGCTGTTGATCTCATGAATTGAGATATATTTCTTTTATTCCCATGACTGTCACTTTGAATATATTTGGTCGTGGGGACTCTTGTTGTCCATGAAGTAAAACTGATTTTAATCACACTACAACCAAAACGTGTGAAATAACACTTATGTCAGATGAATTATTGTTGGGGTGGTTTAATATAAATAACTCAGAGTTTTGACCAAGTTAAATAAATGTTAAGGCATACAAAAACTGAAAATCTCAACCAGAACAGACCGCTCTGTTGTAAGTGACCTAAAAATGTGCTTTATTGGCCCATACTTGTGATTTGGAATTTATCATTTTTGTCAGCAAGCAACTAACCAAGTGTATAAGCTCTTTATAAACGTGATCAAGTGCTAAGACACTAGTGAGATTGCAAATATTTTTATAGCAAAATACGTTGACTCTATATTTCTATTTTCATGAAGCTGCCTTTCTCAAAAGTTCTTCTGAGCATGCAATAAACAGCAATTAATCTCTTAAATGAGTTTATTTATCATGCTGCAGGACAGATGTTTTTTATTTGGTTATAGTATGTGAAATTTTGAAAAAAAAAGAAAGGAAAATGGAATAATTTTAAATTAAAAATGTTAAAATTGTTCTGTCAAATTTTATATATTTCTATCAAGGTTGTTGCTGTTTTTGTAGTTGTTATTGTTATTATTATTATTATTATTATTATTATTATTATTATTATTATTATGTTTCATGCCAGTAATTTTACACAAAGACTAAGAGTCGAAGCAGACAGGGCATTTTATATTGAAAAATGTAATTCATTAAAAAAACGGGATAAAATAGTTTCGCTTTTTCTCATGAAACGTGAAAAAGGGTCTCTCGGTTTAAGTCAGTATCCGATGAAAACATTATATATATCCGTCTTACCAGATGTGTGAGCAGATCATTTACAATCCCCAGAAAGGTCATGTGAATAAAAGTTAGTGAAAAGATCCGATATTGCCTGTGAAATCGGAGCTCTCACAGTCGGAAGCGGGGAATAAATTATGGAATAAAACTGTCCAGACAGACGTTCACTGGAGTAAGTGACAAATCTCTCTGAGTCATTAGACGCAGGCAGAATATTCACAGACCCCGCATAGACAACGAAGAATGACTTCATTTATTTATTATTATTCTGTCTTTCAGGCGTGGACAATCCTGTGCAAGTTGCGAATTGTAATCATTTACAAGACGCGTTTATCCAAATGAACAGAAGCAATCAAACCAGCAGGCAGTATTTAAGTCCTGTGTTAAATTCCAGTAAGTTTAACGCAGTATACACTTAGTAATTGTATTCTTTTTTGAAATATTATTAGTCATTATTTTTTAAAAATAATGTAGAAATGATGAAGGTATTGAAAACACATGAAATCACGCTTTTTGAGTGTGTATATATATATATATATATTTTTTTTTTTTTTTTATTATTATTATTATTTTTTATTGTGCCCGATGCAAAATATTAATCTAGAACATTATTCATTATTATATATTCTTAAATAACAAATTCATATAACAATTTAATCATATAATCTAACCTATACTTTATTATCGTGTTGTTTTTTTTAATTATTATTATAGCTGTCTTTAAATATATGTGGAAGTGTGTGTAGTAGCAATAAATCATGAACTTTTGTATTTGCATGATTTCCATTCATAGTGGTATCTTCCATGGCATTTCATTGCGTCATATCTGCTTACGCAGGCATTCTGCTCACTGTAGGCAACACTAAACGATCATGTCACACAGGCGGAACCACCTGCTTCTGTATCCTTTTTTTAGTGCTTTTCTGTCATTTTCGGTGGATTATAAATTAGTTTAAACAATGTACGCAAAGGTTTTCTTTTGTTTTGCTATAACAGTTATTTATTTCAACTTATAAAGTTATTTATAGCACAATACTGTTTTAACGAAATTAGGCTATAGCCTATTATAAACCTTACCCGCTGCAACAATAATTATAATTCACTTTATTATTAATATTATGGAAATTATATAATCAAAACGAATTATTATTATGCATTCGTTTTTACCTTATCTTATTTATGTTGTTATTTCTATAAGCAGTTTTAAATAAAGGCGTAACACCAACTTTCTCTAGTGGATCTAAAGTCTACTAACCAACAAAAAGCACTGTATTCTAGTGCAGTAGATCAGCCTTTATCCTCCTTACACGGCTGTTTTCCGATGTCCCTGGTGGAGCTTCAGCCTTTTTCTGCCCATTTAACCGAGGCCTCGTGCCCGAAGATAACAACGCAAAGCAATCATTACATTATTTAATCAATTCACTAATTATACACGCACGCTATAAATTTCGTCCGGTTATGTATATATGTAGCATAGGCTACATCATGAAATATATTAATTATAATTAAGTTAAAATAATTTTACGTTGTTTTAGTCTAATCCTATGCATATCCAAGTTTACCACCGTTCTGCGTAAATCGACGAAAAAAAAAGAAATTCCCGTAATGCCACAAATACCGGGGATTGAACAGCAGGCGATTTTTAGAGATGAAATATCTTACTGCTGATGTGAGCTGGCCCTTTGCGCTTGAATTATGGCAAAGAAGATTTGGTGCAGCTGAAGGGGACGATCTCTCTCTCTCTCTTTCTCCCTCCCTCTCTCTCTCTTTCTCTCCATTACACGCACACACTTATTTTATTCTATCCACAGATATCAGCCATGATATACTACCTGACTCTAAAACACTTTTAGCATATTAAACAAAATATTTATTTTTGAAAGTACGCATTCTTGTTATACAAATTATTTTCATTACAAACTTGCAATTGTCTGGGATTTAATTTAGCTTAAGTAAAAATAAAAATGGCATTTTTTAGTAAAACAAATTAAACTCGCGTTTGTAAAAAAAACAAAAAAACGTGGTACAAATGTGTAAATAAGAACGACCGGAATATCGACAAATCATTAATTTGTAGTAAAGAGTGGGAGCGTTAAGTATTGTAATCCGGTTGAGCTCCTCCTCCGGCCATGCCCTCTAATTAACGGGGCTCCTTTCCTGCTAAAGTCTGCATCGGACTGCAACATAGTCAAAGAGCAAGAGGGAGAGAGAAAGAAAGAGAGAGAGAAAGAGAGAGAAAAGTGCCACTGGATGTAATTGATTGTCTTGCTATCAAGAATAACTTGTTAGTAATAGTCAATTCTGGCTGCTTTTGAGGCTGACTGTTTCCACTGAAGCATCAGAGGTTGTCAGACTGCTTCTCACTGGAGCTCTACTGTTATCCAGGAGCTGAGGACAGCAGACGGGGCTTTTTTAAAAGAAAGACTTAAACTTCTCCAACCCTGCGGCAAAAGCAACAACATGCTGCTGATCGGCTACATCTAATTCTACGGATTTGGGGATACCTTCTCATTCAAGTTGTTCTTTGTTTATCAGCATTTTTGAAACAAAACAAGCTGTGCACAAATTCGAAAGAAAACAAACACGAAAAACTGTAGCATATATTTTCAAAAGCTAAAAAGACAAATAATGACCTCCAAAGAAGACGCAAAAGGCGCCTCGGTTGAGGATCGAAGGCGCAGTCCGTTGGACCATCTTCCTCCACCTGCTAACTCAAACAAGCCACTCACTCCGTTCAGCATAGAGGATATTTTAAACAAACCGTCTGTCAAACGAAGTTACACAATTTGCGGCACGGCGCACCTGCTTTCTTCCGGTGAGAAGCATCCGTCTACGGGCCATCCCCTCTCCAACCGCGCGCTGCTCACCCAGACATCTCCACTGTGCGCCCTGGAGGAGCTCGCCAGCAAAACCTTCAAGGGACTGGAAGTCAGTGTCCTACAAGCGGCAGAAGGTAAACACAAGGCCCGGTGTGGGAATAATTGTATTCAGGCTGGTGGATAATGTTAGAAATAATTCTATTCGTAGGCTATATTCGTGAAAACAGTCGTTAAAACTGCTACAGGACAACAAATGTTTAAATAATATATTTTACTATATTTTTCTAAACGGTCGTTTTTGTGTAAAAGGTTATGTTTGATTAAAGTATAAATGTGGGATTACTTCTGTGCACGTGCAATAAAAAATAAATGTTTAAATAATATAAATATAATATAAATCTCCGAGGATAAAAATAAAAATGTTTGAACAATCAGTATATGCTACCAAATAAGTGTGTATATTAAATAAAACTAAATGAGCACGTGCATTAAATAAAAATGTTTAATCCGTGCAAAATAAATATATAAAATGAAAACAGGCTACTAAAATATATGTATTGTCATAAAAACACATCTTTATCTAATTTAATTAGAAATACGTTTAATAATGTTTTCTTGTTAGAATATAAAAAAAATTGAACCAAATAAATTAATAATCATAAATAAAATAATGCTGTCCACGTGCAATTAAAATAGATGGTTAAAATATGCAGAAATGTAAAAGAAAAATGAATGTACCAAATAAATGTATAATATGTAATAAAAATGGATTAGTTCTGTTCATGTGCAATTAAAGTAAATGTCTGAAATAGGCTATATATCCATGTGCAGAAATAAAATGTTAAAAATAAATAAAAGTAGTTTTTCCAGGCCTATTATATATATTTTTTCGACCTGAAGCTAAATTGATAAACACTCAAAAAGACATTACAATTTAAAAATCATTTTAGGATAATATTCCTATTTATGGCAGTGCTAAATTTTTACAGGCCTCTGCTGTTCTGTGTTTTGATGTGGCTGCATTATTTTTGTTTGTTAATTTTAGGGAGGGACGGCATGACACTCTTCGGTCAGAGGAATACCCCTAAAAAGCGGAGAAAGTCGAGAACAGCTTTCACCAATCACCAAATCTACGAACTGGAGAAGAGATTTCTCTATCAGAAATATCTGTCTCCGGCTGATCGGGATCAGATCGCTCAGCAGCTCGGGCTCACGAATGCTCAAGTCATCACCTGGTTCCAGAACCGCCGAGCCAAACTCAAAAGAGACCTGGAGGAGATGAAAGCGGACGTGGAGTCGGCCAAAGCGGTGGGCAATGTACCTTATGAGAAAATGGCCAAACTGGCAGAACTAGAGAAACGCGTGAACGGTACTCTCGGAGATTCAGCGGCCGTGTCTCCGTCACGATCGAACCACGAGCACGAGGGCACCAACAAACTCCACATGTCACCATCATCGCCATATACAGACCACACAACGAGCAAAGAGTGTTCAGAAGACGAAGACGAGGAAATTGATGTCGATGACTGATTTTTTTTTCTTGAACAGAATCGGTATTATTTACCTTTTTTCCAGAGATGGTCCTCGGAAACCACAGAGGTGAAAGTGCCATTAACGCACCAAATGTATTAAATGACTTGTAGTAAAAGCAAATTTTAAAAAGGAGAAAAAAAATCAACGCAAGCATGGGACAGTTTCTTCAGATCTATTTATGCAGTGGCAGTATCGTAATCATTTAGCCTATTCGTTTAAACAGATAGCTGGAGAGCAATAAGTACCTTGATAATAACACACATACACACTTGAAGCACGATTGTCCACACAGAACTTTTTTACCCGGTTCTGAGTAAGTTAAATGCATGTTTTATTTTGTTTCACCAAATTATTTGAGTTAAAATGGCTGCAGATCTCATCTCAAAATATCCCTCAATTTAATTAACACACGCAGCTCCCTATTAATTAAGGCTAAACCCGTTTGATAAAAGAGTGTATTATAGAACATTTCCTACAAAAGTTATCACAGGAAAAAAAATCGATTGTCTGATGAAATCTGGATTGTGACATTTTAATATATTTCTTATGGTTTGTATGCCTGTAAGTGCCTTTTTAAGCCAGGAAACCATTTAAACCAAGTGTACAAAATGTAATGTATTTAAAATGAAATAAAAACGTCTTTCACTAAAATTTTGACGTTAGTTTATTTACCTAAATATGCAATCGAGATAATACAAACAAAAACATCTGTTTTGTTTGTCTTTGTAGCCCACTTTTATTGCCTGCACCAACACTCTTTAAACATGCATCGCGCGTGTGTGTGTGTTTTGGATTGGACATTTTACGCTTTTGATTTTCAGAATGGCATAACATGTTTTTGTGTTTCAATATCCACAATGAATGCGTGTGAGAAACAGAAATCTGGATTGATGAATGCGAGCATAAAGGCTGGGCAAAAACGCAGGGTTTTTGGCCCGTTTCTCTGCGGTTGAAAGACGCTATTTCCCTGCGAAGCGAAGGGAGGCAGTCATTTCTAGCGTAAGGCGTGAAAACTGGGGACAAATGAGCAGCCTCCCCTGATGTGACAAGCTACAATGAAGCATGCTCTGCCTCCCGCGGCTCTCAATACGGAGACAAGCGTGTCCCACCGAACAAAAAGGACACAAACGTTTGGAGGCCATATGGTTTTTGAATTTTCCTCACAATTTTCAGACAATTTGATGGATCGAGCTGGCCTTCTTTTTAGAGTGTTTCGCTCGGTTTTCACAAAGGCAATAATGCGCACAGGGGCGAGGGCATCTGGGCCTATTAATGTCCCCTCTATTCTCTCTTT
>CAIGQV010003909.1:17823984-17831208 GCA_903798115.1 Danio jaintianensis
AGAGAGGCCTGCATGTTGACTGAACCTGCTGGACCTGTCAGAGGTGCATTCACAGCTGACAGAGAAAACACAGACTCGATAATACTGGAAAAACAAAGCAGGAGTGGACTTGAGAGTACGCGAAACAGAGGTAAATATGATGTAAGCCACACACATTAACAGGCTGGACCAATTTTTCCATCCGAACTGCCTCAAACTTTTCTGTGACGTGTTTGAGAGATGCCCTTCTGCAGACCTTGGTTGTAACAAATGGTTATTTGTGTTTCTGTTGTTCCTTGACCCCAGACAGTAACACGGCGTTTTTGCCCACTGGCACTTAAATTTTATCTTTTTCTGACCATTTATTAAGTTTTAGAGATACTAAGACCAGCAAGTCTGGCGCTAACAGCCACGTCACGTTCAGTCACTGAAATCACTTTTCCTTCCCATTCTTATGCTCGGTTTGAATTTCAGCAGATCGTTTTGTTCATGTTTACAAGCTTAAATACACTGTAGTTGCTGCCTTGTGATTGGGTGATTATATATTTGCCTTAACGAGCATTAACAGGGGAGCCTAATAAACCAAATATACAGTATATATGTACGCAGTACGCAACAGTTCCTATCAGAAAATATAAATATATGAATAAAACTCTTACACAAAACCTAAACCTTTTTCGGTGACATCATATATAATATCCGTATCAATATATAGCCTACTGTATGAAGATAAGTGCGGTGGCGCAGTGGGCAGCGCTGTCGTCTCATAGCATAGCTGGGTCAGTTGGCATTTCTGTGTGGAGATGGAATGTTCTCCCCGTGTTCGCGTGGGATTCCTCCGGATGCTCCGGTTTCCCCCACAATTCCAAAGACATGCGCTATAGGTGAATTGGGTAAGCTAAATTGTCCGTAGTGTGTGTGTATGGGTGTTCCCAGTGATGGGTCGCAGCTGGAAGCGCATCCGCTGTAAAACATATGCTGGATAAGTTGGCGGTTCATTCCGCTGTGGCGACCCCAGATTAATAAAGGGACTAAACCGAAAAGAAAATGAATGAATAAATGAAGATAAGTAACATTAGTATCTAAATCATATTAATGATATATTATAGTTGTTGGTAAATACTTGATTTTTTGGGCAGTGGTGTTGACAGTAAATCACAATTACATTTGCATTTATTACCAAAAATATAATCCAATAACATAACTATGCATCTCAATTTTAAAATTTCAATATTATTGAACCTGGAACATCATTCTGTCTTGAAAATTTAATTCAGACATAATCCCCACCTCCAAACCTAACCTTATTTATAAATTATTCCTGAACTCTGAGGAAAATAATAGATGAAGAACAATTATATAAAAGCACCTAACCCTGATTGCAAGCCTAAATCAACAAAGATATCAAACCAGGACACTTTTGCAATTATTTTAAAAATTATAATTAAAAACTGTGTTGAGTAGATTACATAATAATAATTGTAGTGATTAATTATTCATTCTAGCTAAAGTATTCTGACTACTTTTAAATTACTGTTGACAACTGTTTTTTAATCTGTCCCTAAATTCACAAATGAATTTTCAGGATTTATAAAAATGTACAATGAAAGCACACAGTAGAAAGTTTCAGAAAGGGAAATTATAAGAGAGAGAAAAGAAACATAAATGATAAATAATTTACTGCCACTGGCTGTGTGAATATCAGCAATCACATAATCCGAAAAAACAACAACTGTAAACTGATTCTGAAATATCAGAATCACACTGTTGGATTAACATTCCTGCAATTTCTTTTTCACTTCCAGTTCAGTGTATTTCCAGTTCATTTTGTTGTATTCCCAAGGCAGCAATATTCATTCATTTATTCATTTTCCTTTCCGGCTTAGTCCCTTATTTATCAGGTCGCCACAGCGGAATGAACCGCCAACTATTCCAGCATATGTTTTATGCAGCGGATGCCCTTCCAGCCATTATTAAATGTTCATAAATTCAAGCAGAAGAGTTTTAAAAGTAATAAAACAAACAGCCATGCAACTTTGAACGTTTTCTCTCATACAGTATAGACATACATTAAGCACACAGGAGCAGTGTTTGTGTTTTGGAGAGTTGTCAGTAAGCAGTAGCCCTGCTGATGCATGATTGAAGAGTGGAAGGACAGGAGAAAACAGAGCGGCCAGCGGAGTGAGTGTCTGACAGGCCATTACTGCAGACGAGCCCATAACTCACCCTGATAACTAAAGGCTTCTGCTGACACGACCTCGAACAGGGCAGAAGGAGCCACAGAGAGGCAGACACCACACGAGTCCAATCCAGCAAACTTTATGGATTAAATCACAATAGATTTTACACATTCACTAATTGCCGTTAGTTATTTCACTAACAAAACTGCATGGTTCCTCTGATGTCACAGGAATGGTTTGTATATAGTCTGTCAAATCAATATTAAAGGGATAGTTCACCTAACAATTTTTGACTAACCCTTAACTGTTGTAGTTCTAAACCTGTTTCTTTCTTTTGCAGAACACAAAAGAAGATATTTTGAAGAATGTTGGAAACAGGTAGCTATTGACTTCCGTAGTATCTATTTTTTGGTCACACTTTATTTTAAGGTACAATTTTCGCTGTTAATAGACCATTAACTACCTCAATAAGCTCCCAATTTGCTGCTTATTAATTGGTGTTAAGGTAGCACTTTAGGGATGTAAAAAGAAATCATGTAGAATATGTACTTTATGAGTACTAATAAATAGCCAATATCTTATTAATAGATAGGTAATAAGCCCCTAGTTAGTAGTGAGAGTTATTTAAAATAAAGGTTTACCTATTTTTCCTTTTCTGAATGTCATAAAAAAAGAAGATATTCTGGTATAAGATAAGTAGGCTGGTATAGCTATGGTATATAATATGGTATCTTCAGAATAATTTTCTAAAACGTCTCACCTCTTTGTGCCAAATTCAGATGCTGATCTGTCCCAAAGTTTTATTTTTGCTCAAAGATATCAGAGCTATTTTTTTAAAGTGCCTCCTGAGATGTTTGGGCTTACGTTACTGCCAGATCTGGGACTTTTCAATTTGGGATTTTCTGAACAACTGCTTTCATTATCAAGTACACAACACAAACTGCTTGCATACAGATTTACTAAAGCCAAAATTTACTACTATTGTTTTGGAAGAAAAGGGAGGCTCTTTTACGTAAACTATGGCTTGGAGTTATGATTTCTATCTTACATTTGGAACAAATTGGGTACTGTTTGAAGGGCAAACCTGAGCCGTTTGATCAAATCTGGCATCCTTTTCTCTGTTAGCTTAATGAAACCATATATGCACTAATGCATCATTTGTTAATGTATTTTTTTTCATCATACTTTGCAGTTTACACAGGTCTTGTAAGGGATGGTTTGTGATGTGAATGTTTTATTCTATCCCTTTCAATATGTATTGCATTATTGTATGTGACATATAAAATGTGTCAAATTGCAAATCCTTTTTTAAAAAACATTTGTCTTGTATAAAACTTTTTTGACAAAAAATGGTCTTTTCTGTTCTATCATTTTAAAGTGATAGTTCACCCAAAAAATCCTCTCATTGTTTTCTCTTCCTTATGTGGTTTTAAACCTTTATGAGTTTCTTCTGTTGAGGGATAGTACACCCCAAAATAGTATTGACTATGAAAATTAATGGGTCCCAGTTGCCAGCATTTTTCAAAATAACTTATTTTGTGTTCAATAGAAGAAAGAAACTTTAAATTAAGGGTGAATAAATGATTGCAGAATGTTCCTTTTGGAGTGTACTGTCCCTTTAAGTGTTATTTCCATTTAGTGGAGTTACTATGTTCTTACCACTAGAGGGCAGATGAAGATTTGTAGAAATATGGTTTTGATAAATTATTTTTTCCCTTCATTCTTATCACCACTGCAATCTCATGGATATTAATGTACTTTTTGATTTTATTCATATAATCATGCACATGCATATGCTATAAATTTCATCTAGTCAAGATTTCATTTGCCTTCATGCATATCCAGTGTTTTACTATGCCAGCTATTAATAATTTACATGTGTGGTGATATGATATGAGTCTTTCAGTGTAATATAAGAGATGCATTTATGCATTTCTTAATGTGTTCGGTGACTGCTGTGCGTCATTATTGGAAAAGCCATGCAGATGTTTATGCATATATGGCATCTGCTTTAAGACGTGTATTATATCAGTGAGCCTCAATGTGTTGATTTAGAGACACTTAATACAGAATGAATTGCAAGCAGAATAAATTAAAGATCATATGTCACATGGTAACATGTTTGTGTGAAATATAGGAGGGTGTATTATGTATCTTTTGTGTCGTATTTTGTGTTTAAATGTATTCATTCAAATGTTTGTTTATAATTGTATTTATTGTAATGCAATAATAAGATTTTTGAATGTAATTATTATTATAATTTCCCCCCAGTAGAGAAAACCTGAAAGTTATTTTGGGTTTGGATCGGTTATGTACAACATTGGTAAGTAACTGCTGTGCACATTTTAGACAGGTAAACATTAGTTTTTTAAGTATTTTTCTTGTCTGCCCACAAAACTAGTACACTGTAAAAAAATGCAGGGTTCATTTACGTTGTCCCAACACAATTCAATTAATTTAAGTTAATTGGCTTTGACAAATTTAAGTTTTAAATTTAAAATTAAGTTGTCCCAAAAAATATCAAGAATTGTCTTTTCAGCTCATGCAGCTAAAACAACTAGATCTTTTATTAAAATGTGGTTCTTAAATGGACCCAATATTTGATCTTTCTTGAGAATTGACTTCATAATTGTTTCTTTGTGTGTTTGAGAAAATAAATACTGTAGCTGTTTAAACAGGTACGGTATTTAAGACTATTAATTTAGCTCATTAACTTCACCTTTTTGTTTTACATTTATATTTTAAAATGATAAAAAATTTATTTACATTTATTTTATAGCAATTATATTGTTTATTGTTCTTAAAATAAGAAATACGTTACAATATTATGCACATAAAATATGTTTTTACAGTAATATTTTAAAATAATAAAAATATATTTATTTTATAGCAATAATTTACTTCAAAGTAAGGAATATTTTAATGAATATTTGATCTATACATTTTACAGTAATGTATGATAATGTATTAAAAATAAGGAATATATGAAAATATAGTATAATAAATATGTATTACATGTAATATAGTAACATATTTGAATTTATTTATATAGAAATAAAGAAATATATTAACATGTTAAACCTATGATATTCTGCATCAAATACAGTTTTTAATCGTATATAAATTTAAAGCATATTAAATGCAAGTGAGGCGACGCGGTGGCGCAGTGGGTAGCACGTTCGCCTCACAGCAAGAAGGTCGCTGGTTCGAGCCTCGGCTGGGTCAGTTGGCATTTCTGTGTGGAGTTTGCATGTTCTCCCCGTGTTCGCGTGGGTTTCCTCCGGGTGCTCCGGTTTCCCCCACAAGTCCAAAGACATGCGGTATAGGTGAATTGGGTAAGCTAAAATTGTCCGTAGTGTATGTGTGTGAATGGGTGTGTATGGATGTTTCCCAGGGATGGGTTGCGGCTGGAAGGGCATCCGCTGCGTAAAACATATGCTGGATAAGTTGGCGGTTCATCCCGCTGTGGCGACCCCAGATTAATAAAGGGACTAAGCCGAAAAGAAAATGAATGAATGAATGAATGAATGAATAAATGCAAGTGAAGTATCTACTTTAATGTTTCAAATAAAGAAAAGTAAAAATATAATAAAAAAATATAAGAAATATAACAAACTAATGCAATAAATGATCATACTAGTGCAAATATAACCTGTCTTGCTGACGAATAGGTTGTTTGAAGGATATAATAAAGTATACAAATATAAAATCACAATTAGTCATGATTTTCTTTCCTAAGTAAAAACAAGTGGACACAGAAAAAGAAAACAAACAAAAATTTCAACTTATATTTTATAAATATTAAAAAAATAAGTACATTTTAAATTTTTTTACTTTTTGTAACTTTACATTTTCTATAGAAATAATGTGATGAGAAAAAAAGAAATGTATTAAAATAATATTAAGCACTAATAATTATCATAAATAGCTTTTACCATGCACTGGTGATGTACTGCATTTGACCTGCATTTCATTCTTTTATTCATTTTCTTTTCGGCTTAGTCTCTTTATTAATCAGGGGTCGCCACACCGGAATGAACCGCCAACTTATCCAGCATATATTTTACTTCCAGTTGCAACCCATCACTGGGAAACACCCATACATTCTCATTCACACACATACACTACGGACAATTTAGATTACCCAATTCACCTATAGCGCATGTCTTTGGACTGTGGGGGAAACCGGAGCACCCGGAGGAAACCCATGCCAACAGGGGGGAGAACAGGCAAGCTCCACACAGAAATTCCAACTGGCCCAGCCGAGGCTCGAACCAGCGACCTTCTTGCTGTGAGGCAACAGCGCTACCCACTGCACCACAGCGCCGCCCCTTGACCTGCATTTGCCATAGATTATGTAAAATGAAGTGGTTTACTGAAAACCAGATTGTAGATTACAACCTTAACATTTTTTCCACAACATTAAAGGGATAGTTCACCCAAAAATAAAAACTCTGTTAATTTACGCACCCACAGGTCATCCAAGATGTAGGTAACTTTTTTCAGTACAACATTAAATAAGATTATGAACTTAATCCATGGTCCTTGGTGATTCATACAATGACAGTGAATGGTGATAGGTTTTATTTAGATCATAAATAAACACATATAAATGAGTCCAAATCAATAGCCATATCTCCTGATGACACACACAGGTCTAGTGAAATGAAATGTTCGGTCCATGTAAGAAATTGAAAATTATTTACAATATTATTAGCTTTAAAGGGGACCCATTATCTCCCTTTTTACAAGATGTAAAAAAAAGTCTCTGATGTCTCTAGAGTGTGTATGTAAAGTTTCAGCACAAAATACCACACAAATAATGTTAATACCACACAAATAAACTGCTCCTTTTTGGCTTTGATCCAAATTGTGCTGTTTTGGTGACTCTTGCTTAAAATTTAAATGAGATTGTGTTCCAGCCATCTTTTCAAAAGAGGGTGGAGCTATAAATGCCTATGTGTCACCAGCAGCAGATTCAAAACTCTAATAACATACGGCTGCTTCTCACTCAGGGCTGTTTATGCTAATGAGGGAAAGATCATCACTAATGGGCAGGGCTTTC
>CAIGQV010003909.1:17836682-17849610 GCA_903798115.1 Danio jaintianensis
ACACACACACACACACACACACACACACACACACACACACACACACATATATATGTAGATATTGTAGTCATGAATTTAATGAAAAAATATTGCCGGCTTATCCGCAATGTGATCATGAATAAATGTATGAAAATCTGTTTACACATTCAGAGTAGATGCTGCAGTGTTTGGAATATAATGAACATAATGAAAGAGAAAAATTAGGTCACATATAATGTGTAATTTTGATTAATGGCTCACCCTCCCTGTAAAATTGCTGGATTAATATCTATTGTTTTCCCATATGCTTTTTGTCCTCCCATGCTCGTTTTTGTCTCATCTTTTCTCTACAATTACTTTTTTGTTTGTGTTTAAAGGGATTGTTCATTTTAAAATAAATGGAAATATTTTGTCAAATGAAAATATTTTTGAAGGTATTATTTAAATATTTAGAGTATCATATATATTTGGCTTTTATTAATAATTTGAATTAATTTAGCTTTTAAATGTGTTAGTTTTAGTAATTTTGTGTATTTTTCATTCATTCATTCATTTTCTTTTCGGCTTAGTCCTTTTATTAATCTGGGGTCACCACAGCGGAATGAACCGCCAACTTATCCAGCATATGTTTTACGCAGCGGATGCCCTTCCAGCTGCAACCCATGACTGGGAAACATCTATACACACTCATTCACACACATACACTACGGACAATTTAGCTCAGCCAATTCACCTATACCACATGTCTTTGGACTTGTGGGGGAAACCGAAGCACCCGGAGGAAACCCACCAAACACGGGGAGAACATGCAAACTCCACGCAGAAACGCCAACTGACCCAGCCGAGGCTCGAACCAGCAACCTTCTTGCTGTGAGGCGAACGTGCTACCCACTGCGCCACCGTGCAGCCCTTGTGTATTTTTATTATTTTCTAAATATGTCTACATAGTATTTATTTACTTATTTAGTTTTGATGAAATTTTTGGTGTATGTAAAAAGTAGATTTATTTCTGCTAGTTGCCAAGGAAATATTTTTCACTTTTATCAACACACACACATACGCACACGTTTGTTTTTGTGAAAAGTGGGTACATTACATAGGTTTCCATTGATTTTATACAGCACAAACTGTATTTTGTATTGGCCTAACCCCACCCTACCCCTAAACCCAACCATCACAGGAAACAGTGTACAGCTTTACTCTCTGATTAAACTCATTCTGTGTGATTTATAAGCTTTTTGAGAAATGAGGACATCAGCTGTGTCCTCATATTTCACCTCCTTTTTGTAATACCTGTGTCATACCTATGTCATTATACAGATTTGTGTCCTGACATGTCACAAAAACACGTACACACACACAAACAAAACAAATTAGGAGCCCATTTTTTTTATTTTGTCTTTTGTAATAAGTCTTTTCTTTTCTATGTGAACTGTCCCTTCAAATGCTCTGCATTTTCAACTGTTAATGTATAGTGATCTCTATGAAACAAACCATTCAGAGAGGAGATGTTTGATGGTTTTAAAATCAAAAAATGACTGCGATTATTAATCGGCTAATGGCACAGACTGACTGCTAGAGTCTATTTTCCTAGTTTGGTCTGCATGTGTGGACCTCTGGAGGGGAAGCAATAATGTTTAGCTCACACATAATGACCAGTAGCTGGCGGGATGAGTCCATCCATCTCTGTGAAGTGAACAGGTCCCAGCTGGGCCGCTGCGTTCAGGATGGAAAGGGGAAGTGAGGCCGGCTTCACCCGCCTCCCCTAAATAAACCAGGCGACAGGATGCACCCGCACTCGAGAGGACAGACACAGCATCCAGCGGCTGCAGGGGAGGAGCAGCTTCCGCTGTCATGGGTGTCAAGTCCACTATTAGAGAGGCGAGTGAATCCACATGGTGCTTGCAGGATGAAATGGGGCTTCCCATGTGCTTCTGGGAGAGGAGCTTTATACAATAAATCTGTGCTCCAGTTCAACCTGTAAGCGATCAGAGCCATCATAAGCACACCGCTGGCAGTAAGCATTATAAAGCCTGCCAGTCAATACTTTGTAAGTTGTCGTTTTTTAATTTGAGAGTAAAAATGGTACAAATGGCACCAAAAGGGATATGATGGCTATTTATCTGTGTTTATCTATCTATTTGTCTTTCCACCTAGCAACCATTCAGAGAACCCTAGCAACACCCTAGAAACTGAGAGGAACACACAAGAAAGTACATAGAAACACCCTAGCAACCACTCAAAATACAATGGCAATTGCATGACAGCATACTCACAACCACCCAGAATACACTAGCAACCAAATAACAACAACCTAGTTATCACATAAAATAGCAGTTGCCTAGCAATAACCTAGCGAGTGCACAGAAAACCCTGGCAACACATTTGCCTGCCTGTCTATTTTCCATCTATAACACATACTTTTAAAACTACTTCAAACTTTCAGGCTAGACTTTCATTCATTCATTTTCTTTTCGGCTTAGTCCCTTTATTAATCTGGGGTCGCCACAGCGAACACGGGGAGAACATGCAAACTCCACACAGAAATGCCAACTGACCCAGCCGAGGCTCGAACCAGTGACCTTCTTGCTGTGAGGCGACAGCGCTACCCACTGCGCTGCCCAGGCTAGACTTTCTCAAGCCAAATTTAACTTAAATTGTTCTTGTAATTTTTGTTCAAACCACTACAGTACATTTTGCTCATTTGTCAGCATGATTTTTTTATTATTTAAAATGCACGTTGATTGATCACTTTTGCAAATTTTAATAAGTACAGGTCAAAATCGTTAAGTTGTTCTATTTTTATGTATTTATCGGTTTACATTAAATGGTAATGAAACATTATTTCATTCATATTTTGACATTTTATTTTAACAAGTTATTTGAAACATATAAGTGGACACAACATATAAAATCACTTTTGTAAATTGTAACTCCAAAAATATTGATTATTTGCAATAATGATTAATGATGACCTAATTAAAGAACATTGGTCTTATTTGATGAAAGATGTCATATCATTTGTCCTTACAGAGTCATAACATAGCCTTGTTTTGACTTCTTTTATTTGTTGTAGTGCAAACAACCGGCTTATTCATTTGCCCTTTTCACTTGCAAATGAATTTGATTTGCTTTACATCCGTCAGGTTATTTTCTCATTGCAAAAGCATTTTCTTTTTTTTCTTGACTGTAAGAAATATTATATTGAATGGTAATCTATCAAATAACTGTTCAGACTATGTTTTGACAGACACATTATCCAGTAAAACAAGTCATTAGCATGGGAGACACAACATGTTAATGGATGTTCCGTCCCTCAGCACCTCAGCAACTGAACTGGACATTTGTTAAATGGTGCTTGGTCATCATTTCAGACAATTTCTGACTCACCTCAGTGCTGCTTGTTTTATATTTACTCTTTACTTGCACATTCCATTGAGAAGCAATTTTAGCTTCATACCATAGATCAATATATGAAAGCTAAAGAGAAACCATTTTTTGAGAATGAAAGCCTTTTTTAGAAAATGGTTATAGTTTTTATGCTGTAAATATAATGTCGTCTTGTTCTCGAATTTCCTTTTTAACAATGCAGGCCAAAAAATGTCCGGTTTTCTTCCCCTTTGACATAATGCATTAAGAAGCTCTATTTGCTGGGTTCATCAATCTATTTCAGAGGTTAAAGACAGTGAACCTGACATTCTGTCCTCCAAAAATAAAAGCCTGTTTCCCTTGTCAAGGAACTGAGAACTGTACTTCTACAGCAGTAGCTTTACAAATAGGTTAAAATATATAGCAATTGGTAGCTTAATACTTTACCTTGTGTTTTAGGTATAAAACTTCTTTTGAAATTAATTATCACACAAGTGTGTTTTTGCAGTATACAGTGCTCAGCACAAATGAGTACACCTCCTGTTGAAAATTCTTATTTTTTAGATTTCTCAGTGAATATAGCTAATATATTTGGGTGCACTTAAAACAGTTTTATTAAACAGTTATATCCATTAAAATAAGAGATTGATCACCGAACATGTTTAGGAATAAAAAGATAATTCATTTAAACTCGAATGAGTTATTGCCAAAAAAATCACAAACTACAAGATTTTAACAAAATCTTTTTTGTTTCTCTTGATTTTTCCTCTTTATTAAATTTTAGATTTTTCCCCAACTAAGTTTTGGACTGTGATCTTATATTTTTCTTTGTTTGATTGGTTCCAGTTTTGGCTTTAAAACTGAAAAATCTGATGTATATGCACAAATATATTATTGTAAAGCAACCTATAGAAAATAATAATTTAAAAGCGAGATCTGTGAGGGGTATATATATTTCCCCAAAGAACCTTTTAGTGAACAGTTCTTTAAAGAAATCTTTTTCATTAATAATCTGAAGTACCTTTTTCCAAAATACCTTCTGTGGAAATCCAGGATGATACAAAATACAGAATGATTAAAACTGAATATCTGTCTCTGTAGTGCATGGGTTTTCAATCTTTTATGGATGCCAAATATGACATAGTTTGTGAAAGAGATCCTCATATTAAATTGAAAAAGGCGTCTGTATTGTTTCATGTTTATATACTAAATTTACACACTGAAATATTGAAGTGATAAATCATTATTAAATTGTAGAACATATTTTACTGTATTCATGTACACTCAAAACATTATTTTTACTGATTGTTCAAACTACTTATTTAAAATGAGTTGAATCAACACAACTCTTGAGTTTTTTTTGAGGACAACTTAATTGTTTTATGTTCAATCCACTTACATTTCCAAAAACACTTAAGTTAACCTAATCGATTTGTGTTGGGACAACATGAAGGAATTGTGTGGAACTCAGCATTTTTTACAGTGTAAAATGTTTACTTGTTTATTGATTATACATTTTAATACATTATATTTATTCATTTGTTTTAATATTATTTTCTTTTTTTATATTTTACAGTACACAGTATTTATGTGACTAAAATGCTTGACATTTATTAATTAATTGTATTAAGTTATAAATTATTTTATATTGAATTTATGCTTATTCTCCCAACATTTCCAATGGATCCCTTGAATGCCTTCTGGGGGTCCCCATAAATCCCTGTTATTTAAAATGGAAATCCCTTTTTTTAATATGTTGCTGCTACATTCTTAGAAAGAATCAATAATTTGAATGACGCTGTATTGCAAATTTGAATAAAGCTAAATGACTTGATTGTTTGGTGTGTAGATGAAAGCCCTTTATGAATAGATGCTCTTGAAGCTGTCAGCAGCAGGACTGCGCGCTCTCCACAGATGCAGATGATGGAAGTGGCGCCAGTGAGCGCAGATAGATCACATGTCAAACATTACACAGGTATAGACAGATGAGGATGATGATGATGATGTTTTAACATACTAATCAGTAGGGCAAAAAATGCACGTTTGGGGGGAGACAAATTTAAAAAATCTTTATCTTTATAGCACATCAATATGTAAATTATTTTAAATATTGTGGAAAGAAGATTAAATGATTGTGAGAATCTGTCAATTGTTTTAAAAAGATAAACCGTAAGCAAATCTTTCGCAACTAGACAAATGTTTTTCGCGAGAAAACCTCAACAAATTTGCGCACCAAAAAATACTGATAGGAATTTACTTAGAACGTCTTTTTTATTCATTTATTCTTTAAAAGCATTTTGATAAACGTTTTTGTACGGAAAATTAAGTCAATACATTTCCCTTTCAGTCACATCAGATGAATGAAGTGAAGTCTTAAGTGGGCGTGCAATAAATGGCACTTTTCAAGTGGACCTTGGTGGGTGAATAATGGCTATAATCAAACATCTGACCGTCCCAAGTGATTTCAGCACTTTCAACATTCTACTGACTTCATATTTGTTTCGTTTAAATCGTATAAGACAAACTAATCGTTTGGTGTTTTAAGCACCATGCAGCACATGTGTATAAAATATATGATTAAGTCTAGTAGCCTACTAAAACAAACAACAAAGAATTTTAGCGAAAATACACACCATTGTACTCATTAAACTTTGATGTCGGTCATTTGGCCTGCATTAATCTAAAGCCCATCAAATATTAATACTTTAATGCGTTAAATAATCACCTCCCCTTTCATCCAGAGGGAAATCGATTACCTAAAATGTGCTTGCTTTCCGAATATTGCATATTTATTTTGTTATTGTCTGATTTAGAAAGATTAATGCATACAAAAGAAAATGAATAATTAATAAAAAGTTAGTCGTTACACTGCATCGGATCAGTACAATGTAGCCAAAATACTGTGAATTAAATTCATGTCGTTACTAACATTTTTTTAAATAAACGATGAATCTGAAACACATTTAGTTCCTAACGTCATTAACCCATCTTGTTATAATAAGAATGTTATTTCACAGTTATGTCGACGACTAAGAATGACTGATTTAATTTCATAATGAAATGTAACATTTTTTGACACTATTTACCTTTTTAATAAACGCTGTGTGACTAAATCCTCTCTAAATCCTAAAACACCGACAAACGACAGCAATTCCTTTGAAATCTAATCTAAGAGTTCGTGTTGGCGAAATATTAATCTATTGTTGTCTAACAAGAGTAAAAATGACGACCAAAACAAAATGTTATCAAATGTATGTATCCAAAGACAACAAGAGAGGCTGCGTGGCCAAGATAATGATGTGACCGAAGCAGACACATTGTTGTTTTGAGTAATCGGCCGTGTTTTGCTTTAATAAACCATCTATTTGAGTTGCCCTGTGCTGAAGAGGGAATTCCAGTGGATTTCACTGAACAGACTCGTCGTGGTTTCTTTAGCCAATTGGGTCTCTCAGCCCAGAATTGGAGGCTTAATTTTACCCAGCCTCTTTGGCATTTTGATTGATGTTCCCGTGGCTCCATCCGGCAGGCTATAGCTATAAGGGTAAAGGGGGGCAGTAAAAGATAATCGTCTGTAGTTCCGTCTTTCTCACACATGCAGTCAATGCAGTTAGATAACGACAAGTCTGGACTAAACTGCGTTTTAGTTGCTGTATGATAACTGGGGTGACGTGGAGGATCGCAGGAGCGCGCGCCTCTCCACACCATGGATCATATGGGAGCGCATCTCCACCAGACACACGCAGACACCATCAGTTTTGGGATCGATCAGATTCTTAACAATGCAGACCAGGGGAGCTGCATGATCTCCAACCCCAGAATGCAGGACCTGGACTACGGTTTGGGCTGCATAGTGAGCACAGCCTACAATACCATGACTGGCAACTACAACGTCAATAATTCGGCTGGATACAATGGAAACTCGTGCAGCGTCGGGTCCTACAACATGAACTTGGGCGCGAATGTTAACGGAAATTGCCTTAATTCGTCGGGAGTGATCCGGGTTCCTGCGCACCGGCCGCTGGGCAGCGTTCACTCGTCCATTCCCACAAGCGCTGCCACGGTGCCAAGTATGGGAAGCATGGGCACCATTAACAATCTCACGGGATTAACGTTTCCGTGGATGGAGAGTAATAGGAGATATACCAAAGACAGGTTTACAGGTATAGAAATCAATCTCAATGTTCAGTAGTCCTAATATTTGTTAGTCCGCGTTATATTTGATTCTGCGCGATTTCAAATTTGCATTGTAAAAAAGGATTTTGTCACGCTGTACAAATCGAAAAGCAGAAATTGGCCTACTTATAAGATTTTAGGATATTAGGCCAGCACTTGCATATTTTAAATTGAGTTTAATTTCCATCATTCCTGAATTAAAATGATTTAAATTGACCATAATGTTTTGAGGCCATTCTAAAAACAAGTCAAAGTTCAGTAGGCTATAAACTTTTGTCTTGCTAATTAAAAGCATAAACGAATGACACTTTGTCGATCGCAATGCATCTGTAGGCCAAAAATAAATAAATAACATTAAATCCACACAGATTTTATTTCCTGTGGTGATGTGTAAGAAGTAGGCTATACATGGAGTTTAGGGTTGTCAGTTTTTTTATGTTTTCTTTTATGACTTAACAATTTTCACGCTTTATTAATATAGCATATAAATATTTTACATGGTAATTGCTGTTTTAACCTTTTTTTTTTAAATAAATACTGCAAAAAGTGAAAATGTACAGTTGTTACTTTAATCAGTTATTGATTTGACACCAAAAATGACTTTCATTGATGTAACCTAATTGATTCAAGTTTATGCTAAATATGAAGTGTTTCTTAAATATCTAACATTTATATTAAATGTTTTCACTCGAATGTTATCAGTACATCTTAATTTTCAAAAATATTGGAAACACCACATTATAATGATTTTCGTTAGACCCGATTTTTCTAATTAGCCTGTTTATTTCACTTTTTTCTTATAACATTTAACACGTAATGAGGACATGTGAAAGTATTTTGAAATACGATAGCCTACTCATGTCTATTTGCTTGCTTGTATGAACTAATTCAATATATTTTGTGATTGTTGCATGTTTTATAAGGACCAATGTCAGCTTTCTCCTCCAAAAGTCGCATTTGCCTTCCACTGCTTGGCTTTTATGTCGTTTTGCTGATTTCTTCCGCTTGCTTTTCACTCTGTCTCTCAATCCAGTGGCCCTCTCACCGTTCACTGTAACACGCCGTATAGGTCACCCGTACCAGAACCGAACACCCCCGAAGAAGAAGAAGCCCCGGACGTCGTTTACGCGCCTTCAGATCTGCGAGCTGGAGAAACGCTTTCACCGTCAGAAGTATCTGGCGTCAGCCGAGAGAGCAGCCTTAGCGAAAGCACTTAAAATGACTGATGCGCAGGTCAAAACATGGTTCCAGAACAGAAGAACGAAATGGAGGTGAGCTTTTGCGATCTAATCAAGGCTTTACACTCACACGTAATGCATTCTTTTTCGTCTCAGCACTAAACCCAGCAGAGTATTTTGTTTTTAAATAAACCGTGAGGTCAGGTGGGTCAGTTCCATAATGCATTCCATAGGTTTGAAAGGTATGTTCACTCAATATAGATCCAATCAATAGCTATGTCAGTAGTTAAATGTACTATTTTTATTAAACATTTTTCCAGGCCATAGAGTGAAACCAATATATAGCCTAACCATTTTCTCCATAGTCTTAGTTGTGTTAGAAGTTTAATTAACTGATGTTCAATATTGTGATCAGATCATTTTTTTGAGTGAAGATTAGTATTATTAATAATTGACGTGAAATATTAATTACGATG
The DNA here is from genome assembly GCA_903798115.1 of Danio jaintianensis. Taxonomy (NCBI): domain Eukaryota; kingdom Metazoa; phylum Chordata; class Actinopteri; order Cypriniformes; family Danionidae; genus Danio; species Danio jaintianensis. Next base: position 17,845,858 of record CAIGQV010003909.1, read on the forward strand.
ATTTGACTATATGCGATATGAGAACGTCAAATTATAGGATATTTACACTATATATATTATATATATTTTATATATTTTTTTATTAACAGGGCAACGTATATCAGTTTATATCAGCTATTTACTTAATTGATGATGATAATAAACTGGATTTAGACATATCCAATAAACTTTCAATGCAATCAGTTCCAAATGAATGAAAAAAGTAATATGAACGTTTATGAAACGAAATACGTAAACGAAGATTTGTATTATTTTAGCAAATCCACATTATCAAGTAGCCTAGCTAATTATAGCATATTATAAGAACTATGTAAGCTTATTATAATGATTAATAATTATAATAAATTCAAAACTAATGTTTCTTGGAACGTGTATGACACTATAAATAAACAGTGTTCGTTTGTAGCAACAGTAGGCCTATATATATATATTTTTTGTATTTTTAGAATTAGAATTATTCGTAAAATCCTGGTTATTGGTCTATAAAGAGGGGGAAAACATAGGCTAATTGTATTCTTTGTAATTTAGATTACCTTACCTGTATACATTTCTGGTAAAGTTTACAATTACGAGTACGAACCCTGACTAAAACACTTGTATTAAACCCATGCAGGCGGCAGACAGCGGAGGAGAGAGAAGCCGAGCGACAACAAGCCAACCGAATCCTAATGCAGCTTCAGCAAGAAGCTTTTCAAAAGACTATAAACCAGCCTGTTACTCCAGACCCAATCTGCCTACACAACAGCTCTCTTTTCGCACTTCAGAACCTGCAGCCCTGGACTGAGAACACGGCGAAAATCAGCAGCGTTCCCAACACTGACTAACATGATGGAGACTTGTGGACGCGCGGTGTACAGAGGAATATCCCAACAGCACATTACTTCTTCTTTTAACTAAAATTACTCTTTTATTTGTAACATGCAACTTATTGAAAACAACTTTAAGAATTGCCTTTCTGCTTCTTTCAGTTTAACGTCGGGCAGAATAATCAGTTTTGAAATTGATCTGTTTATAGATTTGATCATTTCCTTTTTAAAATGCAACGAACAAACTGTTAACTGTTGGTTTGTATCTCGCGCATTCATTTTATTTGGTATAGACCTACCTACTTCTAAAGTCTGAAGTGTGTGGTAACACTTTATAATAACTTGCATTAAACATCACAACATTTTAAAAATGAAATATAGATAACAAACGTACGAGTCTTAGTTGGATTATGGGCTTTTCCAAAAGCATAATAGTTTAATTTAATTGATATTAGGTAAAAAATCGTCACAGAACAAATCGTGCACAATGGGCTATGTTAAATTAGAACACCTGCATGATTAAATAAAAAAGCCATAGCACACATCTTCTTCCGTCACCAGAAAAGGGCTCCCGCGCGATGCTGTCACCTAATACCTTTTTTCTGGAGGAAAAAAAGAGCATTGCCGCCTGTTTGGTGAAGCTAAAGCGAATAGTGAACGCCACCTTTCTGTTGTAGCCTACATGAAACACGGTAAGCGTCGTTATAATTAATATCCTTGTCATTGAAGATTAGACACACGCAGGGTGAAAGGTTGATGTTCTAAACCCACAAACGAGCGAAAACGAAAGTTTGTGCTTTTACTGCCTTGCCATTACGACGGTGATTGTCTCTCACACCTGACAGTTTACAGCCGCGATTCCCTCTGTCAGTAGAATAAGTGGATTGGAAAATTAAGCTATTACAAATCGTTTCATTGGGTGGGTACTTTGAGTATAAAGGAATTTAAACGTAAATGTATCCAAGTTCAAAGTTCAAAACAGAGCAGGTGTTCAAGATTTAATAGCCCATATAGGCTATGTTCTCATATATTAACCCATCGATGGTTCTAAACAAAAAGGTGAAAAGTTTCTTTAGATTTTAACGTGCTCCTACACTGAAAGAAAATGGCTATTATTATTATTATTATTATTATTATTATTACTACAGTTATTATAAACTGTTATCATAAAATTATTATTATTATTAGGCTTACCATTTTGGCTTTTGGTAATATTTTTTATAATCATAGAGGGACTGAATTTTTGCACGTTTGTTAGCCTAAGTGGGCTAACATTTAAAAAAAAATCGTCATGGTTTAAAAGTAGTCTACAAGGATCTACATAATGGAGTTTCATTTGTTATGCTTGTGAAAGCTAAAGACACTCCGTATGGTGAAGACGGGGCGTGAAATAAAGCACTTGTTATGCAGAAATGTTGTTGGGACTTCCCAGAATTATTCGTTGTCAAATAGCCTACTTATTTTAACATTATCTGTGACCCTGGACCACAAAACCATGCACGAACATATTTTCGGAAATAGCCAAAAATATGGGTTAAAATTTATGACAATAAGGTTTTAGTTAATGCTAGTTACTGCATTTAGGCCTACTAACATGAACAATACATTTATTCAAGTATTTGTTAATGTTTATTCCTATAGGCCTATATGTATCAAAACTTTTAAAAATTAGTAGCCTGATATGCATTGCTAAGAACTTTATTTGGACATCTTTAAATGCTGTTTTCTCAGTGTTTTTGATTGTTTTTATTTTTTGAATTCCAATTTTCGAATTGCATATTTGGGCGACGCGGTGGCGCAGTGGGTAGCACGTTCGCCTCACAGCAAGAAGGTCGCTGGTTCGAGCCTCGGCTGGGTCAGTTGGCATTTCTGTGTGGAGTTTGCATGTTCTCCCCGTGTTCGCGTGGGTTTCCTCCGGGTGCTCCGGTTTCCCTCACAAGTCCAAAGACATGTGGTATAGGTGAATTGGGTAAGCAATTGTCCGTAGTGTATGTGTGTGAATGAGAGTGTATGAATGTTTCCCAGTGATGGGTTGCAGCTGGAAGGGCATCCGCTGCATAAAACATATGCTGGATAAGTTGGGGGTTCATCCCGCTGTGGCGACCCCAGATTAATAAAGGGACTAAGCCGAAAAGAGAATGAATGAATGAATGAATTGCATATTTTCAAATAGTTATCTCAGCCAAATATTGTCGTATCCTAACAGATCATATAAATGAACAAAATGTGGTCCAGGGTCACATTTGTTGATAGGTTGTCTTTTGTTGTATTATGTGGTTGGAAACCATCTGAAGCAGTAATTTGTCAAGATAATCCTCAAATGAGCAGGCGAATTATCAATGCTCAGCATCATGTTCGCCTTCAAGTCAACATTGTTTATAACAGCTTATCAAAGAAAGATCGACTTATTCTTATATTGAAAGACTAAGCAGCCTTCTATTTCTCCTTCGTTTCCTTTGGACATGGCGCGACCTATATATAAACTATATTTTATTATAGCTTCATATGAATGGTTAAATGCGTCTGGATGTCGTGCTGATAAGTGTTCGATTTGTTTAGCGCTTTTTGTTGAGTAACCATAGCAACACCTCAGGTTACGTCATTGTGGATATATCCCAGATATCTGTGATGAATGACAGTTTTGGTTGCATGATTAATGTGTCTTTTGCACTGGAGTGTTTGTGCTATTAAGTGCAGATGTGATGGTGTTTCTGAAACTAACCAGAAGCTTATCTAATATGCATCGGAAGATGGTTTAAGTTTCATCATCTCCTCCGAAATCTTATAATGTGTTACATAAGTGTTGGTTAAAACTTTCCAGAATGCTAAGGGAAAGGAGTCATTTTAGGCCAAGAACTAAATGCACGAACACAGCTTGGCCAGAATAAAAATTTCCACGCGATGAGCTGGAATTAATGAGAAGTGTCAACGATATTTTTAAATAATA